>AP025049.1:48485-226974 GCA_036186865.1 Eustoma russellianum | reverse complement strand
GAAAAAAAAAAAAAGGGACAGAAAAATGGCAGAAAAGTGAAGAAAGAAAATCAAAAGCAAAAGGAAAACCAATGGACCTTTATTACACCATTGTGGCCATATTGAATGTTCTTGCGAAACTCACCAAAAACAGCCCGCCCACTCAGTTTTATAGCCATAATCTGACCCATATACATTGCTTCCCACTTGAATATTTGATTTTTGTATGCATTTGAGCCATTTTGTGATTTTAAGTACATAGGATCAAAATTGACTAAAGATTGCCCAGGGCAACCCTTAGTTTTCTTTGGCTCAGCCTTTGACATAATTTTTGGTCTCATATTTCTTTGATTCGTAGAAGGTTAAGTGTGTTAAATTGTCTTGTTACTTGGCTTGATACCTTTGCTATTAGTTGCTGAAATTTGGGTGACACATTGGACAAAAAGGTGCAAGTTGCGAGTTTTGACACCCGGTTTAACTGCTGATTTTGCTGCTGATTTCTACTGTTTTAGAGCTGTTATTCTACTGTTTTGAGGCATTTTTAGATGCTGGAATTTGCTGCAATAGTACAGCAATAAGTTGGGAGTAAATCGGACCAATTTTGGGCGTTTTCGTCGCGATTTGAGGGCTGTTTTTACCACAGTCCAGCCGCTGTTTTTGTACTGCTTTGACGTCATTTGGACCTCCAAATATCGGTCAAAACAGCCGGGTTTGGTCCAGTGTGGGTTGGATTCGATTTGGACAAGTTCGGGTTAAAACTGTGCACTGAATTGCGGTATCGGGTATATTATAAGAGACTTGGCATTCACCTATCTTTATTGCTCTCTTTGACATTTATTAGCCTCAGATTGATCAAGAAACAAGGTGGTAAGAGAGAAAAAAGAAAGTTAGACGAGTGCACAAATTTCTATTTCCATTTACCCTTGTTTTTGGTATATTGTTTTCTTTGTTGTTTCTGTTTTGCAGGTTCACAATGTGGCGTACCACTGATCAAATCCTAGAAGGGATGCAAAAACGTTCTGACGAAACATACCACATCTTAAAAAAATGTCATTCAATGTTACTTGCATTACAAGCTGAACAAATCGAAAATTTACATGAATCTAACCCTACTTCTAATGAACTGAACGTTAATGACAATAATAAAGTAGTTGAGCTTGATTTGCATGTAACCCATTCTGATTTGCATAATTTAGATGTTACTACTCCTACCTTTTGTGATGAGCTAGAATGCATTGATAATGTTAAGCATGACGTAGATGCCATACAAACTGATTTATCTCATGAGTTTCCATGCATAAGTAATTCATTGTCTCCTGATTCATATGCCATAAATGATTATTCAAGTGATGTCTTAAGTGAGCTTTCAAGTGATGATAGTGAACTTAAGCATGATAACTTAGAAAAGCATTATTGTCATGTTTTCAGCAATTCCTTATTTGAATGTAACGAACATGATTCCACGTTATTTGAAACACCTGAATTGCATTCATATAACATTGTATATGACAATCCTATGTTTATTCATGAGTATGAAACTGATTTGTATGAAAAAGAGGAGTTTATCCCACTTGGTACACAATCCGATTTAAAGGAATCAAAGCTTCAAAGTATACTTCTCACAACTTCAAACATGCCATTCTTGTCACTACATCATGATACATCATATGACATTCATGTGCTGACCTTGTGTAAGAATCAAATGCATGATAACTATGAGCTTTTATTGGTTATACTGAAATTTGAAAATCAGATCCTAATGCATCCAAAACATGTGAAGAAGAGGACTTACTTATTGTGGATGCATGATCAAATCAGTTTTTGTGAGTTGCTAAGTGCATGTGTTGTCATTGCATTACTTATTCACCCTAAACATCTTAGGATGAAAGGGTGCATACATGTGTGTCTTATATCTTTGTTGCAGGATCTTTATCCCTCATGGCATACACGTTAAGATTCGGGACGAATCTTTTTCAGGAAAGAGGGATTGATACGGCCAAAAGAAGATAAAGATGGAGGAATTTTTGAAAGATAAGTCAAAGGAAATTTGGAAGTCAAATGCAAGATAATTCAAGATAAAGTCTCAACCAGCTTTTGAAGATATCTCCAAGCTTATCCAAACAACAAATTTGATCTCCAAAGTCATCTAGGATGAGGCAAAAACGGCTGACACACAGTAGCTAGGAAATTAGGATATTTTCATTTTCAAGATAGGAATCTAGTTTAAATTATAATTTATCTCATTTTAAACTTTTGATAGAATTTTTAGGATAGAGATTATCTTTCCTGGCTGAAAATTTCAGCCTTATTTTAGCACCAAGGCCGCTGGCCACAGAGAAAAACAACGACATATTTTTATGAATCAAATTTGAGTTTTGGTTTTCTCTCCCAAAAAGGGTGAAACCTTGTTTTCTTGATTTTGCATTAAAAATCAAGGCTAATATCTCTCAATCTTGAGCAAATTGAGGGTGATTGCCAAGGGTTGAAGTGACCGTCTAGGAGGGCCTATTGGAGGTTTGCCTACAAACGCACACTTGAATCTAAGGTATTGCTTAGGCCAGCGATTTCGACACAACGGAAGCAAGGAGAAGTTTACTTCTTTGTGCCTAACCCCTTGTGGATAGATTGTTGGAGGTGGAAGAGTGGATCCTACCCGTGTCAGCTTGCATCAATAAGTCAAAGGAAATTTGGAAGTCAAATGCAAGATAATTCAAGATAAAGTCTCAACCAGCTTTTGAAGATATCTCCAAGCTTATCCAAACAACAAATTTGATCTCCAAAGTCATCTAGGATGAGGCAAAAACGGCTGACACACAGTAGCTAGGAAATTAGGATATTTTCATTTTCAAGATAGGAATCTAGTTTAAATTATAATTTATCTCATTTTAAACTTTTGATAGAATTTTTAGGATAGAGATTATCTTTCCTGGCTGAAAATTTCAGCCTTATTTTAGCACCAAGGCCGCTGGCCACAGAGAAAAACAACGACATATTTTTATGAATCAAATTTGAGTTTTGGTTTTCTCTCCCAAAAAGGGTGAAACCTTGTTTTCTTGATTTTGCATTAAAAATCAAGGCTAATATCTCTCAATCTTGAGCAAATTGAGGGTGATTGCCAAGGGTTGAAGTGACCGTCTAGGAGGGCCTATTGGAGGTTTGCCTACAAACGCACACTTGAATCTAAGGTATTGCTTAGGCCAGCGATTTCGACACAACGGAAGCAAGGAGAAGTTTACTTCTTTGTGCCTAACCCCTTGTGGATAGATTGTTGGAGGTGGAAGAGTGGATCCTACCCGTGTCAGCTTGCATCAACAAGTCACAAACTTATATTCCTGTGTCGTAAAAAAAAAGAAAAAGAAAATTGGATATACAATCAAGTTACTCAAAACCCACTTGACATGAGAGCTCCCTTGTTGGAGAAAGGATAAGAGCAAGAGGGAACGCCACATGAGGCACACGAGGCACTCTCTGTCCATACTGGCCTCTCAAGATTCCACTAATGATGGGGAAACAGAAAGCAGCTGTCTTGCCGGAACCTGTCTGTGCACAGGCCATCAGATCTCGGCCAGCATGTGAGATTGGTATGGCATACCGCTGGACAGGAGTGGGTCTCACATACTTGCACCTCCTAATATTTTGATTCACAGCTTCGCCAAGATCAATTTCAGCAAAAGTATTCACTGGATGAGGAACATTTTCTCCACTTGTCTCCACGGGAATGTCTTCATAAGCATCAAAATTTATCCCAGTGTTCTCTTGCTCCCCAAAGATATCTTCTGTACTGCCATCATTTTCAAAAGGGCTTACATTACTCTCTCTCACGCGCCCCCAACCATTTCTGTTGTTCCAACCATTGCCACGTCCGCCACCAGTGCTGGCAATGACTCCATTTCTAGGACCGCCCCAACGATTACCTCCTCCTTGTGCAGGGTCGTGTGGCCCCCCAAATCCATCACCTCCGGACAAGTCATTGACTGAAGAAGCGGTGCCAACATAAGAGGCTGGAGCTGATGGGGCAGCTGCAAGAGGACTGTTCCTTAGATGGGGTGGCACATATGCTGAGCGTGTAGCACCACAAGCAGTTCCGTTATGGGAAGAAACAACAGCAGCAGGGGCAGATGCAGCGTCAGCTGCAACAGAATCAGCCCATGAAGTTGGCATAGTCAAAATAAACTAAAATCAACCGCTTTCCTCCCTCCACGGAACTACAAGTTACGCCTTTTTGTGGTATTTATTGAGCTGCTCAGATCCAAAACCAATCCAGGCCGAGAAATCCTCTTTTGCAAATCAAACTCCCAACGCAATTCAACAAACTTTCGTCACCATCAAATTAAAATCCAGTCAAAAATCGTTCCCAGAGGAAAACTTCCAAAATCGTGTTCAAACTTCAGTGCCTACAATGCAGATGAAGGGAAGACAGATGATAAAAAGAAAAAAGATGAATTCGTTCAGGATATCTAATCCTTCAACAGCGACCAAAAACACGACCGAGGCAAAACAATGATTCCACCAAAAGCACACGGGCAAATATCCTGTAAGAGAAGCTCTTGTAATTCATTACAAATTAAATTTTACTGTATCTTATGAGCAAAGTATTCATATACATTCAAGAATATGCAGCAAAGAATTCAACGGAGGTATTCTCCCGACTCCCCATCCCCACAACAACAACAAAACGAACGTGCATGCAAAATCTCATAGACATTAAAGCAAGCATGTGAAAAGCAATAAAGATAAGCAAAATGAGGAGGCTAGGAAAGAGCGGGAGACCCTAGTGATTACCGAACGGAGAAAGCGAAAGCGAAAGCGAAGGCGAAGTAGGAAGAAGAAGATATGCAACACTTTCGTTTTACTTATTTATTTGACTCGTGGTCTGACTTTCTTTGTGTCTTTTTATATCTAATACATAATATATGTTTTATGATATACTTCTTTTAAAAATATCAGATATCTAAAATTGTCGATTAAATCTCATACTCTCTACATAACATCATTTATATAAATCAACTGTCTCTATTACGGTCTATTGTTGATCATATGCTCTTCAACAGTGATATAAGTCATGTGCTTACTTATCATCTCTCTTCATGTCTCCTTTAGTTTCCCTCTCCCACGTTTATCATGCACATCATTCATTGTCTTGCACCGCTTAACATGTACATCTGCAAGACGTCTTTGCACATATTGATATTATTGACTTCTTCATCGTACTTTCTATGTGAGTCACTCCAAAATTTCTCATTATATGTTCGTTTCTTATTTTATATATTTCATATTTTATCATTTCTTGTATGTCCACACATCCACCTCAACATTCTCATATCCAACGTTCGCATTATCCGTTCATGTTTATAATTGACTGCCCAATATTCAGACTCGTATAGCAGTGCATATATTACTGTCATCCTGTAAAACTTCCATTTTACCTTTAAATGTATTTTTCCATCACAAAGAATACTTGACATACTTCTCTACTTTAACCACCTCGCTTTTATCTTGTGATCCACACCTTTATCAGTTTCTTCATCTTTCTGCATAATATATCATAAATACTTAAAACTCTCACTCGGATGATTTTTTTTTTTGATATCACACAAGGTTCCATGATCATTCTTTTGTTACTAAAACTAAAATGTATTTACTATGTCCTCTTTCGACTCAATTTGAAGCATTTTTCTTTTAGTGTCTTCCCGCCAACATTTGAGCTTATCATCGACTTATTCACTAGTCTCGTTCATCAGAACAATGTCATCTGCAAATAATATGCTCCACATAACTTTATATTGAATGTCTCAATTAAGCTTATCTATAACCAAAGCAAAAAAAGTGTTGAATTAATGTTGATCTTTAGCGAAAACCTACTGTACTAGAGAACCTTGAGCTTATGCCCCACGGAGTGCTTACGCTTCTATATATGTGCTACTATCATGCATTTATTTTCAAACAATTTCCAAATGATCTCTCGTGAGACTTTATCATATGTATTTTCTATATCAATAAAAAAACACATGCAAATATTGCTTTTTCTCTCGATATTTCTCTAATAATCTTTTTAATAGATAGATAGTCTCCGTTGTTGACCTTCTCAGCAGAAATGCAAATTGATTTTCGGATCACTGGTTTCTTTGCGAATTTCTTTCTCAAATACTTACGCCAAAAGCTTCATTGTGTGGCTCTTTAATTTAATTCTTTTATAATATGTCATCATCATCATCATCCGGACCCAATATATCCCAATGACAACAAAAGCTATCGTTAGGGTTTGGAGAAGGTAAATGATAGGCAGACATATCACATGTCTTCACGATTTTATTAAATGACATGTGAGTCATGTAATGCTTTCTTTTTCTAAACATTTTAAAACCTGATTATAGTACCATTAGGCTCCATCGCTTTGCCAACTTTTATCATTTTCAAAGCATCATCTAGATATGGTAATCATATTCTCTTACTTATGTTAAGTGCCTATAATTTTTAGAGTTACGTAACTCGCATTGCACCTACTAATCAATTAAAAAGTTTCTAAAAGTATCTTATCCATTTATATTGTATTGTCTTTTATTTTGCCAATATCTTGCTGTCTTCGTCTATAATGCATCTAACTTGATCAAAATCTATTATTTTCGTTTCTCTCGCTCTATCAATTTTATACATATCTCTATCACATTCTTTCATGTCAAAGCGTTTATAAATAATTTCAGACACATTTGAATTGGGTTCACTTATGGTATGTTTAGCTTATTTCTTAGCTATTCTATATTTTTATCAATCCTCTCGATTCGTGCAACGTTGAAGTGTACGATAACTAGTTCTGTTGGGTTTTACTTTGTCATGTAATTTTCCTTCCAGACACCAAGATTCCTTATTTGAAGGTGCTCGACCTTTTTAATCGCCAAGTAAATTTATCACTATTTTTTTTTATAGTTGTCGCCACATCCTACCATACTTTATTTGCATCACACTTCAATTTCTTAAGATTTCTTATTATAATAATGCTTGTTTAAACTCTTTTTGCTCAGATTCCTTTGAGTCTAACCATTTTATATTGAATTCTGTAAGCATTTATTTTCTCAATCGTATATGTCAAACACGGACATCCAACATTATAAGTCGGTATTACATTGTTAAACTTTCTCCTATAATCACGTTACAATACTTACAAGCTAGTTTATATCTCATATGAGTCATCAACTAGTCTATCTGTGACTTATTTGGTCTATTTTTAAACGTAATCAAGTAATTATCTATTTTTTGAAAGAAAAAAAGTGTTGGTCGCTACAAGATCACACACTATTCGAAATCCAAAATTGATGTTCGTTTATCGTTTTTGTTTTCAAATTAAATCCACCGTGTATCTCATTATAATCTTTATTCTTTTTATGTATATATCTATTTAAATATTCTTTTATAAAAATCTTCATACTTATTAGAATTTCGCAGTAGTTCAGACAGTATGTCTTTTAAGTTTTAGAATTAAATGAAATGAAGAAAAAAGGGTAAAGAGAAGAACCAGTAGAATTTTGTGCCACTTCCTTTTTACATTTTTTTCTCAACACTCCCTACATTTCCGCATTGCGGCTATGCTCATACGCCCGTTTACTATTTGGTGGACTTTTGAATTTTTTTTTTTTTGGCTTGCCGATGGTATGTTCTCGCTTTCTTCTATTGTTATATTTTTTTTCCCCTTTCAATTGAGTCTGACATGAAATTTTTTTCACATTTTCCTCAACTTATTTAACAGTCTAATATATTTTTTATATAAATATCGCTGTTAAATTAGAGAATATTACTATAAAAGATGTATAATTAAGCCTAATATATGATTGTCTCAGTTTCTAACTGACATAACAAGTCTCATTGGCAATTGTTTGAGTCAAATCATTTGACTCCAGCTTTTGAAGCTTAGCTAAAGTTAAGTCACTCAACACTAGATGTATGATGTTCATATCCCTGTGTATGCAATATTTTTTATAACGGAGGGAATATTTATAATTGCATGTAATGATACATTAAGTTTACATAGATAAGTGAAAGGTACGAGGGCTTCGAGTTACAAAATACGTGTTAAAAAGTATCCTGTGTATAGACCAATAAAAATAAAATTTATGCATGCGTGTGTACATATATGGAAGAAGAAATAGCGTGTGTGTGTATAGATTCTTAATTAATTTTCTTCCTATTTAGTGTTTAATACGGTTAGACGCAAACGTATTGCAAATTTGCAACGTTCAAATCAAAGAAAGTTACACGTGCTTTCAAATTTACATTTTAACATGATAACTTAACTACACTACACGTCAATTATAACTCGTATATATAGTACTAAACCTTCATGGAGAAAAAGAATGGCATACTCCTTTTAGTTTATATAATATACTATTTCATGCATCAACACCTTTTAAGCCCAGCCCAAACTAACATGTTTTTATTAATTATTTTATTATATAACAATATTTTGAATATTTCTTTATTCGTCAAAAATCATATTTAACTTCCCTGACCTTTTATCTCTGTACAAAAAGAATACAGAAAACATGGAGAATTATTAATTTACGCAATGGTGATTGATAGTTAGTTTACATTTCTTGTTGTTTTCTTTTATATATTAATCGTTTATAAGATAATTATTTTTCATATGTAAAGGAGTTTTGACTTCATTCCAGAATTATGAACATCTTATGGAGTAAATGTTGTAGTACTATTATTTATAATGTACTTTGAGATTTTAACTTGGTGTAGAAATAGGTGGCCCAAACGACACTTGGGAATAATTAATATCTTTTTTATGTAAAAAATAACATACTTAGACAGAACGACATAATTTAACTTGTTTTGTTGTTTTTGTGTGTCTTTGGACATATTAGTATTTTAAGATGGATTGAGGTCCAACAAATCTGGGTTTGTCGGACTTCTTTATGAGATGTTATTAGTTCCACTTAAAACCGTTAACAAATCTATAGGTACTGGTAATAGTAAAAATGCCAGAAAAGAATAGTTGTTTTAGGAAGTTATTTTTGGTTATAGTTACGATAATTGGATATGTCTTTGTACGATCAATTGATAGACATGAAAATTGAAAAATTTATTATATAACCACACCGTTCTATTACGATTAGTGTTCATCACGTCAAACGACATGAAGTTCGATGATTGAATTCGAGGGTTACGCTAGGTCTACTTGTTATGAGCTTTCTAAGACTATTAGCTTAAACTTTTAAAGTATGTCAAATTTACATAAGATTTCTAAGAGGCCATTAGCTTAAACTTTTAAAGTGTTACCTAAGCTCAACTGACATAGGTCCAATTTGGAACTTTTAGATACAAGGCGAGTAGACGCAATTGAAAGAAAAAAAGCTACGAAAAAATATTTTTTAAAAGGAAAAAAAGAGCATACATAAATTTCCCTTGCCCGGAGGAAAAAAAAAGAAAAAAGAAAAAAAAGAAAAAGAAAATGAAAGAAGATTAATTGTAACTTTGTTCAACATTTAGTACCCTTAGGCACCACCGCTCACTTTGTTATCTCCACCATTTTCTCCTCCGTCTCCTCCTCCTCTACTGCTTCCATCTCCCAACGGCGTTGCACTACAGGCACGAGGACACCAATTAGGGTTTTTCCACATCCCGCGGGTTCTTACAGGTACAAGACCATATTTTTACAGAGTCTAGAAGTAGTTCTATAATTTCTTTCTAAAATGAGCTCGGATCCGGCGGAGGTTGCGTCCAATGGAGGTCGACCTCATACAGGAAACGTCGATGAGCAGATTTCCCAGCTTATGCAGTGCAAACCCCTAGCTGAGCAAGAGGTACTGTAAAGTCCGTATACCTTTTCTTTTTTCGTGTTAGTTCATAACTAATCATACGCACATGTATGTATATAAATATATGTATACGTATATGTATCCGACCATACATATGTATATTTATACGTATATCAGTGTTGATTCTAAAATTCAGATGATTTTTCTTTGGTTTTATATTTCCGGGCTAAATTGGTTTTCATTTGCCCTGTTTTCTCCCCTAGATACTTTCCGTTCGTTTTTGGTAAAACGATTATGAGATTCATTCCAGACTGTAATGCTTTCATTCTGTGGATTTTGTTTTTCCTTTTCGGCTTTTGTTTCCCTGATGCATTTGGAGGGTGTTTTGAGAATTCATGGACGCTCATGTGATGTTGGAAAGATCTCAACTTTTCTGATTCGTGTTTAGAGTATGTATGATGAAGTCATTTGTGTTGTTTCAGATTTTTTAGACTTCTTGTATGCTGTTTAATCTAGGGAGCTCGGATAATTGTTATTCTAGTGCTTTCGGGGCCAACAGTTGCTTGTGGAGATTTGAGAACTTACTTGTCTTAGAGGTTCCTTATTCCAAGAACAAAATGTCGGTACTTTTGAATTACCATCTCACCAAAAAGTTTAAACTGGTTGGTAGATGTGTAATAAAGATATTTGAACACTTCAAGCTGATAGGTAGATGATAATTGAAGATATTTAAACACTGAAACGGAAAGCATTTGGTAGGTGTGGCAGTTCGTTCACATTTCATTTTTTAGATGGAAGAATAGGTTGAAAGTATTCTATGTCCAAGAGTTGATCCTTAAGGAGACTGTATAAGATATAAGCATGCTGAAGGTCCCCACCAGCGTTTAGCCGTTTACCTTCCTATTATTTGAAACTAGTTCTGTAAGCAACCAAGTCACGGAATGCCCGTCTTCAATTCATCTTAGCTTTTCCCATTCCATTCTAGTGGAGATGGATATATGGTTCGAATGGTATTTCATTGGATCTTTGAAAGATAGCTTTAATCAGCTTCTTTGCTACTGTCAGAACGTGTTGAGCTCATTCGGATGCATATGATTCATGTGTTTTAAAATGCGCAATAATGTCAATTTGTTGCCTTATTTCCCTGTGCAGGTTAGGATGCTATGTGAGAAGGCAAAAGAGATATTAATGGAAGAGAGCAATGTTCAGGTATGATGTTGCAGCTTTGATGCGTCATCTTTTTTATGGTAATAAAGTTTGTCTCTGCCATGAACAAACACTGCTAGAACCACAAAGTCTGGTTAGGCTAGAAATATAATACAAAACTTCTACATGTTTGAAGGAAATTTATTGGGCAATTGCAAAATAAGAATAAGAGGTAAGATCAGAAACAGTACTGTTCTTGCGACAAATATTGCTGACTTTCCTTTCTTTTTGATTTTCCATTTAGGTTGAGGTTGATTGGGAATTAAATATAATTGACGGTTTTGGTGTTAAGTTATTGCAATGCATAATCCAGTGTTCCTGAGTTCATGAATATGAGGTGTAAATTGCTGATTGGTGGCATTTGGCAGTTTATTGACACTGTACTGAAACTTAATTTTCTTTTACCAGTCTTTCCTTGATATAGCGATCACCTAGTTTCTCATGTTTATAAACAAGTTAAGTATTAGTTAAAAAAAACTGATCAGTTTATTTCTGCCATTTTGTAGCCTGTAAAAAGCCCTGTGACTATCTGTGGTGATATTCATGGACAATTCCATGATCTTGCCGAGCTTTTTCAGATTGGTGGCAAGGTGACTTATTTTTTCTGCACTCACATAAGTGAATAAGTTTACTTCTTTGAAAGGCCATTCTACCATCTTATCATAATTTTTGGTTATTTTTTCTCAAAAAAATATTTGAACTTCACTTTTTCTTATGATTGCCAGTGTCCAGACACAAATTATTTGTTCATGGGAGATTACGTCGATCGAGGATATTACTCTGTTGAAACTGTAACGGTAAGTTCCAGGTTTTTATCCACGGGACTGAGGCCTGCAAAGTACTGGAGATTAACAATACTTCCCCGATTCTGTTTTCAGCTTTTGGTAGCGCTCAAAGTGCGGTACCCTCAACGAATTACCATCCTGAGAGGAAACCATGAGAGTCGCCAGGTAGTTTTTTAAGCCTGTATGTCGCTTGTTCACTCTTGTTAAAGCCTTATTATGGTTTTCAAGTATTGAATTGACAATTCTCCTGAACTAGTTTTCCACATTGGTTCAGGCTGGAATTGTTTTCTTAATCTGTGGGAAGTTTTTTTGAAACTATCACTTTGTTCTTCATTACTTGTTTGGACTGGGGAGTCTTATCCAGTTATTTTCCAGTCTTTAATCGAGTAGTGTAATTAACCCTTGTGTTGGATGACTATCACTCAATTGCTTTTATTTCTTCGCTCTTTCAGATTACACAAGTATATGGGTTTTATGATGAGTGCCTAAGGAAGTAAGCTCATTTCATCTTATTTCTATATGATAAATTCTCGGATTGTATACATACACACAACATGCACTTACAGATACATGTTTAATTTTTTCCCTCTCCTTTATGTGATAGTTTACGTAACATTTTTCTCAAATACAGGCTGGAGATAACTTTGGTATGTATCTTTTGCTAACAAATGTGGTCGTTTGCCTTTGCAGATATGGAAATGCTAGTGTCTGGAAGACTTTTACGGATCTTTTTGACTACTTTCCACTTACTGCATTGGTCAGTATCTCTTCTTTTTAGTTGTTGATCAATTCCTTTTCTGCATAAACAATCATTAATTTTCTTCTTCTTGAGTTTGGAAACAAGGTACAACGTCTCCTATTCAAGCGTATGATGTAAATAACTGCTTAAGATGGTTTAGAAATAAATTGGGATCTTGGATTCGCTAATCGGTTTATAAAATGTGGTGCTCCTACAGTTTTGCTGTATGACGGACAGTAATCGAAAAGGATAACTGTATAGTGGCGAAATGTGTGAGGGCGTTTGCAAGAAACTTGGAGGCAGGAGCAAGAAGGTGGATGATATCCGTATTACAAGTATAAAGATGCATATGAGAAGCAACACTACAGATTTGCTAAAATAGATTAACTTTCAGAGGGATGAAATTAAGTTATGAAATCTAGTGAATAGCTAAAAGGAAGCAAGCCCGTTAAAAGCACTTCTTTCATGTTGGAATTGCTCCGTGCACATGATTTTTGCGCAGACACAGCATGTGTTTTCCGTTATTAGGTTCATATATGAGGTTCCTTCTGGTCTTCCTTTCAGTGACTCTCGTGAAGAGCATGTGATAAACTTTAGAGTTGATTGTGGAGGAAAGGAGCACTTAGTCTTTTCACACATGATTTTGCGCAGACATGGCATGTGTTTTCCGTTATTATGTTCATATCTGGGGTTCCTTCTGGTCTTTCTTTTGAGTGAGTTCTCGTGAAGAGCATGTGGATGAACTTTTAAGTTGATTGTGGAGGAAAGGAGCACTCAACTGCTGTAGTCCTTTTGTGAACCTATATGACACTATGGATGGATTTTTTCTGACAGTGCATGCTTTGAACTCCCTAATGAGCTTATTGCATATGGAAGTGTAGCTACTGCGAAGATTATTTTGAGGCGCTCCTTCTCTAAAATATTTTTGCTCTCCCTTCTCTCTACACCTAAACCCTTCAACGGTAACATCGATGCCCCCCTAACGGTAACTTTTCCAACCAAACCACCCTCTCTCCAAACACCTAATGCACTCAATCGGAGTCGATTTCCGGTAACTCCTCTATCCAAATCACCCTCTCCCTCTCCTTCTCTCTCCTCTAAACACTTAACCCATGCCATCGGAGTTACTTTCCGGTTGGGGCCTCTCCGGACACTGCGACTAGCGGTCGGAAAAGGAATTTATCTTCTATTTCACTTCAAAATGGTTAGATCTTCATGATCTAAGTTCGGTTTATAACATGCAAGAATTTTTTGTGTGAAATCTGCTTGGGCAAATTTGCCCAAACCGAATTTCAAATCGGAAGAAACTCCTACACACTCTCATAGAGGTGTGAGGTTGGCAAAGGTGAGAAATTTATTGCTATTCTCCCTGAAGAAGTCAGCAATGGCAAGCTAAAATGGAACGCTGCTGTCATCGGACAAGTCCCGTGCGTCATTTTACGGCTGCAAAAACTTCGCGGAAGAGAAATGGAGCAGCAAAGGTCTTCTTGAAACTTAGAAACTGGACGAAATTTTGTTTTGTTTTTCATTCGAGTCTGAAATTAGCAAACAAGTTCTTGACCTTTCGCCTATGCCATTCGGTAACATATTCCTATTTCTTTGGCCTTGGAATCTAAAGAAAAGAAATTGAAAGGCCGACGTCGAATGTCATGCTAGTTTGAGTGCGTTTCCCCTTCTTGAGGCTCAAATGTTTCAACACAACTACTCTTGGTAGACTTGGTACATTGATTGTGAAGTGTATGTTTATGGATACGCCAACAATTGCTCAAACAAGAGTGGCATATGTTAGAATCTGCATTGAGATACAACCGGGGAATGAACCACCAAAAAATCTGAAGATAATTGACAAATATGGCTAAGAAGTGTGATAGGAATTGAAGTATGAATGGATGTTTATTTAATGTGTGAAACGCAAGACATCTGGGCACAAGTGTGGAGCTGCGACTGAGCAAAAGAAGTTGAACAAAACTTCAGCTGCTAGTAGGGGAATTAACTGGAGAGGCCAAAGGAAACAAGGGCAGATTTGAAGAACTCTCTTGAGAAAGAGGACCAGGGCAAAGGAATCCTATTAAATGAATCAACACCGTCAGATAAGGAAGCTGATGACAATTATAAGGAAAGCCTTCTTTATCAGCAACAATCTCAAAAGAACAAGGATTTAGGAAAAGGATTCAGCAAAGAGCATAATCTAAGTCTTCCTCTTGAGCCTTCTTTAAAGAGTAACTTCTCTCAGGTTGGAAGCGGACAAAAAGGACAAGCACGATGCATGAGAAATTATCCAGGGGGTTACTTCCTTGGATTATACAAACAATACTAAAAATCTTAGTTTTCTTGCAGGTCTTGACGATGATACAAATGAGGCCATACAGAAAAAAAAAGATGAAGATAAGCATATTGGGGACCAAGATCCCACCCAACAGAATAGTGATGGGAGCAAGAGTATTCTTCCGCTTTTAATGTTGGATCAGAGGATGATAAAGCCTCTCAAAGTCAAGAATTAGGCTTGGCAAACGAGAACAACAAAGTAACAGGACTAAGAAAAGGAAGGTCTATAAGGCAACTGGAAAGGCATCTTTCTTCGAATTCTAGCTCTAAGGAAGACAATGACAAAAATGAATTCTCAGATCTTGTGAAGGAGAAAGTTCCTACTGCTCATCCTGGTATATCTGTAAAGTTGAAGTTAGGAGATACTTTGGCTAATGAGGATTCTTCAAAATCAAATGCCGAGGTTAGTGAAGTTCACTCAAATGAACAGGACTTTGAAGGGTAGTTGAAGGCGGACAATCTTTGCTCCCCAGTCAAACAACCTATTAGGAACAAAAGCAGAGAGGCCTAGGGAGGCTGAATCCAAGAGATGATAAAACTTGCTTGCGGGAATATAAGGAAGTTAAACTCTTCTTTGAAATAGAAAGAAGTCAAAAAATATATAATAGAAAAGGAACTTGGTATTATAGGTCTTGTGGAAGTAAATGTCAGGCAACAAAATTTTAAAAAATTTAGCAATAGAGTTTTTAGAGGTTGGAAGGCTACTCACAATATCCTCCCTAACTCCCTGGCCGGAATTTGGGTTAGCTAGAACCCGAATTTTTTTGAAGGTCACTAGATTGTGAAGAACAATGTATCACTTGGAAGATTACAATCAAATTACCCACTCATGATGATTTCATTCTTACGGTGGTGAACGTGTACAATGAAAGACGCAGAAGAAGAGACCTGTGACATGTATTAAGATAGAAAAACAATCTCTATGAGAATTAACGTTGGATCATCATGGGAGACTTCAATATTATCTTGGATGGCAAGGGAAAATTGGCAAAGCATTTTGAAGGAAGTCCTGCAGAACATAAGATTTTTTGCATAATCTTGGCATGATATAAAAATGAAGAAGCGAAACTAGAAAATTGCTATCAACTTTTGGGCTTGTCTATGAAGATTTTGTGTACATAAAACCTATAAGAGGCTCACTGTTTATTGCCTTATTTCAAAGCTCCGGTTGGCTTTTGTCTCTGTTTTTTATTTTGCGCGCTATAATGGCTACTCCTAGAATAGACTTTTTGGAGACTACTATTCATCTTCCAACAGTTGAGACATCTGCTGTTTTGAAGCATTATCGCTGGATAATCTTAATCCCATTTTGTATTTTGGACAAGTGATTCTTGCCGTAGACATTTATATTGGCTGCCCTTGTAATTTGTTTTTATTTTTTATTTTTTGCTGACCTATGAAATTTTGAACTTAAAAAGAGGTAGCTACCGGCAGTGGTTGAATGTATTTTTGATATCATTTTTCTTGGGTCCTCTCGTTTTTCTCAATTCAGTTGGATTTGATTGAAATTAAACCTCTTTGATTGGTTCCTACTGTTAATGCAACACTTGAACTAAAGGTCAAAGCTGGCAAAATTTTAGGTTGAGTCAGAAATATTTTGCCTGCACGGTGGACTATCCCCTTCAGTTGAAACCCTAGATAACATAAGGAATTTTGATCGGGTGCAAGAAGTTCCTCATGAGGGGCCCATGTGTGACCTTTTATGGTCTGACCCTGATGACAGATGTGGCTGGGGCATTTCGCCTAGGGGTGCTGGGTATACATTTGGCCAAGTAAGTACTTACCAAATTCTATATGGTATCACTTTTGCTATGGTCGTGTTCTTTTGATTTTGACCATTTTTGCGTTTGACTTGGGCAGGACATATCTGAGCAGTTCAACCACACAAACAACCTAAAGCTTATAGCTAGAGCACATCAGCTGGTTATGGAGGGATTCAATTGGGCGCATGTAGTTACCCCCTTGCTTTATTGGATTAGTAGGGGATGATTTGCTCCTCAAATCAGAATTTCTTACTTGTAGTTTTTCCTATTACAGGAACAGAAGGTTGTCACCATATTTAGTGCTCCTAATTATTGCTACCGCTGTGGGAACATGGCATCCATACTGGAAGTGGATGACTACCAAGGCCATACATTTATTCAGGTACTCCATTTTCTTTTAGTTTATTTAATGACTATCAACAAAATCTATTTAAAAGCTCCTGTTACATGCATAAACTAGGAGGTTTATGCCAGAAACCTTATGTTTCTTTCTTACCCTTATTGAGCGGCTTAATTTGGCGCTGCAGTTTGAGCCAGCTCCTCGTCGTGGAGAACCAGATGTAACTCGAAGAACACCGGATTACTTCTTATGATGCAGCTGCGAGATGAGCCGGCTTTTAAAAACTAAGCTAAGGGTCGCCTGCTTATGTGTTAGACATTGCTTTTGGAGATTAGTCATGTTTTTGATGCAAGGTGGCTGAAACATGCTCCACGGGCAGATGCTTGAGGCGTTTTGGTATGAATTAGCCTGAGACTACGGATGGCTCTGCAAGATTGCGATTGGGAGTAGGCGCAGCTTTACATTGTTAGTTATTTACTGGATCTCGTCCTGCGCCAAGTGATATCCTTCCCTACCCACCACCCCAGGACGACTAAACACTTTATGAACCCAGACTTAATATTCTTAAAGCGTGTATCTTGTTTCTTTTTTTTGTGGACAGTTTAATGTCAAGGTTTTCCTCCTTATTCGCTTCCTGTTGGAAGAATGCTTTATTATCCTTTTCTGTGATTTTCATATGCTATTTGTCTTTTCATGAACCCATGACAGGGGTGGAGTTCAACGTGAGATCTCTGGGTTGGGAATTCAACCTGCCATACTCCAGGAATGAAAAAAAAAGGTATTGTATTGCTCGATATTGAATTGTGTCAGTAAGACCTTGTAAATTTCACCAAATGATCTTTGACTTAAGACCTTGTAAATTTCTGATTTTGGAGATATGAGTTTTAAGTAACAAAAAAAAAAGTAGAATCTTATTAATAGAGGAGGTCACCTACAAACGGAACTAGATTTCTTCGTTCACTAATCGCTGGTAATAATAAAGAAAAAGTCTTTCTGCGTACACACTAATGACAATAACTAAACACGGGAATGAAGAAAAGTTAACGCTTAAACATGACTCTAACACTCGCCTATGTATAATCTGTGTGTATTTATGTATGTTACACAACTGATGAGATGTGAGCATCAAACAACACGATACCAATTAGCTAGGAACACCTGGATCCTTTGCTAAGGTAGTCCTTCATCTTTTACTACAAAATATTAAACTACATAATTTATTTAAAAAAACAAACAATCAAAGTGTTGATTATAGTATTTTGTAATAAAACTATGTAGTTTTTTTTTTTAAAAAAAGGAAATGGACAACTACTATAGGAAAGAGGATTGTATTCGGAAAAGGATTAGGTTAATAATAAATATATATATTGGTTTTTGATGAATACGTATTATTGTTATTTTTACATTATCTATTTCATCTTATGATTAACTATTGACTATAAATACAATAATAACGTGTGTTTAAAAAAAAAAATTAAACAAACGTCCACGTTTCTTGGAGAGAAGAAAACAAAAAGAAAAGAAAAAAAAAAGGAAAAATGGACAACTTTATATACGATGAGATATAAGATATATCTATTCTCTCCGAGATATGAGATATATCTGTGGGGACTCTTATATCAGTTGAAACTCCAAAATCCATTTCGATACAAACACCAGCTATCTTATTCTTACACCCAAAATTCGATACTCTTGATAGCTAAAGTTACGTAAAATTTATCTCGAGAATATATCGCATCATCTTGGACTCCTGTTTACGCAATTTTTCTCGTAAGTGTCTAATTGCATCAGTTAATCTATTCTTTGGCATTATAATAATTTGGTTTTGGCTGATGGCATGGTAGTAGTGCTGTAGTAGAAGGTGAGCTCAATTTTGCTCTTTTCGATTGGTTTAATGGCTAAGACACGAGTTTTTTCTTTTCAGTTAATTTCCTCCCGTTTTGGTTGTTGTTTTCCTTTGGTTTTTGATATAAAGCTTTCATCTTTCTGGTAATCTCCATAATCTTTTGGCTCTCAAGATTGATCATCGAGCTGCACATTAAAATTCAATAAGAATGGTGGAATGATTTTAGAATACGGATTCAATAAGGACAGAAATATGTTGTTTGTTTTAGGTAAGTTCTTTTACGCCGCCTACCCTCTAGCCGAATGGAAGCTCCTGGCAACCAACTTTTCTTTTTGGGTTTCAGTTATCTCTCTTAAATGATGTGTGAAGAATGGGGAGAGAAGTAATTGATACTAGAAGAGGATTCATAAAGTTTTGCATGGCTGTTGTACAATTGCATTCCATTAGAATCGTAGATGGCTGTTATTCCAATTTCATGAGAAGCTTTTGATTTGCATGTACTACATCCAGCAGTATAATATGTTAGGTGTTCATGATATGTCCTTTATAATATAAGTTTTCTGTTTTCTGCAAGTAGCATTATTTTTCTTGTGTGATATTTTTGCTAATAAACATGATTATGTTTATCTGCCTTTCCTGTTATTGGTCTTTGGCTGTAAGATTCCTCCTACTCTCCTCAGCTTCAATGCGTCCTAGCCTCTCTGCACTTGCTCCGGTGTTGAGTGTGGCCAATGTTAATAATCCTGTTCACCTTCGAAACGATATACTCCTGCTTATATCATCAAGTAATTTACTTACTTTTTGGTTATTTTCATTTGGTTTTTGATACAAAAGTGACCCCTGTTTTCGATTTGTTAATTTTGCTGACCTATAAATTAAAGCTTTACATGTTATATGCAGGAGTGAGAAGGATATTCAAGAATGACTATTGAAAGCCAGCTATCAACTTCTGAACTAGCTCTTGAATCACATGTGGAAGGCAAAGGAAAATCTGCAACAGGAATTCCAGATTCCTTCACGATAACTACTGAACATCAAGCTTCTCCTCAATCCTCTCCACTTGTGGAGGCCAAGAAGTCCAAGAATATTGCTTTACTACCACTTATTTTCCTCATCTATTTTGAGGTTGCTGGTGGCCCTTATGGTGAAGAAGCTGCAGTTGGTGCTGCAGGGCCCCTTTTTGGCCTTCTTGGCTTCCTTATTTTCCCTTTCATCTGGAGCATACCAGAAGCCCTTGTTACTGCTGAGCTTGCCACCACTTATCCTGGAAATGGTGGCTTTGTTTTGTGGGCAAATGAAGCATTTGGTCCCTTCTGGGGTTCCCTTATGGGTACTTGGAAATTCTTAAGTGGTGTTGTCAACCTGGCTTCATATCCAGCTCTTTGCATTGATTATCTTAAGTTGGTGTTTCCTATATTTGCTTCTGGTGTATATCATCATCTTGCAATCTTTTTTTTCACAGTGATCCTCTCATTTATGAACTATACTGGTTTAACCGTAGTTGGATACACGGCAGTTGTTTTGGGTATTGTTTCACTGTCTCCCTTTGTAGTTTTGACATGTGCTTCCCTTCCAAAGATTCAACCAAAAAGATGGATTAGTGTAGGCCAAAAAGATGTGAAAAAGAACTGGCCTTTGTTCTTCAATACTTTGTTTTGGAATCTCAACTTTTGGGACAACATCAGCACTTTGGCTGGGGAGGTTGACAAACCACAGAAAACATATCCCAAGGCACTCTTTTCAGCTGGGATCTTGACATGTTTGAGTTATTTTATTCCCCTTTTGTCTGTCACTGGGGCTACTTCACTTGAGCAATCGAAATGGGTAAATGGTCATTTTGCAGATGCTGCGGTGACTATTGCTGGAAAATGGTTAAAATACTGGATCGAGGTTGGGGCAGTTTTATCAGCCATTGGCCTTTATGAAGCTCAATTGAGCAGTTGTGCATTTCAGATTCTTGGTATGTCGAATATTGCAGTTGTTCCGAAGTGTTTAGGGCTTAGATCCAAGTGGTTCAACACACCTTGGGCTGGAATTTTGTTATCCACGTCGATTGTCTTGGTTGTGTCCTACATGAATTTTGTTGATATCATAGCTTCTGTTAATTTCTTATACAGTTTGGGAATGTTGTTAGAGTTTGCCTCATTTCTGTGGCTGAGGTGGAAGATGCCAAGGATGAAGAGACCATATAGAGTGCCGCTGCCATTTTTTGCCCTGTGTATTATGTGTTTGATTCCATCAGGTTTTTTGATATATGTTATGGTTGTGGCTACTAAAACTGTCTATGTATTATGTGCTGGGCTGACTGCATTTGGTGTGATGTGGTACTTCTTTATGAAGCTCTGCAAATCAAAGAAGTGGATTAAGTTTGACAATGGAATACAATTATAGAAGTTTGAAGAAGAAAAGGTCCCAGTTCAGAGTTCCGGTTCAAAACATGTTTCAAGCAAGCAAGTCTGCGGTGTGGGGATACATTTTTCTCTTATATATAAATAGAATAGCTTAGTGGATTTTTTTTTTTCTTTTGGGACTAGAATAGCATAGTGGATGGATTCTTTTGTTTTCTTTCAAATGAGTAGCTGATAAAACTGCCCAAAGGGCGTAGTTCTGATTAGCAATGCCCGAGATTCATGTTCTAAGAAATTATAGGGTGTTGATCTTTGGTATTTGGTACTGATAAGTTGCAAAGAAATTTCAGTTGTGCTTTCTCTGTTGATTATTGGCAGTCTGTAGCATTTTTGAAGTATTTTACTGAGCTTCCTGATGAATCAGCAGTCCTTTTGATGAGTAATCAATCACTTTAGCAGTCTTCACTAAGTACATCCAGCACAAGAAAGACCTTTGACACTTTGCATGATCTCTCTCTCTCTCTCTCTCTCTCTCTCTCTCTCTCTCTCTCTCTCTCTCTCTCTCTCTCTCTCTCTCTCTCTCTCTCTCGAGGAAATAGAACAACTTGAGTCTGATTTTGAAATTAAGAACTTTGATTCACCTTTGTAGAGGTTCTGTACAGCGCATCATGATCAAGGAAAATCATCTAGGACATTCACTAGGGTCATTTAAAATTCTTTGATTTGATAATTGAACTTAACAGTTAATCTTTCAATATCAGCAATCAAACGCCCCGTATAATTGTTTTAACTTTCTGATTTCAACGTTCAAGTTTATTGCCTGGTAGAACAGAACCATCTTCACTGACAAAGTATAGAGATTCCAAAGAATCTGGGCATATTCTCCAATCTCCTTGAAGTTCTTTAACTATGTCATGGCAATCCACAAACCACCTCCAATGAGATTATGCTAGACACATGATCATGCACCTTGCCAAGATAAACTGTGGCCAGATCTTTGTATTCTACTGGCCTGGTCAAATTCCCAGTGGCTCTCCAACTCTGAAGCTGTCATGCACTTTCTTGAAACTTTCAGCAGGATTTCCGGCTTCTGCCTGTTTTCACTGGAGTCATTGAAAAAGGCAAGACTTTTCCATCAAATTGACCAATTCCAACTTGATATTCTATGTCACAATATAAATTTTTGTCACACCAAATGTCATCATATTTATCATTGGGTGCCGGAGTAATTAATAATAATGTATTATTGACATCTTCCCTTTGTCATGGAATGCTTGGACGGCCAAACACGATGCTACGTGGGACTACAAATGTATGCATTTCTGGTTTCTGGGATTTACAATCTGCAATTACTTTGTCCCTGGTAGTACTTCTTTCAATTCAAGATTCAATGTTAGCTGCAGAGGAAACAGAGAAGTTTGCAAGTACACGTGATCATGAAGGTGATCCTTTGAGTGAGGAGGAAGATGATCATGATGACGAGGAAGAAAATATAACAAGTAGGGAGATGAGGATACATGAGGCTATCCCCTTGATTGATATGTCAAATTGGATTGATCCGGAAGTAGCAGAAATGGTGTATGATGCAGCAGAGAGTTTGGGTCTCTTTGAGTTCATGGATCGTGTATACCAGAATATCAGTCTGCTCAAAACTCGAATTTTCTCTTGAAGCATTTTTCACTACTGATCGTTACTTGTACAAGTGGAAAAATATGGCTTTTCAGATGCGATATTCATATCACTGAGGTTGTTTGATGACATCTACAAATGTTACAGCAGATCATGTTATGATCCAAAATGATGATTTTGCTTCATTTTTGATAGTTTTCCAAGTGTATGATCTTTTTCTTTATCCAACGATGTGCGAATACCGCTAGGGCTGTAAATGAACCAAGCCGTTCGGTTGTTCGGTTCGTTTGTTTCGAGCTCGAGCTCGAGCTCGGCTCGGATAAAAGGTTAATGAACAGAGCTTGAACACCTTTTTCTGTTCGAGCTCGGTAAGTGGCACCGTTCGTTTAAGGTGTTAGGCTCGTTAATGTTGTTCGTGAGTTAAACGAACCAAGCTTGAACAAGTAAATATGTTCGTGTAAATAAACGAACAAGCTCGGCTCGTTCGATAAGTTAAATGAACAGAGCTTGAACAACGCAATGCTCGGCTCGTTCGGCTCGTTTACACCCCTAAATACGGGGCAACCGACTTCCTCCATAGGATCAATCTAATATTTTTTTTTTCTTTTTTTGGTTACAAAGATCAATTTCACATAGTCTTCTCTTTACTCGGTAGATTTGTTGTAGAGTAACTGTGAAAATCATGTTATTCAAGGTGATATACACAAGTAAACAAGAATCTCATATGTGATTATGGTTAAACTAATAGGCATTCACTATTTGTACGCATCCCATTGGATAAAATGAACGACTAACATGCCTAATACTTAGCCTTGATGTTTTATAAAACTTATTCTCCTTAGTGGTTGGTCGAATATTCAATACAAAAAATCGTTTGTCATGACCAAATTACAATGTGAATGATGCGTATTAAATAAAAGAGCACGTAGTCCACCTTTGTCGTTCCTCTATGCTTCAAAGTAATATTAAGCTGTTCTTTCTTTTTCTTTTCTGTTTCTTCAATCAAAATAAATCACGGTTAGACTTTAGTCAACGTAATTAACTTGGTGCAAAACATCATTCTCTGAGAATCTTCACCGTCCTATCCCATAAACATTGTCGGGTCATTTTCCTTGTCTCTGAGAGTCTTTATGGTCCCATCCCCATATAACATTGTGGAGAGTCTTTACCGTCCTATTCACATAAAACATTGTCGAGGATGCAAATCAGTTGTTCAAGAACCTCAAATTTACCATACTGCATTTTACCCGGGAAATGGTAATAGGGCCCACCTGAATCACCAGAATCGGTTGCAGATTGATCACACTGTCAGTTTCAGCTCTCAACGCCAAAACCGAAAGTCCCCAGACGATTAAAATTTGGAAAAATAACTGAAACGAACATTTGACGTCTTCAAGCTACGCAAATTTTAATATTTTCCATGTGAAAACCTTATGATATAAAATATAATAAGATTTAAATTTTTATTTTATAGATTTATTAATGTCTTATATTTTAATATTTTAAAATAATAAATATGTAAGAATTACTCTTTCGTCACTATGTGAAACGAATAGCAGCCTGTTGCTTGCCTTTGAAGTTGCGGGAACCCTCTTCTTCCATTCATCTCCGCAGGCGAAGGAATTCGTTAGAATTCAGTAAGGTGGAATATAAACCCTAGCAAATTTTATGTGCCAATTTTTTTTTTTCTGAATTTATTTGTGCGGAATTTAAACATCTTTGTCTATGTTTTACTCGACTCGATTTGGGGGAAACATGGTTCATTTTTTTTTCTGGTGTAGGTTTCATTTCGTGTGGAGTATAGCTGGAAATTTGATCTGAATCGAGCTTCTGCCTCGTCAAAATGGTTTCCTTTGAGATGAACGATCGGAAAAGTTGGTCTTCTTACCATTTGCTTTAGTTATACGGATTCTTATTTCAGTAGCTGACCGTAGACGTAGTGATTATGTTGTTTGTTTGCATGATGTGGTTTGTGTTGTTGTTAGTTGTGGTGTTTATTTTAAAGAAGGAAGGCATTTTTAGTTGTCAGAATGAAATTCCAGTGGTTTGCGGTGATGATTGAGACTATATCTGTACCTGGTTGTTGGTTCAGTTATTCTTAATTTCAAAGTAACATCGCCTTGCACCGGAAAAAAGAAGCATAAGAAGAAAATATTTTAATGGTAATTCACCGAGAGTTTTTCTACATCGCATAGTATCAGCTGTTCTTGTGTAAATTATGTTTTCTTGTGGGCATTTCTCCTGTGTTTTGTGGATCCGGCTTATTATAACTAAAGCCAAGCCTAGAATATATATCTGCTGTTGGAGGAGAATTTGCAGTCATGGGAGCTTTGCTTCCTTCAGTGAGCGGTTTCTAGGTTGGATGACATGATGAACTGAGGTATTGTGAGTCCCTCTTATGTTAAGTTGTGATCCTTGTTAGAGCGATTGAAACAAATCCTGTGTTCTAGCAACATGAAAGACGGCACTGGTTGCTTCGGTGTTTCTTTGGTTCCGTACGATTTACAGTATTCTTCATATTAAGCTGTTTTCCTTAAGTTGATAAATGAAAACAGAGTTGGCAATTCTATATCTTATGATGAACATTAGCTGCAATTATTGAGAAGTTGTTTCTTCATCTTTGGCATACTATAGTCCTTGGACAATACTCCATTGATTGTATTCAAGTGTCTTTATTTACCATGATAGCTGAAATCTGCAGATCGACTCGTTTAATTAATGAGGTAGCCCAATTCACTAAAGCATTGCAAAAGCATGGACTCCGGAGAAGTAATAGTCAGTGCATACCCGGTGTCATCTTATTTAAGATAAGATCATGGTTGTTCCACTGATTTTAGAATCTGCTGTTTAGATTCCTTCACCAGCTCTTCCTGCTTCCTTTTCCCCCTTTCTTGTTTTGGGTTGGTGGACCAGACTGGTTGGTGGACCAGACTGCTATGTGGGATTAAACTCAGGCATACCATTTGACATTACGCTCTAGCGCAATTCGCTGTGCCATTTCATTGCTATATTATTCTCTTTTCTTCCCCAAATGTTGCTTCCTTTTTTTTGTCTTATGGTGGGATTTTGGAAATGACGACAAGATTTTCCAAATTATTCTGAGGCTGCAAACTTTGGTGATCATCTTTTTCCACATCAGCCTGATCTCAAATGGCTATTTGTATTAGCATAATGTCTTTCTTGTAAGCGGATAGGGATGTTTATTTACCGCCTTTTCTCTTCTTGTAGACATCTTATCCGAAGCTAATTTTTACGCTTTTTATGCTACCCAATCCATTCAGCAGTGGAGTTTGGTTGACTAGCTTGGCTGACTTTAGAGCAGGAGCCTTATTTGAGCTAGAGCTTTATTGGACTGCCAGATGATATACTTGCAATCTAACCATCTTTGTTATTCACCAGAGATTGGACTGGGATTGACGGGATTTGGAGTTTTTTTCTCGTTTTTGGGGATCATGCTCTTTTTTGACAAGGGACTAATTGCAATGGGAAATGTAAGTAAAATGGCCTTTGCAGTCTCCATGTCTTCTTTCTCACCTTTTTAGTTCTTCTTTGATTCAGTTTTCCCTTTTTCTTAACTTGATGTTTGGTATTTTCTTGTTTTCCTTGGATAGATCCTATTCCTTTCTGGTGTGACATTAACCATTGGCTTCAAGTCATCTATGCAGTTCTTTATGAAACGAGCCAATTACAAGGTTTGTTTTGATCGTTTTCGTTAGTTTCATGGTTATTTTCTATCTAATTTTCCTTGCGCTTCTTACTGATCTGTTTGGTGTGGATTGAACAGGGAACTATATCATTTGGGGTTGGATTTCTATTGGTTGTCATAGGATGGCCTATCTTGGGTATGATTTTGGAGGCATATGGATTTGTCGTTCTCTTCAGGTAATCGGATTATCTTGTCGTCATCTCTTTCACTTTTCATTACTTTAGATTGCTGACAATTTTCCCCTTCTTTTTGTGCCCCATTTTCTTTTACAGTGGATTTTGGCCAACATTGTCAGTTTTCCTGCAAAAAATACCTTTTGTTGGCTGGATTTTCCAACAACCTTTCGTGCGATCGGTATGTTCTGCTTCTTATCTCGATCCAGATACTGCTTTATTAATCAAATAGGCGTCTTTCACAAGTTGTATTCCATTTTGTATAATTATCTCGGAAATGAATATGTGATTGTGTGTTTTACCAGCAACACCTGTTCTTTATTTTAGGGTGATTCTTTTCTAATATTTATGGTTACTTTTTGTTCTTTTCGTGTTCCTTCAGGCTGTGCATAATGTTATTGTTTTATAAATCTGGTGCATATATTTGAAACTGCAAGTATGTTTCCCCTTCTTTGTCTGTGCAGTTGTTTGAACGATATCGTGGCAGAAGAGTGCCAGTGTGATTGTTGCACACGGGCAGAACCACAGTAGCTCTTGCATCGGCTTGCCTGTAGATAGTCGGGGAAGAACAATAGGTCTTCGGTTGACAGGATGAGACAGTGAAGGCCTGTCCATTAGTAGTGTTGCTACCTCCCCCATCAATTAGTTTTGTTGTGGTTTTTTCTGTAGCTACCTGAGTGCTTCCACATCGGGCTGGTTGAGAGATATAGGATAACAGTTTTTAAATGCTTGCTGCCGAAATTGAGGCTTGTTCTTAATTGTTGGCTTTGTGGGATCAGGTGTAAGTGAGCATGCACAAATTGAAGAGATGTTCAGCGCTCTTCTGATACCCCTATGAAGTGGCATCAAAATTGTGTGTTTTTTTTTTTTTTGGGAAGAATGTATCACTTGACAAGCGTGACTGTAGATTTTATTTGTTGCTAATTGTCTCTGTGAAAATGGCATGAATTATTTTCAATACAAAGATTTTCCTTGTACCAAAGCAATTTGAACCCCTTCCCACCCGAAAAACACACAGAAACGCTCTTTTTGAGGAGTGTGGGATAAAAGAAAAAGAAATGTTCCATAAGATGCATGGTATTGTATCTTTCTGAGGTGTTGCTAGCTATATGCATTTACGTTGACCAATTGTACTTTTTGTTCAAACTGACTCTAATTCTAGGTCAAAGAAAAGATGAAAAATGAAAAATGCCGACGACTCTAGGTGCTGAGGTAACTGAAATATTATCGTCACACCATCGTAGAAACTGTTTTCCTAAACTATCACATGCACAACTATCCGGTATAAAAGAATTCTTTTGGTTTCTCTCTCTTAGGGCGAAAAACCCTCTGAACGATCCTCACTCGCCCCTCGGCGGGGAAGCCCCCATCCGGCCGCCTGCTCCGTAAACAACTAGCAATTGACATGGAGGATAACGACACCGTTAGAAGTGTGGAAGAGGAAGACCTTCTGGTCCGATCGGTGAAGAAACATAAACGTCTAGCAGTGGGAGAACCTGGTTCTCCCTGTGGTACGAACGATGAGATTAGGGCGGGATGGGCCGATTTATTCCATTCCAACACGGATACTCTACAGGAATTGTACACTGGTGAAGGAGAAGAGGACGATACATTGCTGGAGCTTTTGGAGGGTTATGATAATGCAACCATGGTGGAGGCCGATGGAAATACAGTGGGAAGGGTAACCATGGAAGTCACGCTTGAAGAGTGTAAGCATCTTTGGACACCATGGCGCAGGGCCCTCGTAATCAAGGTACTGGGCAAACATTTCTCCTTTCGAATTTTGGAAAAGAGGATTATTGATTTATGGGGGCTGGGTAATGCTGTGAATATTGTGGATTTGAATAGGGGTTTTTTCGTTGTTCGTTTTTACTCGGCTGCTCAATACCAGCACGCTCTTGAGAATGGTCCCTGGATGATCCAGGGACATTACATTACTGTGTCTAAATGGAAACCGTTTTTTTCGACTAAAAGTGAAGTGGTGAGCAAAACGCTCACCTGGGTTCGCGTCCCGGATCTCCCGCTTGAATTTTTCCAAGAGAAAGTACTGATGAGACTTGGAGATCTCTTAGGCAGGGCTGTTAAAGCGGACACGACGTCTTTGAAAGCGCAGCGTGGTAAATACGCTCGGGTCTGCGTAGAAGTCGAACTTAGCCAACAACTGGCTTCGAGAGTCCAGGTAAACGGTTAGTTATTTGATGTTGAATACGAAGGCCTAAAACTAATTTGTTTTAAGTGTGGCAAGTATGGCCACATGGTTGAGGATTGTGGCAAGAGTGGTGAAAATGGAGACTGCGCTATACAGAAGGGTGACAGTATAAAGGATGAAAATCGAAAACTTGAGGCATTTGGACCATGGATGATTGCGTCAAGCTACAGGAGGAATAGAGTGCCTCAAGCTCAGAGTAAAAGGCAGGAAGGTCTTGTTCAGGACACGAGAGGAGTTCGGTACCATGATGACTATGGTGACCAGGGGGTTAAGGTTAATAACAAACTTAGAAGAAATGAGGGGTCAAGATTTTCCCCCTTGGAACCCGACTGGGAGGAGAACAATTCGGAAGAAGCTGAGGACGAAGTCCAGGAACAGCTTGTAAACTTGATGGACAAGGGGCCGGATGTTTCATTTAAGATGACAACAAGGGAGGCAGTCATAAAGAAGGACCTAATGAAGAAGAAGGGGGTACATATTAAGGACGCTAGCAAAGCACGGGTACACATAAAGCAGCCAAAAATTCTGGAACAACCGGTGAAACAGGATGGCATTGCTTCTCTGGGTGCCAGCAGAACAGATGGACGCAACTCCTCTTATAGAGGACGGGGATCCTTTAGTCGATCGCGTGGAGGCGGTAATTTCCGACACCTGCAAGACATTACGAATAAAGAGAGTTTGCTACACGTGGGGGAGATTCCGTCGATTAAAAATGACTTGGAATGGCCGAGATTACCTCATCTTCAGGCTAGTGCCAATAACACAAATCGAATGGAGCATATTAAGCACCATCCCCCCGACTACAAAGGGGGGGAGAAGGAAGTTCCGATGGAGATTAGCACTGCCACTATCAATGGAGTGCAACAGGGAAATGACATGGCAATTGAATCCTCTTTGAGTAAGGATGGTAATGAAGCTATTATGAGTGATACGGTGGAGGCCGAAGGAGTGTCTGATATCTCCGGTGGTTTTCCATGAAAGTACTATCGTGGAACTGCAGGGGCGCAGCCTCCCCTGAATTTCGGGCTGAATTGGGTGATTTGATTCGGGCGAATGATCCGGATATTCTATTCCTGTGTGAGACACGTGTACAGAGCACCTACGCAACGTGGATTCTCCCTCGTTTTCGGTTCACGCGCATGGCTGTGGTTGAAGCGAGAGGGTTCGCGGGTGGACTGTGGTGTTTCTGGAATGATGCTGCGGCGGTTGTGAAAGTGCTTAACTGTACAACCCAAATGATTAACATGCGGATTAGCAAGGAGGGATGTGAGAGTTGGATCTTGTCCTTGGTGTATGCCTCTCCAATTGTGGCAGTCCGAGACTTGTTTTGTGAATATGTCGAGCAGATGGGGAACGTTATTAAAAATCCTTGGTGTCTTTTGGGTGATATCAACCAAGTGATTAATAAGGAGGATAAAGTGGGAGGCCGTCCAGTGGGCGGATATTCTTTGAGGAGGATGCAGAAGATGTTTGATGCCTGTAGGATGCAATAAGTTTCTTTCTCTGGACCCAGGTTCACCTGGTCTAATAAGCAGCTGGGGCAATCTTTAATTCAACAACGTCTTGACCAGTGTTGGGTCAATGATCGGTGGTTGGATCGTGGTGAGGCTGCTGATGTTCAACATTTCCCACGACTACACTCGGATCATAGTCCGTTATTACTCCATGTCGGGCCACGGCGAAGACTGAGGGATATGGCCCCTTACTTTCGTTTTGAGGCGGCATGGATGGAGCATAGCGAGTTTCAAAATTTCATGACTTCGGCGTGGCAGGATTTCCCTCAGGATTTTGTTCGGACGTTGCGTGTGTTCAAAGAGAAAATGATGACTTGGAAGAAAGAGGTCTACGGGAATGTGAGGCCGAAGAAGAATAGATGTATGCGACGAATCGCGGGAGTACAGCGTGAACTAGCCTGTCGCCCCTCAAGATTTCTTACTAATCTTGAGAGGGAACTTACTGGGGAATATACTGAATTGGTGAAGTTGGAGAATTGTTATTGGCAGCAAAGATCCAAACTCCATTGGATTACCCAAGGCGAAGGCAACACCCGTCTCTTTCATAAGGCCATGTCGACCCGGAAAAGGAAAAATGTTATTCGCTGCCTGAAGAATAGTGAGGGCATTTGGATAACGGAGCAGGATCGTCTGGGTCGGATGATTAGGGACTACTATGTGGAGTTGTATGCGGATGGCTCAACACACTTTAATGGCGTGACACCCTGGGCATTTGCTAGACTGAACCATAATTTGCGCAGAAGCCTTAACCACCGTCCGACGGAGAAGGAAATTGAATGTGCAGTCTTCCAAATGGGTCCGTTTAAGGCTGCTGGTCCGGATGGTTTGTCTCCTGTTTTCTATCAGCGGAACTGCGAGACTGTTAAGGCCTCTGTGTTTCGGTTTGTCAATGAGGCGTTTCGTAGGAAGTGCTTTCCGCCGGAGATGAATTTGGCACTGGTCTCTCTCATTCCAAAGGTGCCTAGACCTGAGTCTGTTATGCAATTTAGGCCAATTGCTCTTACGAATGTCATCACGAAGGTGATTTCCAAAATTATTGCAAATAGGTTGAAATGTGTCATGCCTCAAATTATATCAGCTACTCAATGCGCGTTTACACCCGGAAGACAAGCTGCTGAGAATATCATCATTGCACAGGAACTCATTCACACTATGAAAAACAAGATAGGAAAGATGAGGATTATGGTCGTTAAAATCGACTTGGAAAAAGCATACGACCGTGTGTCGTGGCCATTCATGAGGCGAGTTCTGGAAACGGTGGGATTTAGTTCTTCTATGGTGGAGCTATTGATGTTTATGATTTCATCCGCTAGAACTTCGATACTTTGGAACGGCCAACAGTTAACACCTTTTAAGCCTTCTAGAGGGATTCGACAAGGCGACCCGGTTGCACCTTATCTCTTCCTTTTATGCATGGATGTGCTTAGTCAGCTCATTGGTCGATCGGTACACACGAAGCGCTGGAAACCGGTGAAGGCCTCCAGAAGGGGTCCGGCAATCTCCCATATATTTTTTGCGGACGATTTATTACTTTTCGGCGAGGCCACGAGGCAACAAGCTGCGGAAATGGAGACTGTTCTGGCCGAATTTTGTAAGATCTCTGGACAGCGGGTGAGCCTTAAAAAATCCATGATTTATACGTCAAGAAATACAGCTCCTGATGTTATTGCAACCTTGAGCCGTGAATTGCGGATTGCCAGCACGGACAACCTAGGCTCTTATCTGGGCATGCCTATGTTACATAGCCGTGTATCAACTTCTACGTATAGTTTCCTCCTATCTAATATCCGATCCAAGCTTTCGGCATGGAAGACTAAAGTGCTCTCCCAAGCGGCCAGGACTATCTTGATACGGTCTGTTTTGGCGACACTCCCTGCTTATGTTATGCAAACGGCTAAGATCCCGATGTCGGTTATTGAGGAAATGGAGAGGCATTTACGGAGTTTCTTTTGGGATGAATTAGACGGTAAGAGACATCTTCATTATATCTCATGGGACAAGATTTGTCAGCCCAAGAGCTGCGGAGGTTTGGGCATTAGACGATTGCACCAAATGAATGTGGCATTGCTTGCGAAATTGGGCTGGAAAGTACTCACTGAAGAGGAACCCCTTTGGATTCGGGTGATCCTTGCGAAGTACGGATCACCTTTGGACAGTTCAAATAGACAAAATATTTCAGCCACCTGGAGAAGTATTAGGAGCGGTATTTATGCCTTTCGGGACCATATTGACATTGGGCAGGAGACTCGCCTGGTTGCAGGGGTCCAGATTCCGGTGGTCAAATGGCGATTTGACCCCAATGGACGTTTTTCGGTAGCAAGTATGTATAAGATGCAGACTGCAATGACAAGGGACAATGAAAATAGAGCTTGGCATCGGATATGGAGTATGAAAGGACCTTTACGAGATAACCTTTTGTTATGGCGGATTCGCCGGAACGTGTTGCCCACGATATCCTTTTTGGCCAAAAGGCACTTGCGCCTAGATTCTCTGTGTGAAATTTGTAGTTTGAATGGCTCTTCCCCGTTGCATGACCTCAGGGATTGTGGTTGGGTTCTTAGCATTTGGAGAAGAGTGGTTTCCCCAAGTAGGTGGGGCGAGTTTTGTGTATTGAGCTCGTTGGAATCTTGGATCGATGCGAACTTGGGGCGGAATTTTGGATGCGGCGATTCTGGTTTGAGATGGTCGTATGTGTTTCGCGAGATTGCGAGCGGAATCTGGTATTGGCGAAACCAGTATTTGCATCAACGAGTCGACCGGCTTATTTCTCCGGGTATTTTTGTGAATGATGCCAGAAGTAGAGTTAGGGAACTACTGATAGCTCACATGGTAGATACGAACATTTGATGTTTAGTTGGTGGTTGGATTACACATATGCTGTAAATTTTTTGTTATTAATTGAATCGATCCAAATTTTCGCAAAAAAAACTATCCGGTATAAGAATTTTTTTTTTTAAAAAAAAACCATAATGTAGACCTCATATTGGCAGTACAATGTGAGTCAAGAAGAGAGGTCAAATCAGCAGAAACAAATACCGATTTAAAAAAGATGGTCTCTAACGATACAAATGAACTTAATATACACCCAAAGTACACGACCAATGGATCGGTCAATACATCAGTAGTATCTCCAGTAACTTAGATTGATGCCTAAACAGCATTTGCAGTATTTCATCAAGGATTTCCAACTAGAAAAGAGCAACGCTCGTTATCTGTTATTAACTTGGAGTAACTGCAACTAGAGCACTTCTACTAAGAAATTACTTGCAACATCTTGCACCCAAAATAATAGCAGGACGGATGGGGTGGCAAATCTTGGACGTTGGTCTAGCTCGGTGAAAGAACTAGTGCAAGAATAGCCTGAATAACTCGTTCATCACATCTTACTTCGCAGACGAAGCTCTTGCCTCAACTGATCTCTCAGTACTCTTCTCATCAACTTATTTGACGCTGTTCGAGGAAATACTGGAACAATCCTCACAATGCTTACCTATCAATAGCAAACGAAATCAATTAGAACAATGTGGGAGGAAATACATATAGGCCGGGGTGGCTCAGATTAGAGTTTCATCCCTGTCAAAGGTCCAGACAGAACAGGTTCAAGCGTCACAAGTGAGGAGCTGAGGATGTAAATGCATTTGCTTCAAGTCTATTTCAAATGACCCAAATTCTAAGCTTGTATTATGTGTCCATCAAGTCCTCCATCATGCCCAGAAGAAGTAACTTTTTATGTGCTATAATTTACTGGAACAACTTAAGGGGAAAGACAACCTTGAACAAAGGGTTGAGGTTGGTTTGAATGGCCTTTGAAAATTTAATCTCCAGCACATCCACTTCGGTGTCAAAACCTTCTTTTAGCACAACATATATGGCTAGAAGCTCAGGGCCACCATCTGGGGGCGCACTGCTGACTGCAGCAGTTTCCAAGATACTGTCATCAGCCACGTTGCATACACGCTCAATTTCAACTGCACTTGTCTGAAAACATGAAAAAGAAAAGATGAGATTGTTAGTTAAGATGTATGTTACATATACACATATAATGGCTGTTACAGAGTTACATACCTTTATGCCACCGAGATTCATTGTGTCATCGGCCCTGCCTTCCACCATCAAAAATCCACCAATAGTTCTTCTAAGGATATCGCCGTGTCTTCTAAGTCTCTGGTCAGAAAAAAAATTATGTTAAGACGGGCTAAGAAGCCAATATACATACATATGGCATGTGATGCGGACTCGATTAATTTTCATATTCTGTTGTTAACATATGGTGTATCTAGTAATCAAGTTTAGAAGGGAAGAGTTTTCGATGCAGACGACAGTTGTACCTTTCCGTTGTACACTGGCATGCCCTTGAAATAAACCTCACTGTGATCAGCATTTAGCAATCTATCACTGGCCCCCATGTAAACTGGAAATAGCCCCACTTCACCCACACAGGCTTCATCATCTGGCTGCCGTGTATTAGAAGACCCACTTAAAACAATATGGTATTAGACGAATAAGTGCACCATCAATAACTGCAAGCTTTCATGATATTTTGGGGTTCTATGGTCAGGGCACTTTTAGGGTTATATGTAGATGAAAGTAAATCAATCTATAACCAGAAGATGGCAAAGGACTTCCTCACATAAGCATAGCCATCGTCACTCAAGATGACAAAGCCGGTGGTCATCGATGCAGAGCTAAAAGCAGCAAAAGCTTGCGGTTGCAAATGATTTCCTTGGACGTAAGAAGACGAAAGCTCAGTGCCCCCACAGGATTCAATAATGGGTTTGTAGTAAGCCTTGGAAGAAAGCCAAAGATCATCATCAACGTTAGAGGTTTCTCCAGTAGAAGCAAATGTCCTGCAGAAAACACAAATACTTCACTAACAGTATGTGGTGCGAACACCGCCTCACAAAGTAATGAATTACTGAGTACTTTATCTTTGTCCAATTTAAGCCATCCATACAACGTGTGCTCTTCCAAGTCTTTACCAAGCTTGGAACAGTGCCCAGAACTGTTACTCCCGCATCCTGATGATCACAGCAAAATCAAAGACCAGAAAGAGGGACTAAAAAACAAAGTTCACTTAACAAATTACATCTGAAAAGCAGAACCTATTCTATTCATAGAGATCTTAGAGGCTCACAACTTTGTAGAAACTCCTGCTGTTATCCAAGATAACTTGGATCTGTTTCACATTTGTCTCACATGAAGAAAAATCATAATTTGCAATCTTGACGTTGATACAGCAAGCTGGTTTTAAAATTGTTACTTCCCTTAACATAAGATGCTAAGAACAGGTATACTTTATACAAGTTCTTACTATATGCAAAAAGCTTAAGCTATCAAATATGGCCCACACTTGATTCATTTAAACACTCTAAAGTGCCTTCTCATATGAGCACCGATACGCCACTTCTACCCTAATGGGCTCAGATAATGCAAAAAGGACAATCTCACTAACATGGAGAGGTTGAGATAACCGGTTTGAGATTGAGTAGCAGCTTGGCGGCTTCCAAGGAAATTCTCTGTCAAGTGGATGTTTGGCCTTTGTTCTTGCTCAGACCAGATCTTCTTCCATGTCATAATAATGCTTGGCTATGTGTTTGTTAGTCCACCTTTCTCTTTTTGAGTGTCTATTGTTTTTAAGTGTACCCTTAAGATAGGGATGCTTGACCGTGGGATGCAGCTTTTCCAAAAAGATTTTTAATCAAGTCATCTAACTTCCTAAATGAAGGCAATGTTATTGAATCAAGATCTCTAATCTCACACCAGATAATATTACCACCTCACTTGAGAATCTAAGATATTAAAGTAGCATATCTTATACATCTGAAGTAGCATCATTACATCTCTATAATAGTGCAGTGGCTCAAAGTAACTGAATATGACTGCTCAGTAATCTAGGATTTCCAACCAAGTGAACAAATCCTTATAATCACCTGAACAAATTTGCCAAATCCACGTTCCAGTGGAGAGCCATGATACAGAGCGAGAATTGCCCCAGAAAGAAAGCATGAATACAGCAGAATTGGTCCCATAACCCATCCCAAATTTGTAGGCCAGCATGCCACATCTCCTGCTTGAATGTCGATATGAGCCCACGAGTCAGCAGCACATCGGATGGGAGAAAGGTGAGTCCATGGTATTGCTTTTGGATCTCCTACGAACAAATAGATTTTGGAGAACAAAAGAGAGGCATAGGTTAGACATGCAGCTAGAGAATTCCGAGGAGTAAAATCCAAGTACCATGAAAAACATCTCACCTGTGGTTCCTGAAGAAAATAAGATATTGGTAACAGAATCAATCGGCTGGTAACATGGAGAATAACAATTTGACCTTGCCAGAGCAAAAAAACATTTCCATTCCTTTAAGTATTTAAATCGATAACAAACGTTTTCTGAGGGAGCAATTATAGAGGCATTGCCCCAATTACCTCGGGACGCTTGAAAGAAAATGATTCCAGGTCAAATCTTGATTTCTCAACACTACACCCAACTCCATTCCAGAGGCAGGAATTACAATAATTTCAGATGGAGCAGCTTCTACCACTCGGCTAAGTAAAAGAATTCCAACATGATGAGGAGGTTAATAATCAGAATTCTTGAATGATTTCTCTAAATATCACACAACAGACATGCCCAGAAAGATAAATTTTTCTGTTGTCTCAATCACAACCTTTTTCAATTTCTATGTTGAACAGACTTTCACCGACTGAGTTAAGTTACAGCTACTGGCAGATATGCAGTATCAATTACCACTTCAAAGAGCTTTCAATGTGAGAGTTAGAAGGCTGAAGAAGTGTCCCAGCTTCACACCAGATAAGTCATCCTAAGTTTATACTCGTTCTTTCCTCTTTCTTCCTTTCCTCTTTTCTTTTTCTTTTTCCTTTTTTTCTATATATTACTGAAACCCACCATGAAAGCACATAATGTTTCATATGGGAACAAAAGGAGTGCATTTCAAATCGATAATATTAGAACAGGGATACTGGTTTCCTATGAAGTTAATCTACTTTTGAAAATAAATTGAAATAAAAATATTATGAAATAGAAAAATATATTTCGGCATGCAAATTACTTTCCTGAACAAGAAAATACTTTCAATGCAGAAGGCTGGATGGTTGATAGACAAAAAAAAAAGGAGGTTGCTACCTGTACAAAGGAAATCTTCTACCTCCTCGTAATATAAAATCCTGAATTTGCACAAATCCATAAGTTATTTGCTGAACAGAATATGACGTGAAACATGAAAATAAAAATCGCAAGGTTCTCATTGGTGGTTGAAGTTTAAATACATAATTTCCTTCCCCATTACACATAAAAAAGCAATTGCTGATTGCACTTTTGAGCACAGAAAGGATGTGACACAGATTTCTTAAAGCTCATATGCAAATGTTCCTAGAAATGGCTAATGAGGATAAACTGCATCCTAGCAAAGCAAGGTTGTTCCTAAGCATGTGATACGAGATGATAATTCAGAGTCTTCAGGAACTCTGAAGCAAGCAACAGGAACTTCATCCAAATAGGACCTTTTTATTACTTTTTTCCCCTATTCTTTTGATGGGCTAGTCAAAGCATTCATCTGAGGTTTTAGAAACCCCTTCCAATAATTTATCTCAGTCAAAAGATTTGAGAGTTTACTCTTCTACAGAATGATAGACTGCAATCCCACCAAACATGCCGAATATACTGTATTTCCCCACCAGACATAAATAAAATTTCCTTCCAGAAGGACCTCGATGAAATCCAAGGGTAAAGTTATAAACTCAGTCTCAATACAGAGGACGAAAGTATTACTTCGCAGCTAAATCACTAAATGAAGGGTTGCTCTGGCTCAAACTTGTGTGCATCTTCTTTTGTAAAATACATAGATCATAATAAGTAAGTTTAGGCTTTCAATTTCCCTTATAAACACCTTTTACTAATCATTACACAAAGCTGATATTTTGTCTGAGCAAAAGGCTGGAGAATATGCAGAGAACGGCGAAAGTAAAACTATTGACAGTAAAGGGCAGGAATGTGCATTGTCTTAGTAGATCTTGATGGATGGGGAAAATGTCTCTGTTGTAGTTGCATTTTTCTGTGCTCTACTCATTTCATGATATGAAATTTTAAATTACAAAAGCATTCCATCCGGGCAAAAAGCATAAAAAGTGCCAAAGCTAACAAAATATAAATAGTTTTCCACGAGTCTCAACGTATTTTCAGTATCCAAATAAGATAAAGATGGTTTAGAGAAAAACCTGGGTAAAGATAGCCTTTGCTTTAGACACGCGCAAGCGGGTTGCAATTTCCTTTGCTGCAAAACTGTCAGCAATGGAGACTACAACTAGTCCTGCAAGTACAACTGCCAGATATATGATAACTGCAGTTACGGTCATTGGCATGTCAATAGCAACAGCATCACCCTTGGAGAATTTGGCATCAAGAGCATTTGCAACGAATCTGAGTGAAATATATGAAGAATGAAGTTAAAACAAAATCAATAAGACAAACAATCTCATTGTACCAGAAATACTGAAAGACCAGATAAAATGCCTATGAGGCTGTAGGTCTCTAGGTCCAATATAGGCCCAGATATGTGCGCGTGTGCCCACATGCATGTGTGTGTGTTTGTCTGTATGTGTGTATGCATGTAATAAACCAGCACCCTTTAGTAATACGAAGAATAATGATCATTGTGGGCTCCAATTGGTAATTAATTGCATGCTGAACTTGATTAGAATGATAAATAATAATGACAATGATTAAAATAAAGGAAGTAGGAGAATAAATGTGACCGCTCTATAGCGTACAACCAAGTTGTTCTTGTAATAGTAGCACCCTGAATATATGTAGGACATGTATTGTTCCAGAACTTAGAGGCACATTACAACTACACTAAAAGAGGACGGAATTATGATGATTTTGTTAAAAAAAAAAGTCAGTGGTTTAACAGATATTCAGATTTTGCACAAAAGACAAGCTTGTTAACCACATATAGACATGCAGTCATGCAGAAAAGGAATTATTTCAGGAACTCACATGACTTGTTCCCGGAGTTCTTTGAGGGTCATCTGGTGAAGGTCAAAGTTATCGCGTTCTTCATCTCTCCACACAATAGCTATACTCTCGTCTTTCTTCTTATGACGACTGCTTTGTGCCAAGCAACATTCAGCAATGTTCAACAGAGAACCAGGTAGCCATGTTCCCCCATCTTTTGATTTGTCAGATGTATCAAGAATGCATTTTGGGGGTTTTTGAAATTGAATTGGGAGTGTATCAAGAATAATAGACCAATAGACCTAACAATATGCAAACAAATATGGAATTACATAATCATGATATTGAAAAGTTAGCACAAATCAGATTGATCAATATTATATTTCAGATGGGCATATTAAAAAAAAAAAAAGATCTTGCCTCAGGGTGCTCGACAGAGAATCTCTGGAAGTCCTTGAAACTCGAAATAGGATCCTTGTAAAGAGGTCCTAAAAGCTCTGGACCATGAGTTTCCATCAGCTTGCCCAAGTTTGTGCTTTGACAATGGTTTCTGTCATAAAAAGAGCTATACCTCAGTATACAAGAGAATGCAAGTTTCAGTTCCAAACATTAAATCCCTTTTAACTTCCATCTTAGCCATGAAACAAATCTTATCATTGAAAAGATAAGCATGGGTTTGCATCAATTCTATCAACACATAACAACAATAAAAGCGTGTGAGTATAGGGGATCAAAAGTAACAAGTGATCTTACAGGGAAGGGAACCAGTAGATAGCAGGGCCATGAGTGGAGTGATGGTAGTTATGATAAACAGAGTAGTAGATAAGCTGGTGGAGTGAATGAGGATGCCATGGCTTCAGCAACCTCCTTGAAGTGATCTCCCGCCATAGCTCTTTTGGTTCCAAATTTCCAAAATCCTTAACGACTTTAAAAATTGAATCTTGAAGATCCCTTTGGAACCCTTTAGCCTCCTGCAGTTCTAGACCAGCTTTCCCCAAGTCTTCCACTCCCACTTCACTCACACTTTTCATCCCCATCTCTCTGTTCCTGTCTCCAACTGAATGAATCAAGAGGAAGAAAAATAAAAATGACTCCAGAAAGTGGCCGCCTTTTCGTCTGATTCAACAGAATTGAGGTCCCATTAGCAAGTAGTACGAGATAAACTGTCATATGTACACTCCATATGTAACATCTGTCCCAATTAACAAATGCAACAGCGAGAGAGGTAGGTAGATAGGACCAGCTAAAGAGTTGTTACGAAACTATGAGAAAAATAAGTAGATGGCTAAATGTACCTGACTTGTCCTTCTCTCTATCTCATGACTTACCAAACCTGCCGTCCTGCTTTCACTATCTACAATATATGCCTTTTATACTACAACTATTCAATTGAATATTTTTCTTTTTTTTAAAAAAAAAAATTAAAAAAAAAACCCCGAGCAAAGTATATTGATAGTCGACCAATATACCTCAGTTGGCTTTGTTATATATAATATTGTATGAAAGAGCCTACTTTGTTGGTAGTCGACCAATATTTAAACTACTAGGAATCCAACTGCTAGCTTCCCTCCTCTTAACAATGAAATTACAAAATTACTATCTAATTTTCTGCACTTTCATCCCATTAGTTATTTGTTTACATGCAGCATATCATCCCCAAGAGGGGGAAAGAACTGTTTCACTAAAATGGTAGTGATGGATGTAAACTGAATAAAGTAAAGCATATTTGATCGTTACTGATTCGTGGTAGTTGTGGATTGAAATTTATGAATTAAATAAAGAATTAGAGAGAAACATTCTTTCATTCAAAGAGTACTTAACTTCTTCAACTTTACAGATATAGGTGATTTTTTTTATATACATAAACTAGTTTAACGATCATAGAATAATGCGCAATTTTCTGGAAAATGAATTTAACAGTCCTACAAAATGATTATGCATCCAATAAAGGATGTACATTGTGTACTTCTTGGAGGATGCATCTTAAAACGAATTCATGTATCTTTTAAAATAGGCATCCATATTCGCTGTCTCATAACGCTGATGGGTTTTTCCGTTAATATCATTTTTCTTATATGTTCTAAATTAAATCTATTTTCCATAAAACAACTGCTCATTTATGGAAGAAAATATTTACAATGATCGAAAAAAATCAAGAAAGCATTAAATAGTTTTCTTATTTTATATTCACAGTTGTTAGCATTCACGTATTAAATAAATTGAATTTTTTCAGTTTTTTTTTAAAAATAAATTAATACTTTATCTTTTATAAGTCAAATCGTTTGATGAATCTATGCGGTTGGGATCACAGGAGGTAAGAAATGAGGTAAAAAATGAGGCTTCCAATCACGCGCTGCCACGTGTACAAGTAACTATTTTTTAAAAACAAAAAAAAATTAAACTTCTTCCACTTTTGTACACGTGGCAACCTGTGATTGGAGACCTCATTTTTTACCTTATTTCTTACCTCCTGTGATCCCAACCGGAATCTATGAGCATTCCAGCATAACCGAAACGAGCGCTTGATATTTTAAACTGATTAGATCATTCAATACTCAAGTAACTGGTTGATATCCAAAAAGAGCAAACAATATTAGCTGCTTCCACTCAGACTAGGTGGTAGCCTTGGTCCAAGAGTGGCCTTGTTTCCTCGTACTTATTCTGAGATTCTAGTCCAAAAACTCCGCCCGTGTCACTGAGAATGCAACATTTCATCCTATATACATGGAAGAAAGATTTGACAAAGGATCGACTTGGTGTTTTTCATTCTGGGACTCAAACCGCCATTGCGATGCCTCAATAACTAACAGGCTAATCATATCCTGCTTCGCATTTGAAACTCCTGCTTTACCTGATCCCTCAGTACTCTTCGCATTAGCTTGTTGGATGCTGTTCGAGGAAACATAGGGACGATCTTTACAATGCTTACCTGTTAATAGCATTTCAGTGGATTAGAATATCACAAACTGAAAAAGGAAGTAAACTAAACATCATGATGATCTATTTGGAGCACGGAAAAAAAAAAGCAGAGAAGACATGTATGTCGGATCACCCAGGACGCAAGTTAATCTCTCAACTGCATATCAATGGTCCAATGCGCAATTTAGCACTACGCTATTTCACATGTATATCGCTGGCATATGTAATAACAGATCTATGTACCCATTTAACTGATCAACGGAGCGGGACTTCTTTAAGGAACAAAGAAACAACCTTGAACAGGGGGTTGAGGTTGGTTTGGATGGCCCTTGAAATTTTCCTTCTCAGCACATCAACTTCAATGTTAAAATCTTCCTTTAGTACCACAAATATGGCTAACAGCTCAGGGCCACCATCTGGTGGCGCACTGCTGACTGCAGCAGTTTCCAAGATACTTTCATCCGCCCGATCACATACACGCTCAATTTCAATAGCGCTTGTCTGACATAAGATAACAGGAGATATAAATAAGATATTGTCGATATCACCATGATCACAGGAGATATAAATAAAACATTGTCAACATCACCACGATCATGCATATGCTATAGCTGTCCTGCCCAGCTGATATAATAAGCAAAGGATTAATCTCTGCATCATTAAGTTTAACTTGTGGTCTTCACCAAGACAAAATCCAGAATCATGTCCTACTTCTTTCAATCTCATTGGCCGATGAACAATGACTAAAATATGGTCTTCACCGTAACGTTTGATGCAATCTCATTGGCCAATGAATAACCACTAAATTGTATAGTTGCCCATCGACACCATAAAGTTTGCACTCCAAGAAAGAGGTGGTTTACCTTTATGCCACCAAGATTCATTGTGTCATCCGCCCTGCCTTGCACCATGAAAAATCCTCCAACAGTTCTTTTAAGGATGTCACCATGTCTTCTAAGTCTCTGCTAAGAGAAATTTAAACGATAGCAGGAATTAAAGCCTGAGTAACATGGGTAAACTTGCGCCCATAACCAAATAATTTTTCTGAGAATTGTTGCCCAAATGAGGAGGAAGAAGATGATCATTAAGGACAGACCAAATAGCCATTCATCACACTTAAATTGCTCGAGTTAAAGCACAAGAAAAAATAAGTGAGAAATTAATATAAACACACAGATGGTGAACACTTGGTATTCTTGTATACAGCTGCTCTACATATGTATTTTCCCTAACAAATCAGTAAGCGTTGCCTATAGATCAGGTAATATCGCGAATTGCAGGACAGAGTACCAATATGGTCCATGTAAAATATTTGCTCAATCATCAACTAGAAAGCATAATGACAACATAACACAACCAAAATGAAAATGACAATGATTGCCTGGATAAATATTGATACTCTGATGTAAACGATCATTTATGTTTCAACTAATTATTGCCATCTAGCGTGTCACATAACCAAGTTTAGAAGGTGAGAAGAAGAGTTTGTAGGCAGAATCCCAAATACCGTTCCTTTATACTCAGGCATTCCCTTGAAGTAGATTTTTTCATGATCAGCATTTAGCAGTCTATCAGTGGCTCCCATGTATAGAGGGAATAGCCCCACTTCACCCACACAAGCTTCATCATCTGCCTGTATAATTTTCAAAGACGATCTAATCAGGATCAGGCATACAACCATCTTGCTTATTATAATCACCAGGTAGTCATATGCACAAGAAACAAATACTACCAACATCCAGTTCCGGGTGAGGAACAGCCACCTGGAATTCTAGAAGATCTATCAAAAAGCTTAAACCACTCCGAATAAGGGGACATTCTTTTGACCGTAGGCAGATAATATTATACAAATCTAGATTCAGAAGATGAAAAGTGATGTTCTCACATAAGCATATCCATCTTCATCCAAGAGGACTAAGCCTGTGGCCAATGATGCAGTGCTGAAAGCTGCAAAAGCTTGTGGTTGCAAATGATTTCCTTGGATGTAAGCCGACGAAAGCTCCGTCCCTCCACAGCATTCGATAATGGGCTGGTAGTAAGCCTTGGAAGAAAGCCAAAGGTCATCGTCGACATAAGAGGCTTCTCCTGTCGTAGCAAAAGTCCTGCAGAAACTCAACACTTCAGTACTCCAGCAACAGTATGGCACAAACAATTGTTGCTTTTTAAGATCAAAGAGTACTTTATCTTTGTCCAGTTTAGGCCCTCCATACAGTTTGTGCTCTTCCATGTCTTTACCAAGCTAGGAACAGTGCCAAGAAAAGTAACCCCTGCATCCTGATAACAAGAGCAAAATTGCAGACAAGTATTGGCAGAGAGTTCATTTGAAATGTTACAGCTGAAAAGTAAAATAATTTCCAGCCAAAGCATTCTTACAATATTATTACTTTATACCTCGAGCTGATTCTAAACTAAAGGGCCCCTGACATGAACAAAACACCATCTCAACTAGCCAGGAGGTGGATGGACAAGTAACCAGTTTGAGAACGGGCGTGGAAGTTTGGAGGGAAGTGAGAAAATGCAAATTCAAATGGAAGCTATTATCATTATTTCCTTTTATTGAATATAATAGCTGTACATTTTTGAAATGGTGATGAGTGTCTATCTTGAGGATGTATTTTGTTGAAGATTGTTAATAGAACAATGCTTGCTTCTTGAAAGGGAAGGCAATGAGATATGATCGCTAGATGTCTTAATCAAACATCAAGGCACAGCCACAAAAGTATCATCTGGAAAAGTCTGAGCTATAACATAATCCTCAACAGGTGGAACAAATTTTGGGAAACACCTGAACAAATTTTCCAAATCCACGGCCTAGCGGAGAGCCATGATAAAGAGCAAGAGTTGCACCAGAAAGAAAGCACGAGTACATCAAATACGGTCCCATCATCCACCCTAAATTTGTAGGCCAGCAGCAGACGTCTCCTGATTGAACATTCATATGAGCCCAGGCATCAGCAGCACATCGAATGGGAGAAAGATGAGTCCATGGTATCGCTTTTGGATCTCCTATAAATGCCAACATTGTGGACAATCAAATGACAACACAGGCAAGACATAAAGCTTGGAAAACCTGGAGAATACTAAACCACAGCATGAATACTTCACCAGTAGTTCCTGAAGAAAATAGGATATTGGTAATGGAATCTATGGGCTGGTAACATGGAGAGTAATCATATGGCCTGTCAACAGAGCATCCAATTCTAAGTTCCGGAGAAGGTCTAAAATCCATAAATCATTCCAAGACACTTATTTCAAGAAAAGTTCTTTAAGAGGAAGCATAGGTACAAGAGCCTCAATTACCTCTTCACATTTGAAAGAAAATCATTCCATGCCAAATCCTGGTTTCTCAGCTGAACACCCAGCTCTTTTCCAGTCACAGGGACTACAATAACTTCACAGGAAGTAGCTTCAACCACTCGGCTGCACGAAAAATTTTAAACATGATGGAGTAAAAACTCTATACATGGATTTGTCAGATATCACAGAATTTATACATACATACATAAATAGTGCTTACACAATATTTTTGTTTTCCAACACAAATATAGTGCTTACACATTTTAGGGAAGCGGACTCAAACTACCTCTGGAGATTAATTAGTCAAGTGTCTTAGCTTTTTGTTAAGTTACACAGGTATTGCACTTGAAGGGGAGCATTGACGCAACAATGAAAAGTTGTTGTCAAGTGTCTTAGCTTTTTGTTAAGTTACACAGGTATTGCACTTGAAGGGGAGCATTGACGCAACAATGAAAAGTTGTTGCTATGTGACCCGATATCATGAATTTGAGTCATGCAAGGTAATGCTGCATATGATAAGCTCAATAGTCCGGCGCTTTCTGGGGCCCATTGCAGGAAGGACAAATCAATCCATGCACCAACCTGCCCTGTTTACACAGGTATACCCCTTCTTGCTTGATATAAAACGGTTTCCCTATCACCTAAGTTATCATGTCTTCATGTCTTGAAGTTCATTTAGACGCTTTGTTAGTCATGTTCCAACAGTTGTCATAGTGTATGATATATTAAAAGTTATCAGATGTTGTCAATAAGAATATCAGAGAAATGGGGCCATCTCATATCTACTTATCTAAAAGTATCTTGATTATCATATTTGCTTCTAGTACATAAGTGATCGATCTGTTTTTGGGCAGCCTATCAGGAGATTTTGCAGCTGCAATTAAGATTTTTTACTAAACGAGCATGTTGCCCAATTTCCTTCACATGTGTGCAGTTCATTTGATTCAAGCTAGAAACAAAATTGTGCTTGTTTGCATGATTATGCATATCATAATGGTTTACTCAAACACACCGCTCAGTGAAAGTTTGTATATTGAATGATAGACAAACTTTATGGAGCACTAGGACAGAACTTACAAGGGGTTGTTACCTGTACAAAGGAAATCTCCTACCTCCTCGTACAATGAAATCCTGAATATAGTCAAACTCCATAAGTTATTTACTAACTGGAATAAAGTGCGTGAAATACAGTAATAGAAAATAGCAAGCTTCTAATTGTATTGAAGTTATAATGTATGATTATCCTGCTCGTCCCCACCAACAAGGCTTTCGTGGAGCTTTGAAACCAACAAAAATGTTAACACACAATTATTAATGGATGGTGCTCAATGATTTTAGTTTTACAGGCCAAGATAGAGAACGCTAATACAAACATGTCATAGGAGTGGCTAAAAAGGTGAGGAAGAGTATATATCTGCTAGTGTGATAAAGCTGCAAATAGAAACCTAGGAGCATAATCTATCATACCTTTTTCACCCATTAAGTCACGAAAGTTTCAGTTTTGACCATATTTTTTTGTGTCAAAATATATAAAAATATTTAGTCTCTTGTGTCAATACTACTGGATGAAGTCAGTGTTACCGATGATGATGAATGAACATGTTCTCATAATCGTTGCGAAGGATGCGAGTTAATAGGTCTCTAGAAAGAACCTCAACAGAATCCTAAGGTTAGAAATATTACTGTAGGAATATCCGGATATTAATGCACCGGATATTAGTGTGATTGAAATATAGGAGAGTTACTGCAGTCAATAGAGTAGGGTAAGAATATATGTATCACGGAAAATAGGCATAGTAGTAATAGTAGTATATTGATTTTCCATAGTTAGGAGATCTTATACATCTCATCAATTAGTTACCAAAAATATAAAAATTAGATTGATTCCTCATCAATATATAAATAGAGTAGCATTGTATTTTTCGGTTGTAAGCATTTTTCTTAAGTCAATCAATAAAAACCGATTGCCTCTTATCTCTTTATGATATCAGAGCCATAATACTACATTACTACTTCCTAAAAACCGAGAATGGCCATCTTCAGTGTCCGAGAACACTCTTCCACCCCAGGAAATGAAACTGGGGCAGGATCTCAAAACACCGCATATGACGGTATTCCAATGGTCATATCTGGCCATAAACTCAATGGTAATAATTACCTGTCCTGGTCAAAGGCAATGGAAATGTTTGTCACCGGGAAAGGAAAAGAAGAATATCTATTTGGGACACTGAAAGCCCCTGCAACTGATGATCCGAAGTATAAGAGTTGGAAGGCTGACAACAGCATGATAATGTCATGGCTTGTTGGATCTATGAATTCGGATATTAGTGAAGATTTCCTTCTCTACTCAACAGCTGATGAAATATGGGCAACTGCTAAAGAGATGTATTGGAAAAATGATAATACATCTGAACTGTATGGTATAGAAGCTCAGCTTTAAGATCTAAGACAAGGTGACATGACTGTCACAAAATATTTTACCCAACTGACCAGGGTTGGCAACAACTGGATGCCTTTGAAGTGTACACCTGGAGTTGCGCCACTGATGCACAGTACAAAGAAATCAATGAGACAAAACGAGTGTTCAGATTTCTCATTGGCCTGAACGCAGAATTAGATGGAGTTAGGGGCAGAATATTTGGCATCAAGCCACTGCCTAGTCTGAAGACGGCATTCTCAGAAGTAAGGTATGAAGAAAACCGTAGAAAATTGATGATTAACCATCTCCCATCATCACTGGGTGACAATTCCGGCCTTGCAGTCAAACGAGCTAAAATTCAAAACAATACTTCAAACAGTTCCAGACCTTATTGCAACTATTGCAAGAAATCTGGACACACTGTCTCTGAATACTGGAAACTGAAGGGAAAACCTACAGATAGTAGGCAGTCCAAGGCAAGCTGGAAAACACTAATCCCGGGAACAACCCCAACTGGCGGGCATCTAAGACTGGTGAATTTCATAACAGTAAGAGCAATATGGTTATCCCTGAAAATTCTGAAGGAATGAATCTCCTTACTAAGGATCAAATTGAAACACTGCTGAATCTCCTAAACCAAAAAGGGGGAGAAACTCAGGAACCTATCCAAGCATCTATGACCAATACTGGCAGCTTGAGTGATCAGAATCAACCATGGATTGTGGACTCCGGTGCTTCTGATCATATGACAAATGAAGGTAAGAACATAACTGATTACATTAAGTTTTCTTCACCTAAATTTGTCCAACTAGCGGACGGAACTGCTAGGAAAATCATGGGAAAAGGATCAGTAAAACTGAATTCTAACCTGACTTTACTAAATGTTCTATATGTCCCAGATTTAAAATTTAATCTCCTCTCTGTAGGAAAATTAATAAGAGACTCAGGTTGTATTATTGAGTTCTCACCAAATGTATGCTATTTTCAGGATGCCTATTCGAGAATGAAGATTGACAGTGCTAAGCATGTCGAGGGACTATTCCTGCTCAACCCAGACTCACAGAAACAAACAGCCAGTTCATATGCACACAGTAGTGTGACTAGAATAAAGGGCTACAAAGTCGCAAAAAGAATAAAGTGTACTGCCTCAAGTAGAAATAAATGTATTGTCTCTAACCAGATTATGCTCTGGCACAAGAGGCTTGGACATCTGAAATTTAGTATTTGTTCCTCAGTGTGGATACTAAATTATTGACTTGTGCCAAATAACAAAACACATCCGGCACACATACTCAAACAAACGTCACAAAGAGACAAAACCATTTAACCTCGTGCACGCTGATATTTGGGGTCCATCACAAATAGCCAATATTAGTGGAACATGGTGGTTCATCACCTTTGTGGACGATCACACACGTGTGCCGTGGATTTACTTTATAAAACATAAGTCTGAAGTGGGAACTATTTTCAGAACATTTCACAATCTTATAAAAAAATCAATTTGGAACTAAAATTAAAACCCTGAGATCTGATAACGCCTCTGAGTACTTAGACAAAACACTGAAAGCCTATATGGCAGAAGAAGGAATACATCACCAGACCTCCTGTGTCAACACATCCCAACAAAAATGGGGTAGCTGAAATGAAAAACAGACACATATTGGAAGTTACTAGGGCCATTATGAACTCAATGAATGTACCTAAACAATATTGGGGTGAAGCAGTACCAACTGCAACTTATCTTATAAATCGCATGCCATCCAGAGTTCTCAAGTTTAAAACATTAAGGCAAACACTGATAGATAGTCATCCATATGACAATCTAATGTCTGAATTACCCCTCAAAATCTCCGGATGCACAGCATACGTACACGTATACAACCGAACCAAACTAGATCCGAAGGCTATAAAATGCATATACATAAAATACTCAGGAACACAAAAAGGTTACAAATGTTATTGCCCAAATAGTAAAAGGATATACACAACACTAGACGTGATATTCAATGAAACTCAAGCTTTCTATGAAAACACAACAAAGGACACAATCCGGGAAGAAACCTGGAACTTAACAGACCTAAGTATGCGGCCACCTGATCATGCACATTTAAGTGACCGAGAGCCATCAGGACAAGAACAAGTTTTACCTGAATCATCAATCGAAAAAGAATTGAATATACAAGGAAGACCTCCTATTCAGAAAGTATATACCTGGATAAATATTCTCCAAACATATAGGCCAAAAGAGCAAGACATACATACTGAAGACACTATACATCCTACACAAATGAATGAACTCTGTCCAGAAAATCAAGTAATTGATGACAGACCAATAGCCCTCAGGAAAGGAATCAGAGAATGCACAAAACGTCCTCTATATAACTTCCTGACATATTCAAAATTAAGCCGTAAGTTTCAAGCTTTCACAAATAGCCTAGACTCACAACTGATTCCTAAAGACATTAATGAAGCACTCTCAATACCACATTGGAAGGAAGCAGTAAGTGAAGAAATGAAGGCACTAGTGAAAGCCAATACTTGGAAACTAACACCACGTCCAAAAGGAGTTAGACCAGTAGGGTGCAAGTGGATCTTTACCATTAAATACAATACCAATGGAACCATAAATCGATATAAAGCTAGACTAGTAGCTAGAGGATTTACTCAAACGTGTGGAATATATTATCTAGAGACATTTGCTCTAGTAGCAAAATTAAACACAGTTTTGGTTATATTTTCCATTGCTGTAAACTTAGACTGGAAATTGCATCAATTAGATGTAAAAAATGCATTCTTAAATGGAAATTTACAAGAAGAAGTATATATGCATATTCATCCAGGATTCACTAGTGAAACAAATAAACACATGGTTTGTAAGTTACAAAAATCATTATATGGTCTAAAACAGTCACTTAGAGCATGGTTCCAGAGATTTACTAAAGAAGTTAAAAACCAAGGGTTTGTACAGTGTCATGGAGACGACACGTTCCTACATACCTCAGAAACTAAGTTATTTATAGTTCTTATTATATATGTTGATGATATAATTATCACTGGAAATAATGAAAAAGGAATTCAGGAAATCATAAAGAAACTCTCACAAAAGTTTGAAGTAAAAGAACTAGGAGAACTTAGGTACTTTCTTGGCATGAAAGTAGCTAGAAATAAAGAATGAATGAGCATATCACAAAGAAAGTATATTCTGGACTTACTGAGGGAAACTGGGATGTTACGGTGTAAACCAGCCACTTCACCAGTAGAACCACGATATAAGCCAAAAGAAGTATGGGATACTAAGCCAGTAGATAAATTAAGGTATCAAAAATTGGTAGAAAAGTTAATATATTTTTCTCACACAAGGCCTGATATATGTTATGTTGTAAGCTTCATTAGTCAGTTCATGCATAATCCTATTAATGAGCATCCTAAAGCTATTATGAGAATTCTCAGGTATCTGAAGAATACTCCTAGACAATGTTTACACTTCAGGAAAACACCGGAAAGGAATATAAAAGTATATACAGATGTTGATTGGGCAGGATCAAAAACAGACAGAAGATCAACCACATGCTACTGCACTTATGTGTGGGATAACCTAGTTACCTGGAGGAGCAAGAAGCAAGGAGTTGTAGCCAGGAGCAGTGCAGAAGCAGAATTAAGGGCACTAGTACTAAGCGTGTGTGAAGGAATGTGGCTCAAAACAATCTTAACAGACCTTGACCAACAGTTTGCTAGGCTTATTCAAGTATACTATGATAATGTGTCAGCAATTAACATGGCAGAAAATCCAGTCCAACATGACAAGTCTAAACACGTGGATGTTGATAAACACTTCATCAGAGAAACGATCGAAGAACAACTCATCAGCCTAAAGTATGTCCCCACAAAAGACCAGATAGCTGATATCCTCACCAAACTAGTCTCAGTCAAGATATTTCAGCATTTACTATCCAAGTTTAGATGCATTAATATCTACGTCTAAGCTTGGGGAGGGGGGTGTAGGAATATCCGGATATTAATGCACCGGATATTAGTGTGATTGAAATATAGGAGAGTTATTGCAGTCAATAGAGTATGGTAAGAATATATGTATCACCGAAAATAGGCATAGTAATAATAGTAGTATATTGGTTTTCCATAGTTAGGAGATCTTATATATCTCATCAAATTAGTTACCAAAAATATAAAGATTAGATTGATTCCTCGTCAATCTATATATAGAATAGCATTGTATTTTTCGGTTGTAAGCATTTTTCTAAAGTCAATCAATAAAAACCGATTGCCTCTTATCACCTCAGTTTTAAATTATGGTCAAAGGATGACAATAGTATTTCTCCAACCCAACCATTCAATGATCTTTTGAAGTATTATATCTGTCAACTAGAGATAATAATCTTTAATGTAGCCTAGCCCAATTTTCTCCTTTTCATTTTTATAACAGATAGACTAAACTCTACAGCAAGTTAGTTATATTATATTTTCACTTGCTATACATATTTCTTCTTAACAACTATTTGATTTTATGAAAAAGGCCCGAGAGTACAAATGTGAGACAATACTCAAATAGCATAAAAATGGGAGGGCAGAAGTACATAACTTCTTTTAAGATTTGGAGAGTTATTCAGAATTCCATATGCATAAGGGCAAACGTTATGAACAGCAAAAAGCCACAAACCATCAGTAGAGTCCCAATTGAGACATCTCCTTAGCTAACTTAGAGAATCACCATAACTAATCCTAGCCGTATCTTGATCTTACTAGATTTTGTTTAACATGCTTTTACGTGATACACATATGCTAAGAGATTTTCCACCATATATAAAGGCATTTTATGTATACAAATGGGATAGATAAGTAGCCAACCTGAGTAAACACGCCCTTCGCTTTAGATACACGCAAACGTGTTGAAATCTCCTTTGCTGCAAAACTGTCAGCGATAGAGACCACAACAAATCCGGCCAGTACAATTGCCAGGTATATGATGACTGCAGTGGTAGTCATTGGCATGTCAATGGCAATGGCGTCACCCTTGGAAAATTTGGCATCTAAACCATTTGCAACAATCCTGAGTGAAGATTATGAAGAGCAGAAGATCATGAAAGAATGAAAATTTATCATTTCATTGTATCCAGAAAAAAAGTGAAGCTCCAAAAGAATTACTGCACGTCATATGTAAAATTTTGTTCGCCCAATTCATACAAGTCTTTTAAACAAGTGTTTATACAATAAATTTTGCCAACTTCATGCATATTGCACTTTCCACAAAGAAGAAAAAGGTAACATGATCAAGTAAACACATGGATGGGTTTGCCCCACTGTTGTCAGCAGTTAGATATTCAATCTCACAAGGAATTTTACGGCTAAAGATATTGAAACACAAAATGCGACCGGTACAAGTATCAACAATTCATTCATTCATGTAACTGTAGCAACCTAAATTGAGAAACCGTGGAGATGGCCTAATATGCCATAAGACGGAGAGTTTATTTCGATTTTACAGAGTAAGGAATCGTCAGTGTTATTTTAATTTAGCACAAGATCAGAACTCGTTAACTACAATGCAGAAAGGCACATATCTACGTCAGCGCTCACTTCACTTGTTCCCGGAGTTCTTTAAGTGTCATTTGGTGAACATCAAAGTCATCGCTCCATTCGTCCCTCCAAACAATAGCTACAATATCATCCTGCTTCTTGGTAGAAGTGCTTTGTGACAAGCAACAGTAAGCAATATTCAATAGACATCCAGGAAGCCATGTCCCCCCATGTTTTGATTTGTCAGAGGTATCAAGAATGCATTCTGGGGCTTTGCAAAATTGAATTGAGAGCTCGTTCAAAATAATGGACCAATACACCTGAAAATGTGTGCAAAATTTTCATTATTTGGTCATGAAATTGAAAGGTTAAGCTAAACAATGTCATGCTAAACTTCAAAGGAAGAGCGTGCCTCAGGATGCTGAACAGAGAACCTATGAAATTCCTTGAAACTTGAGACTGGATTCTTGTACCGTACTCCTAAAATTTTTGGACCATAAGTTTCCATCAGCTGTCCCAAGTTTGTGCATTTTGAATGTTCTCTGAAATAGAAATATTTCTTACGTCAAGAATCATGCTAAGGAAGAAAATATAGCTCGGTGAGCTATAGCTGTGACCTTATATTCCTAATGCATTGTTCACATGTTAAAGGAACAACTTGAAAGAGATTGAAGTATCATACAAGGTAATAGGATTCTGATCACACTTTCATTTATGCTAAAGGCCAAATTACGCCCCAAAACATGGCATGCTTAAGTTCTTCTATACTTAAAGATAATTCAAAAGATCTGCCAATGACCAAGGTATACTGGCAGTCTAACTTGGATCATGAAGACATCTACGAGAGAAACAGTAATCATTCTTACCTTAACCATAAACAAAAATTCTCTTGCCCTTTAGGACATAGCAACTCTCACATTCTAACAATGACACATGGGCCTCACATTGCACGTAAGGTGTTGTATGTGAACGTGTTTTGTCAAATGACTACACTGCCAATTACCAACCCAGTATCAACACCACCTTAGAGGCTTCCAATCTTCCATTCAAGCATCCCACATGGATCAAAATGCTTATTTCAGGCGTTGTTATCGTTTGTTTCAATTCTTCCTTGCTAAAAAATGCCCTGAACATGGCATGCTTCAACCATTTGATTTTCTTTTCCTTCAAGTAATTAAAGAAGCAAATGCTTCCGCATAGTCAATTTCTATAAGCCCTTCTTCGCTGGCATGTGCAAATAAGAGCCAGAGAGCATGGCTTTCATCAAACAAACACTAACACGGGGCAAATGATCCAAGCCGATACGAGCATTTAAATTATCGAGTCGAACATTTTTAAATTTTTTGAACTCAAACTCAAGCTCGAGCACGATCTTTAAATGCTATTCGATTTCAAGCTCAAGCTCAAACATATTCAAACTCGAACAGTATTAAAATCTATTCGAGCAAAAATAGATGTAGTTCTTATTTTAAAAATTGCATGTATCATGTGAAAACATGCATTTTAGTTAACATTATTGAACCGTTATTAGTTTTTTGCATGAAAATTTATTATCATTAAAATAATTACCGTTTGTTTGGTAAGAAAAAGTGTTATCATTAAAATAATTACCAGTTAGCATGTTTAATTTATTGTATGTATCAAGCAACTTGAGGAAACAACCTCTTGTCCGGCCCCGCCGTGGATCCTGCACAAACGCGGGAGCCTAGTACACCAAAAATGCCCTATTTATCAAACAAATATACTAATATAACACCAAAACATGCATAATTTTATATGTATTATGAGTTCAAACATGTTCATAAACTAACAAGTCGACCATCAATATGTTTGAAATTAGCTCGCTATATATTCGATTGACTCGGATTTGATCTCAAGCTTTATCAAACCAAGCTAGTAGAGCAAAAATCTAAACAAAACTTGATCGACTAACAAGCCGCTTAACTCATTTGCACATATAGATACGGTCCAAAAAAAAAAAAAAATACAGTATCACAATATAAACCCAACGGTCAACAAGATGAAGACTTGGTCAGCCATTTCAAGTCGCAGATTTTAATCCTAAATCCAATTGCTCCTAGCTGCCCAGCCCCACCTTAGTCAAGCAACAAATTCTTCTCCACATACGCAGATTTTAATCCTAAATCCAATAGCTCCTAGCTGCCCAGCCCACGTTACCCAAGCAACAAATTCTTTTCCACATACTTCAAAAATAACAATAACTTTAGTGAATTTACAAAGACAAGAAATTTAGCGGTTGGGGGCAGAGGAGTGGGAGCCTGGAATTAGGCAACTCTTACACGGAGGGGAACCAGTAGATAGGAGGGCCATGGATGGCCTCATCATAGTTACGATAGACAGAGTAGTAGATGAGCTGGTGGAGTGGATGAGGATGCCAGGGCTTCAACAATCTCCTTGAAGTGATCTCCTTCCATAACTCTTTTGGTTCCAAATATCCAAAATCCTTGTGGACTTTAAAAATTGAATCTTGGAGATCCCTTTGGAACCTATTAGCCTCCTGCAGCTCTAGGCCGGCTTTCATCAAGTCTTCCACTCCCACTTCACTCACGCTCTTCATCCCCGTCTCCCTGTTTCTACTTCTTTGTATATTCTCCAGATGCATACAAAGATTGCATGCTCCAGAAGAAAGGATACACCGAAAATAGGCCGAAAAATCCTCTAATTTATGTCTGCTTTTAATCCCTGAACACCTACACAGGTCAGTTCTGACAAACAGGCAAACTTGGAGAAATGGTAATGAGGCGGTGAGGCCGCCTATTATCACACTACCGTACACCTTTTTAATTTTTTTATTAGTATATGTGACGATGCAGAAATTAGTCCCGTGTAGGAACACTAATAATTATTGACTAACATCAATGTTTGTGATGTTCGGATTAACTCAAGTTTGTATCAAATTTGTTTAATAGCATGACTTAATAAATACTTTCTCCGTTTTCAAGTTTTCATTTTGATTTATCTCAAAAATATTGTCAACTTTTTCAAAATAAAAATATTAGTTACAATATTCTTTCAATTAGTATTTACATAATTTTTTATTTTACGTTAATTAATAGGAACAATGATTAAAATAGATTGAGTTCCTTAAATTATGTTCAATACATCAAATCAAAACTATAACAATATTTTTAAGAGGTATAGAGTATGATTTACTGATACTAACCTTCTAAAATATTGAATATCATATCTAGTTCGATCATGCAAAGTATTATTTGATATGAGAAGACAACTTGGTTTTACATATATTACTCTCAATTTGTGCAAATGTTTCTTTAACATTCTGAAAAAAGATAAACTTGCTGGCTAAAAGTTTAGTTGGGAGATAATAATGTGGATAATAATCATGACCACTGGCGAATCTTTTTTTCTTTTCGTTCTTTTTCGTAATGATGTAATTTTAACAATTGATAGGCGTTTTATTGACATTGTCAAATCTAAATTAAAGTCAACGACCATTAACAAGGTTGTAGAGGTCTGTAGAATGACGAGTTCCAGCTGACTTGTATAAACTTTGCGTCCTCACAGTTTTATAAATAAAAGAAGAAGAAATACACAGAACTTAGTATTTCTTTCAAATAAGACATGGTAGGTTATTTATGTGATAGATTAACACATAGTTCAATCAATTTAGTTGAATATCACCATTCTAATTTATATAATTGTGTCGAAAAGTCACCCGCTTTTGCCATGTCCAGGTCGTACCAGATGGTGAAAATAGAGCATTGTATTCAACTCATTCATTCAAGATATTGTTCAAGGAAAATAGGCGATGCACTAAACTCCTTCGTTATTGCGCATGATCGGAAGAAGGATTCCTCGTTATTGCGCAGGGTCGGAAGAAGGATTGGATAGAGTCCGTGAAGCGGTATAATCAACACACGTCTGGAACTCCTGAGCCTCGGGTTGATCCTTTGCAAACATCTCAAACACCAGTGGATGAGATGATGCGACATGCCTATGTTGATCCCAATGACCCAACCAGAATTTTCTTGCAACAGCCTACTCCAATGTCTCAGATGCGCCGGAGATCCTACTATCTTGAGCCGACTGAGAACCATATGTGATCTTTGTGTAATGATCCTTGTATTATTATCTTTGGGTAAACTGGTATTTGGTTTCGCAACTTGCACGCCAACGGGTCATTACGCTAAGCTGCGAATTCCTTTTGCTTCTCTCTACCTTTTGCTTTTCCAAATTTCTTTCTTCATTGAGGTGGGGTGTAGACTCTGACGGCTTCTAATAGATGGTTCTTTGACAAAACCATTGCCATGAGAGATTTCATAAATGCACATTCTAATCTGATATATACATTTACCTTTATTTGGTAGATTGTAATCATGAGCTGAGATTCAATGGTGCTATGCTAAAATGAGAAGTCTGTGTATACAATTTAGGGTGCTAGGGTTTGTAATTTTAATTACCTTAGCACAGCGTAGATAACCATCTGCAAAAAGGTCTTGAGAAGGAATTTTGTCCTACGAAGTAATCCGTCAGAACACTATATACATCTCATCAGCCAGTCTTTGCTCTTCTGGGTGGATGGATAGGTGGGTGTCGGGGGGGGGGGAAGAAACAAGGGGGAACTGATCATATAGTACAGCAACGCGTTAGGAGTCTCGCCACGAACCTCTGACGCCAAGTAAACGGCTTGGAACTACTACAGAACCAAACTACTACCACATTCAGTTTCACTTGGCAAACCTCACAGTCCACTCTGCCGCTACCTTATCATGCATAGCCCTGTCTGTCAAATACAAGTGGGCTATACCTGGAACGAGAGGATTATCTGCAAATACGACACAAGGAACGACACGGCCATCAAACAGCTTTAGCTTGCGATTGACAATGACACCAGCAGCACTAACACAACGAAGTACGCGTACGACGCATGAAATGATGTACACATGTTCGAATCTCATGTCATTGCTGAGGTAGTATAAAGAAATGATGACATAGACTTACATGCATCAGGATTGGTTAACATAGATCTGACAGCAAGTAGAATTCTTGATATGGTCAGAGCTGGGCTCCAACTCTTCTTCAGGATGTCCAAATTGATATTGCCAGTAGCATCTACGTTGCAGCTGTATATGCGAGTTTTAAATACAACCTGCAAGCCTGAAGTCAAAGTTAAAATACAATAAATGAGAACACAAGGTAATAGCTTCATGTAACTTTTACTAGCAACTCTTTTGTAAATGCGTCATGACGGCTTATATATAAAATTTTATTTACAAGAAAAAAAAAGGTAATTGCATCCAGTTTAAACTCAGTGATCTTTGCTGTTGGAACCTTTATTCGCGAAACAGCTGGGTTAAAGGAAAAGTGGAATTGCTGAGCTGTTTTAAAGGCAATAATGCTTTGTGACTGTAATTTTGCGACGTACAATAATTTACTCCGTTTGGTGCTTTCAATATAAGAACACAGGGATAGGTCAATACAGATTATGCTTTCATGGAAATTCAGGAAAGAACTGTATTTCAGCTGTACTCTATAGAAGGCATAAAGCATCTTCCACGGGTATGTACCAAAGGAGCAAACCGCACATCAACTAGAATCCCTCTAAAAAGAGCCATTGCTTTGAAAGAAGAGCAAACACCTTTTGCGTATTTGGAAAGACTGGCAAAGCTAGTTCTTTCCACAATTTATCTACAGAAACACAACTAATGCTGGCAGCAAAAGGCACCTTTTTTAATAAGAGTAAACAGGCTATAAAGCATATCATTTATGAGTAGAACTTGAGTGAATGCCCTCACCGAAGAATTCTGTACCATCTCAATTATCTTCAAAATCATTCATACCAACTAAAATATTCAGCAAAGTATCAATTGAATTATTCAATGGGGAACGGAGCATCTACAATGTCCTCACTAAAGTTAAGCGTCACACCTTTGGCATCTGGAAGGGATAATCATTAGGAAATGTAATATCCAGAAAAAATATGCCACCATGATACGGGGTACCTACAAAAGAGAAATTTTTTCCAAAATTAGAGGAAGAGTTGAAATATCGGCATCACCAACTCTATACATACCAAAAGATCACCATTTCAGAGTCAAGTATCCATTCATGTATTTCATCAGCTGCCTCTAGGGGGTTTCTTCAGCATTCTATTGTTTAAGATCTCAAAGCAACAAATGAAGGCTAAAAGGTAAGAATTTTACATCAGAGTGGCGGCTAAAATACAATAGGCATGTATATAGGTGTGATCATTCCTACATGAAAATGCCAAACATCCGCTTCTAGCTAAATCTAAAAACAATTGGCATGTGTTATAAAGTAAAATGGAACGAATTGTAAGCCAAACAGATGAAATTAAAGCTTCTTAGATCGAGAGTCTTCATTCTATCTGCCCAACGAGTATAAATGCATAAAACATTATTATTTGTCTTCTTTCAGACATGTTACATCCCGGTGTCCTAGTTAAACCGGTAGATCAGAGTCTCCTCACCAGACATTTAACCAATACTTCCCAATAAAGACAGCAAGGCCATTTTTGAAGTTTGATAGACCACTGAAATAACAGAACCACTCCGACTTCACATAAACAAGAACAAACACCAATTGAACCACTGAACTGAAAGAAACAGGTTTCTCAAGACGACTAGACCAGAGGACGAAGAACAAGAAGAAAACTTTCCCTTGGCCAACACAAAAATAAAGCAGTAAGAAGGGGGTAAAGCATAGAAAACCAATGGAGCTGGGTTTACCATGGGGACCAAGGAGGGTGGCAACCCAGTGGTAGAGATTGTCGCCTTTGGGGCCAGCTGAGCAGTCAGGAGGTGGATCGGCGTTGAGCTCCGACATCTCCCTCTGGATTCTCTTACCTGAAGCGGACACCGGTGTCTTGGGCGACCAGTGTATGCCGTTGCGTCCACCTACCCATACCCCCGACGTCGTCAAAAAAGCACCGCTACCGCCACCACTACTGCCGCCGCTTCTGTTCATGCCGACGTGCTTTCAGACTTGACTGGTGATACTACCGACTATATACGTTTACAGCTGCGCATACATTTCACTATATACCATTTTTCTTTTTCTTTTTTTATCCTCAAATTTCAATTATGGATTTTTTCCCCGTTGCTTCATTTGTAGAGAGTCATGTATATTTTCCGAAAGAAACTATAACAACCGTAATGAAAATTGCGTTAAGCTGTATCGATTAACTGTTACTTCATAATATATGAACCGTATCCAATTTAGTGAGTCATTTTACTTTATTCTATCATATTCTAAAGTCAAAGAAGTATGTATCATTGACTCCATAGAAAATAAAAACTTTTGAAATAAATTATTGTATGTTAAATGGTAATAGAGTAAATACAATATTTTGCTTTTTTACTAATTAAATATATTAGATATATATGATTCTGTTTGATAATTACTCTTGAGTTTACACGTAGGTAAATATTATGTGCCATAATATTATTTTGCCACTAGTAGCAACATAAAACTTATGTCAAAACAATTGCATATATGAAGTTTAGTCAAATGAGTATTAGCGTTCATAGTTCAAAGATAAAGCCATGTGGTATTTGAGGTCTAATGTTTTTTCAATACGGTGACAAGAATTCGATCATGTAAGCGGAAAATATCTTTGCATAAAGTGTCTTATAAGAAAGTTTTTAAGTATTGAGATATCAGTAGAGCAAAGTAGGACTATAAAACACTGTGTGCTTTGTGGTAAACTTTTGATAATTATATAATCCTCCAGAGAAATTTATATATATTGAGATATATGGAGGAAGCTCATCAAATTTTTAACATTCGGATAAAATCAATAAAAAAAATTATGTATTAATAATAACAAGAAGAAGGTTAGCCTTTTTCTACTCAAATAGGATCGGTTGTATGTAATGTCGGATGTTATGGTATTATATTTTTTAAAAAAATCGTATTTATCTAAAGTCACAGTATTATTTATTATTGTCTTCATCAATCAATAGTAGAGGGTCTTTTTAAGTATTGACAAAGACGAGGGCTACAAACTCTTGGACAAATTCAGAAATTCTGTTTCAGCTATTGCTCCTTCCGCCACCGCCATCCTGACCTTCATTTACCTCCGCCAATTCTTCCTCCACCTGCTGCACTTTCTCACCGTAAGAAGGTACCGTACATACATCTCTTAAATTATCTTCGCGTTCCTTCGTAACTATCGATTTGTTTCTGCAAAAAGTTCGACTCTTTCGTGGCACTTCCTTCCGAGTCATTAGAGCCTTTATAGATTTCCCGAAGCATGATAGAGGACTGAAATGAAGTTTACTTTGTTTTTTGTTGATTTCTTTGTCCGTGAAAACGTTCTTTCTTCGTCCTGTTATGATTCGCTGAGTGTGAAATATGGTATGCATTCATCCCATCCCATCCACTTTTCTTCTTTTTAGGTTTGGATGCAAATTCGGCTAAGTTTCGTTAGTGTTATTTGTAGCTATTGTCATGAAGATTGGTAGATTCTAGTCTTTTTATCTCTTGGCTAATATGCTCCCTTGGAATGTCCTTCACTGCTTGCATTTATACTTTTGCTGGTTGAAGGAACATGGTAAGTAATGTGTTAGGATTCAGAAAAGTTAATTAGTAGCGGACATTTTGTCATTATCAAATGTATTGCTTTGCCTTGATGGTTGTGATATGCCTTTAACACCACTCATGTACCGAGATCCACATTAGACATGCGAGTTTAATAATTAAGGTGTACGGATTATTTGGTTGAAAAACACGAAATTCGCCTAGGGCAAACTCTGCGTAAATTGGATCTTCGGTTCTAAATGCAACATGAATTGTCACCAAAAGAAAAGCTTAAGCGGATTGTGAGGAATTCAGTTTATACGTTTTAACAAATTTTAATGCATCGTCGGTCGAATCTTTTCTGACAGAATGGAACATGAATTATCAGTAAAGACAGGATTGCCTAAAAATGACCGGGCAATGTAATCACCTCATGATTTTACTTTTAGCCACCTCTAACTTCTCAGTCACTGGATGCAACCCGTCGTAAGAAGCCGAAACCTTTTTTTTTTACAAATTTTTTTATAGCAAGTAGCCAAAAGGCCCAATACCTTTGTATAAGTGTTGAGTATTCTCCTGCAAAGAAAGAAGTATAATTACGAGAACCGATATTGACTCATAAAAAATAAATAAATTACGGGTTCATAAATTATGAACATCTTGTTTTGCTGGAAGCAAGAACCAAAGCACCTCTGAAACGCATCGAATTTGTACGGGCAGAGCCAATAGGTTTTATTCCCAGTCGATTGAATGCCTTTATCGTTTCAGTAATCAATTGAACTTTTGAATCGTTTATGTTTCTGTTTATATTTCTCTCTCGCTTTTTTGATTCCTTCTTTCTTTAGCTCGTTTGCTTGAGGTTTGGGGAGCAGGGATGATTATTTTGACATTCTTTTGCTTATATTAACTGTATAGATATTAAAAGATCGCGTTTTTGGAGAGTGGATATTCAACTGCTTTTATTTAGTTGGTTTTTGGATTTCTTTGTTCCTTGTGATGAATCTCTGGGAAAGTTTCCTGTTTAAGAGAAGAACAAGGAGAATTATTTACCTTTAGAACACAACAGACTCAACTTATCTTTGGAAAATTTGCAGGGAAGTACAAGTTTCTGCTGCTTTGGTGATGCCCCTTGATGTTTGCTTTGATGAAAATATAATGAATTTTCATGCTAATAGACATTTCATTTAAGAAGCTAACTATGGCATATATATTAAATGTACCACATAATTATTCTGGTGGAACTTGAGTGAAATGAATAATTAGATTAAAAGCTTGACGCTTTTCCGTCGCTTTCTTTTTACGTGTCTACTGTTTCTTGAAATTGATAGCTTATGCCTTCTGCAAGGTGCTGTAAAGTATACCCCCCCCCCCCAAAAAAAAAAAAAAAAAAAATCCTATATAGCTTTTCTTTTGCTTCCCTAATTAAGGATTTATTGTGCAGTAATGGAAGAGCAATTTATATTGAGAGTTCCACCTTCTGTAGCGGAGAGGATAGACCATCTTCTAAGTGAAAATGCTTCCTCTGCAGAAGAAAAATCCATTGACTTGTCGTTTTCTGGTGAGTTCTATTTGTTTCACGCAACTTTAAATTTCAAACATCAATGAGACATTCCCCATAGCAATTTCCCTTAGTGGAATTGTTCTAACTTACCATGTATAAAGTTCAAGCATCTGGATTATTGATCCCTTTTAGATAAAATAATGGAACACACACTGCTTGGTGGATAGCCATTGCTAAGTTGATTCAGGAGGAGAGGAGTGTCAGGACTAAGTTCTATGGTGCGTGGTAATTGAAAACTATTGATTTAGTTTCAAAGTTGGGAATCGTCATCTGCTTAAGCAATTCCTTAACCAACTCTACAACCTCTACTGTTAAATTACAACAACTTTGTTTGTGCCTGCAAATTCACTTACACACAATGTTTTATCCCTTGTTATGGCAGTGGAAATCTAAGAATATCTGAAATTGCTGGCTTGTGTATGCGGGTGAATTGAAGAATATATAGCTTTGAGTATTAACAAAATGAATGTGTGCATTTACACACATGCGCACATACATACATACATACATACACATACATGCACGCACACACATACACATATATATATATACATGTGTGTGTGTGTGTGTGTGTCTATCTTTAAATATATGTATGTGGTTATGTATATGTACATGTGAGTATGTCTTTTTGTCTATATGTATATACGTAATGAGAAATCTTTCGATGGCACTTTGTAAACCAGAATTTGGCTGACTTTTCTATGTTATGAAGTGTTCGTCAGAACATTAGTGATTGACATAGATAATGCTACTATGTTTTCCAGGAAGTGTTCTAGGGATGGCTTACTTCGATGATGCTGTGACCTATCCAATGTATTGCATTTGATGTTTTCCTAGAAGTCAATTACGGAATTCTGAATACCAAATCTAAGTCAGGAAGGGAATAATTAGCTGTCTTGTTGCCTTTTCCTTTTTTTCTATTGCAAGAGCCCCTTTCTTTGTGTTTTTTAAGCTTGTTAAGGTGGCTTAGTTTGCATAAGGGAGTTTTTGTACTACTAAAAAAGAAGGATGTCTTCTGTTTCCCTCCTTACCTTTGGCCTTATTTTATGTTATTTTATTTTTCTAATTGTGAAGATGTTGGAATTTGCAGAGGATGGAAGGAGTGGCTCTTTTATGATTGGCAATGACCGTTTCCCTGCATTTTTGCTGGATTTACCTGCCGTTGTGGAGTCATACAAGTCCTATGATGACAGTGTGCTTATTAAGACCGCAGATATTGGTCAAGTATATTGATTGCTCTAAGTTTCAAGTTCAAACGATAACTGAGTTCCTTTAGTTATTTGATCGTTCTTGATGGTGAGCAGATGATAATGGTGAAGGAAGAGGGTGATAGTATCCCAGACGAGGTGGAGTACAGACATGGCCTCACCCCTCCAATGAGGGATGCACGAAGAAGGAGATTTCGGAGAGAGCCAGACTTAAATGTATGTGGAGTGTATTAATCCAGAAGCTGTTTTGTTCACTCATTGTTATACTTGTCCTCATCACACGTGTTATGGAGCCTCTTCAGATCACAGGACCATAAATATGAATTTCCATCTGATCCTATGATGTTCGTTATAGTTGGCAAACTGAAAGTTAATTATAGTGGGAAAACTTCTGATACTAAATTTGATGTAGTTGGGATGCAACCTTTTCCATCAATCTAGTAGTGATGTTTGAGATTTAATAGTTGTGACTTACAAGAAAAAAACAATGATAACAATAATGATCATAATACTATCCCTAATTGTATATCTGTTAAAGCTGTAAAGATAGGTGGTATCCTGATGTAATTTCTGCAATAGCAGACTGGAGGATTTAAAATGATTGATCATCAGTAAGTTTGAATTTAGCATTAAAATAAAGATCATAATACTAGTATATAAAATCAAAAGGAAAAGGTGAACATATTGTTATTTACATATACATGTATAGTATGTGATAGCATTTGCTTGTCTTTTCTATAATTGCCCTACTTATGATGTTAAACTTGTTCACTTCTCTTGTTTTGTAGCCTGAACTTGTGCGTCGTGTTGAGAAAGATTTGCAGAACATCTTGGCTGGTGGAACAGCGGAAACTGTTGATATCCTTCTGTTGCTTATGTTCTACTTAGTTGCTGGGATTTATAGAAATTTTGGCTATGAATCTTACTGTTCATCAACACAATAAACCCAATCCCCACCCCACCCCACTCCACCCACACCCAAACAACTGGGGGAAAAAAGAGACGCACATCTTGAACAATGCAAATTAAAAGCAAACGAGGAAACTGGGCTTCAAGATTTGTGTGCATTATATGATCAGCATGTATAAAGGGAACACCACTATATGAATGTGCTCTTTGGATGAACATACACTTCATAATAGCTTATCCTGAAAAATTTTCAATTTTTAGTCACTTTCCTAGTTAAAGATCAATTTGGTTCACTGTTGTTTGTCCTTCACCAAGTCGTTTACATGTTGAAGTTGCTGAAGAGGATAGGGGGGATAATTTGCGTAGCAGAAAAAAGAAGGTTGAGCCTAAGCCTTCAGAAAAGCCTAATGTACCTGAGACTGGGACTACTGGTGGAGAACCTGAAAGAAGCGATTCAGATGAAACTGATTATTCAATATGACCAGTAATTTTGTTCGATCGTCACTAATGCATATATTGCCTGGTGGGTAAAGTAAACACTTCTATATATAATTCGTATTGCAAGTTTGGCAATTCTTTTATGTTATCTTCTTCTATTTGGCAAAGTGAGCCATTGAGCATGTGATGTTCATTGCATTAAGGCACAAATTTGATTTTGACGTGTTAATGTGCAAATAAATTCCTTTTTCAGCATCTTGAAATTAGTTGCTCTATATTTACTTGATTTGTGAAGTTTTCAAGTTGGAAGTCCTTTGCATGCTATACGTAATTTGAAACAATAAATGAAGTTCAGCTTTACAAGTTCTCTATACATGCACCGGATTAGGAGAAGCTGAAGGAGTTTGGATAAGTCCATTAAGATGCAGAGCGAGGAGGGTGCATGCATTGGGTTCCAGAAGATTGTTTAGGTGCAGTATACCTTTGTGTCAATGTGTTTTTCGTCAGGACTGGTTCTGTGGTAGTATGTTCTATAATTGACTTTTTATTGCGCCTCTCTTTCTTTATCGCTCTGCCTCACTTGGCTTCCTTTCTTGCTGGGTATCGCCTTATATTGGTTGTATGCTGCTTTACCTGGAAGAGATGTTCATGTTGCTCGTCTAACTTACTGCTGAGAAATTTCACTATGTATTCCTAGCTTCATTGAGGAGAAAAAATGTATGATGAATGACATGGTAGAAACGGAGTCTTCTGAGCTTTCTAGACTCGATTCCCCATAGGAAATTAAGGTGGTTGTTGGAAGCATGGAATGATAAAGAGTACATGGCTTCTTTTGTAATCTTGCATGGAAGATGCTGTAGCTTTTATTGCATTATGCCGTTGGCACTTGTGCTACATGTTTCCTAGTTCTGGAATGTCGTTGCTATATGTGAAGTGAAAAGACAAGAAGCTGGTTTGAAGTAAAAGAAGACAAGGGTTTACTTTAATACTAAGAAAAGAACTTGTGTTTTTGTACCTAGTAAATGGCGATAATGATAATAAACACTCTCTCTACATGTTCTACCATGTGTCAGACTGTTTAAGTTTGGTTTTTTCTTTCTCTTCATACAACTACTGATACAACGGTTATACGATGTGATGTCTCGCTAATTGCTGGTGCGTGTCAGGAACTGTCCGTTTGGAGCAAAAACAATATTTGCTAGATTTTGATGATGTCAACTTGTAGGCGGCACAACAACATTACACTATTGTCTTATAGACTCATGCTATGATAGGGTATAGAGGGTCGGATATACGCAATCATATCTCTGTGTTAAAAACACACATAACTACAACGTTTAAGAAATTTGTGATTCATTTAATGATCAAGTGAACGGAGCTACAATAGCAATATCACCCCTGTCAGTAAGATATGCAGCGATGATACTGAACTTCATTCTCGTTTTACTGTATAAGTAAAAAGTAGTCTCCTTCAGTTAGTTGCCTCGCTCCTAGACATGATTAATCCATTGTATAATAGAAACAACAACATTATCCATTGCCTTAGAGGTTTCTACTTATGGCGGCGGGGTATGGATGGTCGGATGTACGTGACCATGAGAAAATAATTAGATGACACTGATTTTAGTTCTATTTCATAATCGACAACTAGGATAATTGGCTGAGTTTAAAAAACCTGTTAATAGGATTCTGTAAATATCGTCTATGCATAAAATTTGTATTCCTTTTTTGCCGTAATTCTTTCAGTCTAAGAGTGTCTTCTTCCCTCATCTAGTTGGAAGTTGTTTGCTAGAAAAAGGGAAAAGTTTTGAACTCTTCCTTGTGAAATGTCTAGAATTTTGAGCCATTCCGTGTTTCATCTCCATTTTATGGAACCAAAAAAAGCTGTTAATGTTCAACGGAAAAGTCATAGGGAGGCAGGATATCTGTTAAGTTCGATCTGATCTGCTTCAAGTCTGCTATATTATTATTAAAAAGAAGAACGTATAATCGTTATCCCACGATTGCTTGTACAGAATCGTAACACAGTAGTCACAGAAAATGTAAGTATGAGTCTCATTGTTTTGTTATTATATACAGCTAAGCAAATCAACAGAGCAGGTGTTGTTAGATTGCGAATCCAAGAGTACGATTGGATTAATAACATGCCGGCAATTATTAAGTAGCAAGATATTTCATGGATCGATTTAAATGTGTATAAACTGTGCAAGGTGTTAGGTGTAGCATGAGGCGTGTGAACACGGTGGAGAGAACCAGCCCATGGTATCTAAACTGTGGAGAGAAAATCAAAAATATTACAGTTTTAATATAATAAAAAAAAAAACTATGATTACCGTGTGGTGATAAAAGTGGTAGTTAGTCAAGCAAATCATTCAATAAAGTATTTGTGCAAGGCTCCTAGGACATAGTCTAGTTGGTATTCGGATTGAGATTTGCTCTAAGAGGTCAAAAGTTCGATTCCAGGAACACGCACAGTGCTAGGCCGAATGCTTAGTTTGTAGAAGGACACCTAGTGTGGGTTACTGCGTAAGATCTCACCCAACCTAGGAGGCATCTAGGCTCCTGATTTATATCCTCCACATGCTCTTTGAGGCTGAGACGGTGGAAGCCTCGGGTTTAAAGAATTTAATCTTTTCCTCCAAAAGTATTTGTGCAAGTAAAAGTAGAGGGACACTTTGGTGGATTCCAAGGACTCCACATGGCCTGGAGCACCTAATCATAAAGCTAATGAGTAATTACTTTATTAAGGGCCTGACATGGAGTTTTTGTAAAGTAGTGAGGCCAACCTGTCATTGACCTCTTAATCCTCATCCATTAACCAAACCCCTCATTATTGGATGGTTTGTTTGGTTAAATCTCCAGCTTCAATAGCACTGGCGGGAAGAATGTAAAAAACCCAAGCATAACTGTACAAAACATCACCAAGAACGAAGTAATACAATAATAACATTACTCTATTGCCTGAGAGATTCCCGCTTATTGCGGGGTATAGGAGTGAGGGGTCGAATGTCCGCAACCATACTTATATCTTTATGATATGAGTATATAGAAAAACAACAAAGCCATAAAAGAAAAAACACACGACAAGCATTAGAGCATCTCACCAGTGACTGACCTGATATAAAAGTTGATGGTTATAAATATGTAAGGTGAAAGCATTACTTACAGTTTGGTGTGTTGGATGTAATGCAAAAAATGAATATCCATCAATGGGAATGGAACCGTCCATGCACTAATGCATGTGTGTTGTGAGTTGGTCTCATCTCAAGTGGGTCGGTGGGTCTGTGAGTTATGGGGTTATATCCACACGCGTTTCCTTTTTTATTTTTTTCTTTTTGTTTAAATATTGTGTCGAAATACAAAACTTTTCTTTGAATTAATTTTGTTGAGCAGAGATGGAAATGAGGACACCGACGGGAAGCATTTAATCATCTCATCTGAACCAAAATGACAGCTTGCGTATAGAATGCTCCCTTAACTCATCTTTCAACTTTCAGAATTTCCCCTAATTAAAATGCAAACTACTTATTTAAGTTACAACACATTCTGGGATCTTAAAAGTGGAGTATTGAGATTTATGTCACAAAATTAACCAACGATCAACGACGTAATATCCGAATCTAGCACAAGAGGATGTGTTGCTCATCCTCTAGCTAAAGTTGAAACTTAAAAACCTCGCAAGCAATGTAGCAGTTATTTTTCTTCCCCCATAATTTTACTATCTTAACAAGATCAATTATGAAAATGGTAAAAATAAATTAATCCTGAGACTCGATCTGTTACCCATAATGGAAGCAGAGATCCACGTGGTCCCAAGTGATGAAAACGCGTACGAAATGACACACTTTGTCCGTACGAATCTGAAGGTACGTTCATACCGACAAATTTTGGTATCACACGATTATCGTACACACTTTTGCTTAATGGTACGATATGTTTCTTGCATCTTTGTACGCCTAGTATAGTTCTTTTAATATTAAAATAGGTTAACCTTAGTCAACCAACACATCTAAGCATGTATCATCATCATTATTCGTACCCAATATATCCCAACGACAACAAAAGCTATCGCTAAGGTCTAGAGAGGGTAAGTGGCAGGCAAACAATACCTCTGTTTCAAGGGATAGAGAGTTTGCTTCCAGTGAGACCCTCGGCTCTATATATACCTGCATAAATGACACAATAATAGAGATATGATGTGCTAGTGTGTTAGTGAGGGAATTCAAGAAATACAAAGAGGGGGCTGTCGATATTAAAATACACATAACGTGTATATGTACATATAATGCAAAACAACGGTAAAACATAAACAAACAAGTGCAAAGTCAACCTAAAGCGTATATAGTGTCTATGCCTATCTACGTCCCTAAATATATTTTAAGGTGCCCATATATGTGACTTATGCCTCGTTAACCTTAATCTTATGTCTCTATGAACTCCTATCCTGGACCATATACTCAGAGAGGTGCAAATCTAGTAGGTCGTGTCTAATCTGCTCATCCCAAATCAGTTTCGGCCTGCCTTTACTCCTGTTTCCCTCTACAATGAGACTTTCAATTGCTCTGACCGACAACGTTGTCTGTCTCCGCTTAACATGCCCAAATCATTTCATTCTTCCCTCCCTTATCTTATCTGCTATACTAGTCACCCCTTCTCGAAACACCTCGTTTCTTATCCGGTGTAGCCTTGTATGCCCACACATCCATCTCAACATCCTCATTTACACCACTTCCATCTTTTGCAATTGTGACCTCTTGATGGTCCAGCAGTCTGTCCCATATAGCATTGTCGGTCTCACTGCCATCTTATAAAATTTTACCTCTAAAACTAAAAGACATCTTATGTGTTGGAAAAGAAAATTCCATGTTTTAGAGAAAAAAAATGTACTAAACAAGTTTGTAATCGATAAAACACACACGTAAGAGGGGAAAAAAATTCGGAACAAGCACAATGGGATCGTCTCACCGCTCACCGTCCTTTCAATATTCTAAGACTTCTTTTTTTCCATGTTTAACCACACTTAATATAGTGCATTCAACTACACTTCATTTAATTTCAATGAACTATTTACATGAACCAATATTAATCATAATCCTAGTTCAGAAAGACAAAGAACGGTCACATGACGTAAAGACCGTAAATCATCACTTATCAGTTAAAGAAATGGAGAAAGAATCCCTCGTCTAATACTTAAATGATAGATTGCATCTAAGAGTACCGGTTTAAATCTTGGCATTTACTGTGTGAATGTTTGAGCCCTACTATCAGCTCTATATATCGTGCGAGTTTAGGTTCAGACACCTTATGAGCATTAAGTCATGTGACTCTCATCTAAAAGCCGTCAAGTGACCAGATTTACATCATTTATGAAGTTTTTTAAGGCTAAAACGATAAAAATTATTGCACTCAGAATATAACTTTTTACATCTAGAGAATTGAGAAACGGCAGAGATCAATTCACTTATGTTGTTTTAACTTTAACGAGAGGAGGAATTCACTTGACATGTTTGAGCGGCTACTACTCTCCATACACCAATTACGTCAACTGCGCGTGTCATACTTCGTTAGGTGATATATCCTGGGGATGCCGTTACTACATTCATTTGTATTTATTTTGCGGATATTCTCACGAGGATAGTTAATGGACGAACATTCGACTCAGTATTGTATAAGTTGGGTATTAGTAGTCCAATCAATCAATCAGAGACAATCACAAAATCAATTATTGTAATTTTCAATCAATTAGAATATTCGAGCATTGATATACATAATCACATTGCTATATTTAGAGTATACAGATTCGCCAAGTATAAAGATCCTTCTTTTAAAAAAAAAAGATATCAATTTGATTCAAGTGAAATTTTCTATTCGTCCACATTTTCGTCAAATCAATTAAATTCTTATATTTGTAATAAGATTTCTATTTTAGTAGCATATCATCTACCTGTTTTTTAATAAGTACACAAGGACCAGTTCATCAATACATTACGTTCCTTCCTTGCAATCTTTACACAGTAACAATAACAACAAAAAATCAAAAATTCAAATTCTTTTGTACTACAGAGGTCAACGATAAATTCACAAAATGAAATTTCGTATGGTCGTCCTTCTATGAAAATGATGAAGGTGTCAAATGATATTGCATATATAAAGATAAAGAACGAGTTACACTTTAACGCGGCGTAGAGTTAGGGTTACGTGTATGGTTTAGGTTTAGGTTTAGATTTAGAGTTAGGATTAGGGTTAGGGTTAGGTTTAGGGTTAGGGTTAGTATTATGGTTAGGTTACGATTAGGATTAGTGTTTAGAGGTATGTTTGGATTTAGGGGTAGTGTTAGGGTTAGGTTTAGAATTAGGGTTAGACAACAATTTATTCTTGAAAGCGATACCAAATTACAGATATCAATTTCACGTTTATTGCTGCAAGTTAGACAACACACAAAGCATAGACTACAAAATTATGACTATAATTGTAGCTCAACAATCGTGTCTTTTGAGAGTTTCATAATTTGTTCAGTGGTACGTTTGTCTTTGGGAGCCCCAATCCCAGTGCTGGTTTGACCTTTTATAGTAACAGAATATACGATGAATGGGATCGGTTGTGAACATAATGTTAGTGCTTGTCTTAGATTTTTATCCGTGTATATTATAACGGCATCTCAATCAAACCATTTATTTTTGCTCGGACCTGAACGTGACCATTTTCAAACGAATTCAAGGCCATCTTTATGTGTGCTTTTTCCAACAACCACCAACCTGCGTAGATTAAATTCATCCAATTTTGTGTTTTTCGAAACTTTTAGGATAATAGGATCTGACTCATTCCTAAACATACACAACAGATTAACTTCGTTTCTTTTGTGCACTGGAAAACCGATTATATTTAAAATGATATGAAATTTCAGATGGTGGTATGAAATCATGTCTAAAATCCGGGTGGATTTATGGATGACGCTAGCATCTAAGGCGTCATTCAAAACAACACTTTAGTCACTTTAAGCGACGTTCTTGAATAGCGCCTTAGATGATAAGGCACCTTTTGGAATGGTGCCTTAGGTGTTGTGACTATATTTTGGCTCCCACTACGGTTTTTAAGGCTCCTATGACAGTTTTGATGTGTTAAAAGCTGGTTTCGTCTAAGACGTCATTGTGAATGGCGTCTTAGGAATACCTCTTAGGCATCATTCTAAATGATGCTTTAGAACGTCTAAGGCGTTATTCATAATGACGACTTATCTTTGTCTCGCATTTTATGTGCATATACTCGTTTATAACCATTTTCATATTGGAAGCTTTGTATTAGTATTTACTGAATTTTCTCACTAACACACTAGCACGTCATATTCCTGCTATTGTGTCATTTATGCAGATGCAGCTAGAGCCGGGGTCTCACTGGAATCAAACTCTATATCCCAGGGATATATGTATTGTTTGCCTGCCGTTCATTCTCCCTAGACCCTAACGACAGCTTTTGATGTCGTTGATATATACTGGGTACGATGATGATATCAATATTCATAAAATTTCTTATTAAAACTACCATGTTTTTCCAATTTTTCCGAATATTAGCTACAGTAAAATCTGTTTAACTATTGGTATGCTAAAAGGGGAAAAAACTCCATCCCGACCGGTTTTTAAGTTATGCTACTTTTCGCTTTTTAGAGTTTAAACACACAGCTAGTATGTGTATCTGTGGGTCAGAAGTCTTGCATCTGTCCCACATAAATACTCTCTACAAACTCCCCTGCTCCTGTTCCTTCACAACTTTCTGCTCCAAATCGCAAACACGTCCTTCTCATTCTCAGAAATATTTACCAACAAACAAACCAAAAGCCGGAAAGAAAAAAAAAAACTGATCTCGTGTTCGTCATTCCTTGTGTTTCCCGTTGATTCCTATCATTCCTCACCAATCTACCCTTCTTGCTTCTCGCATTCTTCTGCACTCAGGTAATTTCTTCAACACTATCTTCTTTTTTTTCACGTCTTCCTTGTCTTTCCATTTTCTTCATTCTCCTTTTTTTTTCTACCTGCTTTCCGGTGGCATTTAATCTTATTGCTTGTAATTTTTCTTATTCGAATTGCATCTAGGTTCTTCTTGGTCTTTTCCTTTAGCCTTTTCTTTTTTTTCCTCCATATTTAATGGATTGCAAATTTGAATGAGTATTCATAGATGTAGAACAAACTGAAAGATTTGACCTTTTTGTCTATGTCACCTGTTAAAGCAATGGTGATTGGGAAGTGTCCTCTGCTCACACAAGTTTAATGGCATTTTATTACAGCAACTACTGTAATTGATGTATTTGTGATTTTTTTTTTCTTTCTTCATTTTTGAATGTTTTAGCTGGCATCACGATAAACAGCCAGCCAACGACCAATTCAAATTCCCGTTTATATGAAACGTTCGTCTCTGCGCTTTTATATTTTTTTTTCTTCCCTCCTGTGTTTAAATAGTAAATCTGTTTCATTGGTTATGTGTGATTTTGCGAGTAACAGCAATGAATTTCTTCTGATAGTCCTTGTACTTCTTCAGTTTCATTTTGTTTATGTGATTATCCAGCAAGCACAGGAACAATTCTTAGCTTTCTTTTGGAGTTTCTTCGTTGTTCTATCTGTTGCGTGCTGAGTCAACTTGGGGATGTAATAAATTCTTCTTCTTCTCCTTCTTTCTTTAAATCAGGAATACAAGTGGATTAGCCTTTTAATATTTGGCTTCCAATTGCATGGGGGTATTCTTTTCATGGCCATTGGCTACAACTTGTGATCTACAAGATGGACTTAGCTCTCGGATTGTCAAATCCACTTTCTTGGATGATGATCACCAAAAGCCAATGTTGCCTCAGTCTATCAGCTCTGGCGACCAAGATTTTCACTCTAAAATACTCAACATCTCTCATTCAGAGTCAGATTTTAGCTCTCTAAGGGGTGCTGATAGCATAGAGAGATTTAACCAGTCTCCTAGACCTAAGAGGGCCTCTGTGGCCATGCCCCGATCACCTATTTTCGATCTTGATAGCCCTGAGCATGAAGCTGCTGTAAAGTTGCAAAAGGTTTACAAAAGTTTCCGAACTAGAAGGAAGCTTGCAGATTGTGCCGTTGTCATTGAACAGAGTTGGTATGTTTCCAGTCAGCTTTTGTTAGATTGAATTGGAATGAATATTTTTTGTTTTTCCTGAATAGATTTTGATTATTTCAGGTGGAAATTATTAGATTTTGCTGAACTCAAGCATAGTTCCATATCATACTTCGATATTGACAAACACGAGACTGCCATTTCTCGCTGGTCAAGAGCAAGAACAAGGGCTGCTAAGGTAATACCCTTTAGATAATTTTTCTTCTCGAATTTGTTTGATTACTCTGGTTGCAAGGTTCTGATTTCCTAATGATCCTTTTCTTCCTATTTTCTACACAGGTAGGAAAAGGATTGTCCAAGAATGGAAAGGCGCAGAAGCTTGCATTACAACATTGGCTGGAGGCTGTGAGTACATCTTCCATTTATAGAAAATACTGAGAAATTTTTCCCTTTCCTTCTTGTCAGTGGTTTGGTGATTGAGTGTGCCCTTTCCTGCTAAGCAGATTGATCCAAGACATCGTTATGGACACAACTTACATTTCTACTATGTCAAATGGCTACACTCTCAAAGCAAAGAACCTTTTTTCTACTGGTAAGCCTTGACTAGAAGCATATTACACATGTGGATTCTCCTTTACAATTTGTCGAATACATGTAGTGTGATCACAATTTTAATCATTTTGTTTAAAAATTGCAGGCTGGATATAGGGGAAGGGAAGGAGATTAATCTGATTGAGAAGTGCCCCCGCTCAAAACTTCAGCAACAATGCATCAAGTATCTTGGCCCAGTATGGTCTTTCATTCTCTTATTGCTGAAATTACTAAACAAAAAAGATAGTTTTTTTTTTTTGGCAAAGGATTATGAATAATAGGTCCAATCTCTCTTATTACAGATGGAAAGAAAGGCTTACGAGGTTTCATTCGAAGATGGGAAACTCTACTTTAAACAAACAAAGGAATTGCTCGACACTACTGGAGAACCAAAGGCGAAGTGGATTTTTGTCTTAAGTACTTCTAGGACTTTATATGTTGGCAAGAAGAAGAAGGGAACATTCCAGCACTCGAGCTTTTTGGCTGGAGGAGCCACTTTGGCAGCTGGTAGAATTGTTGTCGAGAAGGGCAGTTTAAAGGTATCATAAGATTTTTGAGCCAAATGCATTTCATCTTCTATTGTGGTGGTGGTGCCATTTTTAAGCTTCTTTGCTTTTGTTTCTCCATTTTTGACAGGCAGCATGGCCTCACAGTGGTCACTATCAGCCAACTGCAGAAAATTTTCAAGATTTTGTCTCATTTCTGAAGGAGAACGACATGGAGCTCAACGGTGTTAAGGTACACAAAGCATCCACCTTATTTTTGGTCTTTCAACAGACAAGCTGGAAGTACAAATACTGATCTCATTGACTTTCTGGTTAGCAGCTAGATTCAGCGGATGAAGAAGAGCAATCTGTCAGAAGGGCAGGTAGTGCACATGTGAGAAGCAACTCTTCTGGAGATGACTTGGGTGGAAAAGATGGGGCAGACTCTGAGGAAAATGATGTGGAGTACTCAAGTCAAGAAAAAGGTAACTCAACCCAAGAAGTAAGTGAAACTTCAGAGGAATTGCTGGAGTCAAGGCCAGTTCAACACGTTGTAAATAAACCGACGTTTCTTGAAATACCAAGCAATCATGATTTGGTAGAAGAATTAAAGGCTGAACATCAAGCAGTTCATTCAAATAGGGAGACCTCCCCTGAGGACTCCCCAAAGGCTATCCACAAAACAGTTGAAGAAGTATATAACAACTTAAGGCCGAACTTGCTTAGTGAAGACCATGAAAATGGGGCTGCGGAGGTTTCAAGAGACTTGATCTTTGGAAGGATCGCCCCGGCTAAAAGATCAGTGTCTTGCCAATTTCTGAAGCAGCTAAGTTGTACATGGAGCACTGGAGCAGGACCGCGAATAGGCTGTTTGAGGGACTACCCTTCAGAGCTCAAATCCCATGCACTAGAGGAGGCAAATTTGTCTCCAAGAAGTACACGCAGCGCAGGATTTGGTAGTTTTTCTTGCTCGCATAAAACTGGCTTGAGCGCAAATTTATCTTCAAGAAGTACACGGGGCGCAGGATTTGGCAGTTTTTCTTGTTCACCTAAAACTTGCTTGACCGAGGAGTTAAGAGAGACTCCATTCTCTTCTTGTCCAGAAAAGGGCAATTTGCTGCAGCATGGAGTGAACCACCCTGTAAAGACACAGCCCTCTCCTCTGTGTACACGATCAAAATAACTTCAGCATCTGAACAGTCATTTACTGATGCTTAAAGAATCAATCATCTGGTCACTATTCTTTGTTAAGGTTACTAGGGAAAATTTTAGCATCCGTGTCATTCTTTTCATAGGAATTCTTTGATTGTTTCCTTCATTTGTTATTATTTTTTCCAATTCTATGATTCATACATGATGTACACAATTTTGTTCTCGAGAATGTGCATCATACTGCGGAATTTTTCAAGCTAATTACATTATGATTCATTCAAGCAGAGTTCATGCAATCTTTCCGTTTTGTGTCACACTATTTTCCTTTTATTTGTGGAAAGAAAAGTGGCCCAGGAATCTTTATAACTGTGTGTTTCTTTATTTTTTATGTTTGCTTCGCTCTCTAGCTGTCTATGCTATTTTGGACATGTCATTCTATCACTATCTGGTCATAAAGACCATCACAAATTTTCAGTTTTACCATTTGCTGCTCACAAATACAGTAGTCTTTCTTGGTTAATTAAACAGAGTAAATTTCTTGGTTATATAAACAGACAAACAGAGTTAATTGTATTTCTTGCTTATATAAAATAATAATCTACAACTAAAGTTAATAGGTTGATTAAGGAAAGTTGGTGACATTTTGAGCACAAAGGATATCATATAATAATGTATTTGCTTAGAGATAATTCAGTATACGTAATATGATCCCACTATATGTTAAAGATGGTGTACACATAAGATCAAACATCTCTTGTGTAATTTAAGACATTCCAAAAATAAAAGTACAAAAGTTAAAAAGTTAATAATCGAACCATAAGAGTATTTCGGGTTTTGGTGGGTCGTATGTTATGAGAAAATTATGTCTCCGTAGAGTAATAAGAAACAGTACGTTTTCATCGTGTAGAGCATATGTCTAGCTTATCATATGTTCGTCGGCTATCATGTAGGTTGACCAAGTTAATGCATAGGTGTGTAATCACATGGAGTAAGTTTCTTTCATTACATGGGGAATAAAAGTAGATGGATATGATGAGAATGACATAAAAGGAGTGGAAAAAGTATCAGAGTATTATAGTGATGGCCAATTACATTATTAGTAGTGTGTGAGTTCGAATTCTACTGGTTGGTTAAATTTTGAATATTTTGTAGATTTGCTAAGTAAAGCGTGTTTTGAAGATTATTCACTGAGACATATGTATAAATTTATATTCTCTATGACGTATTAAATATTGATACAAGACAATGAGGCGATCGATTTACGGCAATCAGCATTTTTGATAAAATGTGTTATAACTGTAAACGTATTTGGAGTGGATATGATACGTTGTTCTAAGACGTTGCTCAAGTAGCTGTGTAGGCCGTCAATACAGATATGAAATATTAAACTAAAGTGTTAGAAGATGTGTTGGAACATCATATCTCTCCGCATATCCTAGTCTATATTTTGGAGTAGATATGTGGGGTCCATCTAATGAAATTTGCGCGTTGATTGACTAAGACCATCTGGCAAAGGGACAGTGACACCCCAATATTCAACCATGAAAAAGGTCAACGGCTTCGGGACAGATCAGAGGAGGTGAAAATGTAGGTAGAATATGAGGTCTCCAATCACACGTTGACACGTGTACAAAAAAGGACAAAAGTTTAATTTTTTTTGTTTTTTTAAAAAAGTAAATTGTACACGTGGCAACATGTGATTGGAGACCTCATATTTTGCCTATATTTTTACCTCCTATGATCTTAACCGAACTGCTTCATATGATAAAAAAAGAAATGACACCTGTTCAACTCGGCCTCGCTATGCCCACCTCCCCCTTGCTACCCAATACCCATTTTTGTTTGAGGAACCACATATTTTTCTCTCACTTCTGGACCTCTTGAAAACCACCTGCATGCCGACAAATTCATGATCATGAAATTTTACCTCAGAGTCAGAGGCCTTTTTTCACTTTCAGTATCTAGAAATCAACTTCTACTACAATTTTATTTTTTTTGTGCTAAGATGCTAACTACAAACATACTGAGGGCCCAATAATAACAGAAACGGGGGGTATCTCTGAGAACTTGAATATTTTTCAGTCAGAAGTTTTGAAATGATACAGAAACCTCATGGAATGTTTTGGTATATGAAAAAGAAATAAATTGGCATATAACCATCAGTGTTTTTCCAATAGGATGGTATCATGGTGAATGGAGGTATGATCTTTGCTTGTTCAAGCAAGCAGCATTTCGCAGGCCTGCATTTTTTAAACATCTAAAAGTTGATTACGCCTAAGTATTTTATTTGGTCATAGATTTGTTAATTAAGCGTAGAATAAGCTAGTAGATGTTACTTGGTCATAGGTTTGTTAATTACGTGTAGAATAAGCTAGTAGGTGTTATATGTGTTCGATAGGCACACAGAGGAATGAAAGAAATTGTTTTTCATTCTTACCTGCAAAGATTGATACAATGCCCTATTTATCTTTACATCTCGTCCCTAAGTATGGTATATACTAATGATGATTGATCGTAATTGATCGTAATTGATTTCTTTCCTTTTTCTATACAAGGTAACGTATATTTTGCTTTTATGTCACAAATATTCTAACTATGGTAATATGGTAATACAATCTCAACAATATGGTCATAGATTTGTTAATTACCCGTAGAATAAGCTAGTAGGTATTATTTGGTGTTAATAGTAGTGTTGGAACAAGATTACTGCTGATCGGTGTACTAAAAAGAAAGCAACGCGTGATACATTTGCACTGTGATCTCCACCATCTTAGGACGGGGAGGATCGTCGTGCTTCTCAAACAACTATCAAGGACATTTGATTTGGGAAATTAAACTATATGCTCATTTAAAGGAGCTTTTATTTCATTAATTTTTTCTAGTTTGTCCTCCGAAGGCCAATCTTTTACTCTCTTTTTTCTTTTTGGCGGATACGCAGTGGGCCAAGTGGTTAGGTAAGAAGGAGGCCAAGAGCATGAGATAAGAGGAGGGATGGGCTCTCCTTCACGTAAACACTGAAATAGAGCCTGGATTCTGGGCCAATCTAAAAGGTCTTTTCTGATTCAAGTCAGATTGAGGAAGCCACGTTTGTAAAGTGAGGCCCTTGACCCTTGTCCGTACATGCAGTAAAACATATAAACTTCCAGTTCATGATTAAAGGCATTAAACGTAATCAAGGCACAATGTTTCAAGCATAACTCTCTGAACATATACATTTGACATGCTGTTTTTTCTAAATTTGGTTTTTTTTATAACATTGTAAATTTTCCACATTTATGTTTATGGTTAAAGTTGGTTGATGATGTAAAACATTTTTATGGATATCTATATTAATAGGTTTTACATGATACTTGTATCGAATGTCTCTCCATATTTGGAATTGATAGGAGAACTGGGTTGGACTGAGGTTCAGTGAAAAAAGGATTAAAAGAAGGAGAATTATGTTGCTTTAACAGCTACTTGAACCATTTTTTTGGTATCACTCTTTTGAATATCAGGCATTTGGCATTCCTCCTCAACACTTTTCTTGGTATCACTCTTTCTAGTATCATGCATTTGGTATTCCTCCTCAAAGTCAATATGATGAGAGGGATTACTTTGTTCCTTATCAGTTTCCAAGTGGTTTTTAAAGTTTAATTCTTCTAAGCCTTCATATGAGTTGTCCTCATCTTTATCCATAAGGGGACTAAATCTATTGGGGGAAGTGGTGAACCTAGCTTCTTTTTGGACTGGCAGAGAGAACCATGGTCAAACCCAGTTGGTTTGGGAAGTAAGTGTATCTATGTGTTATCCATGGGGTTACCAGAATTGGGAATTCTTTCAAGCCTGGCCTCACCTTCAACAGTCCTAGCCTTGCCTTTGCCTTTGTCCAAGTTTTTGACATTTCTAGGTTCAACATTTTTATTCCTTTGAACCCATTTAAAGCCATTTTTTTCTGATGCCTTCTGGTTTCTAAGTTGAGCTTCCGAAGAAAGTATAGGGTTTCTTGAAGCTGGGTGGTTATTTTGTGTTTAAATGACTTCACATGAATGTCCAAAAGTTTTACACTGGCAATGAGAAGGCATCTATTTATAGATGACTTCCTGAGAACATTCATACCTATATTCATCTATGTAGGTTATAGACTTTGGGGCTGTTTACTCGCTTTGATTTCTACGAAAATCCTAGCAAAGGAAACGCTAGATTAGGTAAAGGTAAGCGTATCCATGAACAACGGTTTGCTAGCACGAGTTCTTAGACTACTACGTACATGCATGTTAAAATAATGAAGACAGAGATTCGGAAACTGAATCCACACAGGCATGGCATCTAATTTAAGACACTGGATGGGCATATCGGGGATCCACAGTTTGAGAAAGAGGACCTTGTTGCCAAAAGTTAGAGGTGATAAATCTAGGATACTCTGCTTCGAAACCTCCGATTTGAAAGCGGAAGACAAAGAGATTGTCCTCCACTCGTTTTACTTCTAACAGGCCCTTGAAGCTCTATCGTTCCTCTGTGAATTTCTTCATATTGAAGAACGAGACTGTATTTCCCATGACTTGGCCTATAATCGCGGAGATCCACTTCTGCTTTGACTCCACAATCTTTTATGGGTTAATGGCGAAGGATTGTTGCCATTATAATCATCAATCTTCTCTCGTTTTAGAGTTGTTGAGGCCTCGGGACAAAAATAAAACTTGAGCAAGAAAGTCCAAGCTGATTTCACCCTTACAAGTTGCTGTTTGTTGAAGATGCGAGCTTCTTTAGCAAAGCCCAGACACATTGAAGTAGCTGAAGCTGATAATTTGTACTCCAACCGCTTATAGCGGCGGCTGGAGTACCCTAATGGTATGCTGAGAAGACGGAGAGGTTTATATGATGATTACGAGATCAAGTGGGGAACGATGAAAAGTTGATGTAGATAAAAGGAAATTTAAAGAGAGAGAAGATTTCGGAGGATTTAGACTGGTTGTGTGGGTGTTCAAAGAGCAAAGAGAAGAAAGAGGTGGTTGGACGCGGAGATATAGAGGAAATATAGCTTATATTTTCACATGTATTTAATGTTGATATATCATAATATAATTACAAGTTCTTATCACAAATCTTTTTTTGTAGATCGTGTTTACTTCAAAATTATAACATTATTGGTGTTTCTGGACTCCAATTCCTACTTTTATAATATGTATTCCTTTTTATTATTTGTGTCACCTAAATCTCATTAAAAATCTCCTAAATCTCATTGTTGTCTTATTTTCTATCTGGCTTAATGATATAATGTTTTTTAAATTACTTATGATGAATGGGATACACGTGATATCATGATATGTTTCTATTAATATGGTATGGTCTCTATTAAATGTGATAGAAGATGAGATATAACGATATTATTTCACGCATCTATCAAGTTGAAATGAAAAGAATACATGCAGAATGTCTCTATAAAATTTGAGAACAAGAAAAAAATGGAATGTGTAGTGAGTTAAGGGATCACATATATGTATGTGATGTGATAAAGAAAAAGGGATAAGTAGTATGTTAAGAGGTTTTATGCCTTTAGTATGATTTGATCATTAGAGGGTAACAATGTGTGTATTATTTATGTATCTTGTAGGTGGTTGATTTGTTTGACAATTCAGTTTTTACATTTTATGAGAATCAAATATGTATAAACAATCTTAGTAATGTGGATCATGCACGTCCATTAAAAACATGGTACTCAAGCTATTCAGATACAATTAGAGTATTTGTATATGTGCAATATGGCAATTATATTTTAAGCTGGTTGCGAGATTTACAAGTAATCATTAAAACTATTCTATGGTATATTTGCACCTAAAACTGGATGAAACTGACAGCCATGTCTGGAAATACAACTTCATAACGCAATCGGATTTCTTTCAGTACTTTTGGACCAATCTCTGCTCTTCGCATAGAAAGTGAAGATCTTGGGGGGAACAGGATCCTCTGACCGCCATCCCGGTGACCCACTTCACGACCGCCCGCCACGTGGCACACAGGGGGGTGGTGACCCTCATCCAGCCTCACCACCCCTCCTGTGTGCCACGTGGCGGGCGGTCATTTCTTACCGCCCCCACTAGGGGGTCAGGCGATCCCATCCGGTCACCCTCATCCAGCCTCACCACCCCTCCTGTGTGCCACGTGGCGGGCGGTCATTTCTTACCGCCCTCACTAGGGGGTCAGGCGATCCCATCCGGGGGTAAGAATAAAATCATCGTACTTTTTTTAAAATATTGTTCTAATTAATAATATGTAATCCGAAACTGTCCACAAGTCACAAGTGGGGATCCACACATTTTCTTTTCACCTTATAATAATTGAATCTTATCATAGAAAGTGCGGTGCCAAACTACTCGACGAAAATTTCATCAACACCACCACCACGCCTAAGTTGCATACCACAAGAGACTCCGCAGTTGCAGAAAGATTGAAAATTCAGAGTTGTTTATGTATGATACGTCCTTTCTCTTCTTAGTTGATCAAGAAGACAACTCAGGCTAACTTAATCTAACCGCTGACGTCCAAAGGAGCTTAATATGGAAGTTCTGAAAGCTTCTTCTTCAGCTTCATCATTCAACCTCAATTCCATCTCAACCAGACCCTTTGCTCCAAAATTCCTGAAACAAATATTACATCTTCAAATGTTTTCGGCCCAACCCGTTTCACTTTTTCCCTCACTTCACTCTCGGAAACCAATTCTCAAGCTTTTCACGGCCATTTCTTCCACTGTGTCCACTGATCAATCAAGACAGGAGCCATTTTATCAAGACAATGAAACTAAAGAAGATAAGGGCGATGATATGTTTGATTGGTATGCGCATTGGTACCCGGTGATGCCCATTTGTGATCTTGACAAAAGAAGACCACATGGGAAGAAAGTGCTGGGAATAGATATAGTTGTTTGGTGGGATAGGAATGAGAAGGAGTGGAAGGTTTTTGAGGATTCTTGTCCTCATAGGTTGGCCCCTTTGTCTGAAGGTAGAATTGATCAATGGGGTAGGCTCCAGTGTGTTTACCATGGTTGGTGCTTTGGTGGCTCTGGTGATTGCAAGTTCATTCCTCAAGCACCCCGAGATGGCCCGCCGGTAACCCCTCTCAATTGTACTCAGATACTCTTGCTCAGTTGTTTTGGTGGCTTTTGTTTTTTCACTCCTTAAGTTCCTGCACTTTTTCTTCTAATGTAATTTGCTTGTGTGTTGTTTTTTACCCCCAAAGATTGCTAATGTATTGATCAATGCCGTGCTTATTTTGACGTTTTATAACTATATCTTTTGTCGTGAAACCAAATAGAGAAATCCAGAAGCGGTGATCCAAATCCTCAAAAAGTTCACGAATCCTTTCAGTTATGCTTTCATATTGGTAAAAGACAGATGAAAGAGGATTAAGGTAAGAGAAAAAGAAAAGCAAGCAACAAATTTTTGACCTTTAATATTTTAAAGCAGACAATAGCTTTTGATGCTAACCTTCATATTAAAGCAAACAGATTTACTGTATTGGAGCTTCTTCCTAGATTTGACATGCAGTGTTTATGCTTGATTAAAGTGATTCTAGACTTCTATACTGTCCGTTAACATCTGAACTCATTTGGGTACTTATGTATATCCACACATGGAAAGAATATTCTTTCCAGATGCATGCTTCTTTTTTGCTACTTTTGAGTGAGAAGTAACAGTTTGACATGAAAATGCAGATTCATACTTCCAGCAAGGCTTGTGTGGCTGTTTATCCTAGTTGTGTGCAGAATAAAGTTCTTTGGTTCTGGCCCAATGCTGATCCTAAATATAAAGACATATTTTCAAGGGAAAAGCCTCCATATATACCTGAAATAGATGATCCATCTTTTGTTGGTACAATGATTACCAGAGACATACCATACGGGTAAGTGAATATGCCATGGCCACCTCATTTCAACCAAGTCTTCCAATCGTCATTTTATCCTGTCATCATCTGATACAGTTTTGAATTTCCTGTTTAATCAGACCTGAGATGGTTTTACATAGTCAACAGATGGCATATTTGTGAAGTGTTCTCTAAATAAAGCTGCCACATTAGGTTGTTGTTATTAAAAGTGGGAAAGAACAAAATATACTCAACTTCAGAAAGGATGTATATCCTGTCAGCTCCTTGTTCAATCATCTGTTTCAAGAAAGCTGAAACCAGTTTTGATTCGAAGTGGATGTATCCAATGTTTCCCACATGGTTTATCTAATGGATTATTTGATCTTAGGTTCTGAGAGCTTAACTTTTCAGGTATGAGGTCTTAATTGAAAATCTAATGGATCCTTCTCATGTCGCATATGCTCATTACGGAATAATGAGAACTCCACCGACCCCAAAGAGATAAGTTTCAATGCATTCTAGTTATTCTCCTTATAAATATGGCTTCGTATGATTAACAATCCTTTGCTACACTCTTAAAGCGGATAGAGAAGGAGGCAAACCATTTGAGCTTAATGTAAAAGACTTCAACAAAGATGGCTTTACAGGAAAGACACCATTCGGCTTTAACAAATTTGTTCCACCTTGTCTCTATTACGGTTTTCTCCAACTGGGAAGTAATTCAGCTAATCAGCCTTCAACGACTTCAGCTGATTTTAAATTAATGGTATTTGCTTGATGATTTTTCACCATATGTCCTAAATTAATTATGTTATGCAAGTTTTTGAAATTTTACTTCACATGTAAATTGCTTGCAGAGTTCCAGTTCAAGTATGAAGCAGAAAACATTTCTTTTGGTTTTCATGTGTATTCCAGTTAGTCCAGGGAACAGCAGGCTGATATTTACCCAGCCAAGAAATGTTGCTGTATGGTTGGACAAAATCGTTCCACGCTGGATATTTCACATTGGACAGAATCTGATTCTGGACTCCGACTTGTATCTTCTTCACGTGGAGGTACTGTGGAATTTAATCTGTAGAAATGTTCTCCAATCTGACTAGCCAATTCATCTGTCTATCTAATTATTTAAATACTCAATTATACTTCTGGTTTTACTTATGAAGGAGCGTAAGATAAGGGAGATTGGATCCTCAAACTGGCAAAAAGCTTGTTATGTTCCAACCAAGGCGGACGCGTATGTAGTTACTTTCAGAAGGTGGCTGAACAAGTATTGTGGTGGTGAAGTTGATTGGAAAACCAAGTTTAGTGGAGAACTCCCACCAACTCCTCCAAGAGAACAACTCATGGACAGGTAAATACTCTTACTTCTGTTTTGCATGAGAACTCTCATTCCAACAAGACCACTTTCTCGAATTTCAAGGAAAAGAAGTTGAAGCTCAATAAGACAACGGGATCACAAATATACATATGTTCACCAACTCTTTCAGGTACTGGAGCCATACAGTCAAGTGTAGCAGTTGCAACAGTGCATATAAATATCTAAACGCATTTGAGGTGGTGCTTCAGGTCATGTCCATTGCTTCAATTGGAGTTGTTGCAGCTAGGCAGGGCGCACTGTCGCTGGTAGCACGATATACTTTGGTGTCTGGTGCTATTTTGTGCTTTGTGGCTGGACGGTGGCTCTCTTACTTCATTCACAAAACCTTCCATTTCCATGACTATGATCACGCCTTCCGCTGAGCTAGCCTCATGTTTGTATCAGCTGTTTATGCATATGAAATGAAAGAACTACATACTTGTATGCTCTTTTACACAGAATATGATGAGATTGATATGCCTATAGAATATGAAGCAGTAATGCTTCTTTTAAAGGCTGATGAGAGGAGCTTTGTTCCTGGTTATTCTCTGTATATGCAAAAGACTGCCTGGAAATCACGAGTAGTTTATTAATTTATAAAAGAGAACGATTTGTAATGGGAGCCTTAATGTTTTCTAAGTTAGATGCTATGCAGAGCATGATACATATTTCATTATTGTTAGAAAGGGCACGCCTGATATATATGTGTGTGTGTGTCAAAACTTGGTATTTTATGTCATCCTGGCCGAAAATTATATATGTATGATAATGATATAGGCAACGGCCGAATATGGTATTTTGGTATATGATTGATGTATAATTTTATGTTATGCGTATGATTATGTGTATGTGAAATTGTGTGAATTTAGATATTTAGATGAATTTGATGGTGTAATAAATTGAGATTTTGTATGATTTGAGGGTGGAATAAGATTGAAAATTATTTAGGCTAAATTCTGGTGGAATGCGGCGGCGCCAATGACGGCGCGTGAGCCACGTGGCGGCGCGTGCACAGGTGCAGTGTGTTAGGCGTGAATTGTACATGTTGTTTATGGTATTTGGTGTGTGAAAATATGGAGGTGTGTATTTTGGAGGGAGGTCGAGTGGTATAAAGTAGTGGTATAGGAAATTAGGATTTTAGGATACGAAGAGGGGGCTGGCCGAGGGAGTGGGGTGAGGGAATAGGTATCGACGGGGGGCAGTGAGGGGGACCTAGGGTGTGGGGTAGGAGGAGGGTGAGTTGGATAGTGGATTGGAAAAAAAGTGGGTTGAGGGAGGAAAGGGTGGCGGGCTGGCGGCAGGGCGGCGGGCGACGGCATGACTGCAGCTGAGCAGGGACTGAGCCGCGAGTCAGTGAAACAAAAGAGGAAAAAATGAAATTTGGGCAATAGACCTCGGGTTAAGTCACAGTATGAATTTGTAACCTAAGAATTGAAATCGTAAGCTAAAAAATGGATTTTAGGCGAAGACATGTATGTGTATGTATTCACGTGTATGGACGTGAGCATATATATATATATATATATATATATATATATATATGTGTGTGTGTGTGTGTGTGTGTGTGTGTGTGTGTGTGTGTGTGTGTGTGTGTGTGTGTGTGTGTGTGCGTGCGTGCGTGCGTGCGTGTGTGTAGATACACGAGAGTTAGGAGTTATTGGATATTTGAAAATATTTGATGATTGGATATTTGAAATTTTTGGAAAGATTTGGTATATTAGAAAAATTGGATACTTTGTAAATTGTTTTGAAAATCGTGCATTGCATTTTGCGAAATTCACGATCACAAAGGAAATATGTTGTTAAGGTGGATTGATTTCAAACAATCGGGACGTCCGAGCATATTGGCTTTTTCGGTAGAGCATTCGGACATATTGATCACCAATTAGGACACCGAGGCATATTAGATATTTCGATAGAGCGCATGGCATATTGACTACTGAGGTGATCAATTCGTAAGTCTTACGGTATAAGTCACTTATAAGAAAAGTGTTATAGACATTGTATTTAAATTGGACTTAGAAAATTGGATTTGGTACTGAATTGGAATCAGATTTGGATTTGGAATTGTACCATTTTGGAATCAGAATTGGATATTGGAAATTGTATCGATTTGGAAATTGGAAATTAGAATTTTAAAACTTTGAAATGGAATCTGATTTCGAACTTTGCATCACATCGATTTGGTAACCTTGCATCATCGGATTTTGACTTTGACTGTATCTGATTGGACATTGAGTGGATATTGGATGTGGAATGTTTGACTATGAGGGAATTATAGTAATTTATTTGCGAATGGAAAACTCGCTATTTTTCTCAATTGTTTAATTACGTATTTACACTTGTTTTTCTGTGTATGATTCCATAGTGAGTACAGATAGGCTACTTATTGAACGATATTGTGTCGCCCATGCTATACTTTATTGGTGTTTTGCAGAGAACCGGAATTATGAGTTAGTGTTCGTAGAAGACGAGTCCGAGCGGAGATACCGCTGATTCGAGGATATTACGAGGAGACTACTTATGTCATTTATGTTGAAATTTCTGCTTTATGGACTAGATATTTGTTAGTTGAGACTTAGAATTTTATGGTTAAGATACGATTTGTGTTGGATTTTGGTTATTTACCTAGCTTTATATATTAATGATTATTTGAAGATTTTAATTTTATGACTTTCGCTGACATTAATCTATGTCACATTGCTGAGGTGTATACAAATTGATATTAACGTCTTGTCCTTCTCTTAGCAGAATACAACGGATAAACCGTTTCGAATATTAAAGCTCGGATATTCTTCTTTCAACAAAAAAATCATGTCTGTCGACTGATAGGCCCCAGTTGTTGGTCGGTTGACGTAGAAGCCAACAGAGTCTTCTAGAAACTTGAGCCCCCATGATCTCCCATATCTAACATTAGACATAAGTTGATATAAAATATCATTTACAAATAAACATTACATAAAAACCATCTTAAAGCCACATAGTATCTCATATCACATTAACTGGTCTTGTTCACCTGCAAAGTAAAGAGTTATATCTGCTCCATCCCTACATTTCTTTTATACGCAACCACACATAAACGTACTAATACAATGTCTATATGACAATGTACTTTATTATTGGGTGCTGTAAATTCTTTGTCAATGCATATGACTGTATTTTACTATGACTTGACCCGTTTATTTATTCAAACCATCAGTCCCACCTTATATAGATTGAATAATTCTTATTAAACTTCTACCTTGAAAAATGGATAACAAAAAGAATATATTATTCATAATGTAGATATTAAAGAGAACACGTATTTAGTGTAATATACTCTAATAAAGAGGGATCCTTTGTTTTTAACTTTTTTTCGGAAGACAAAAGTGGAGAAAACGAAATCATGGAGATTAAAACTTTGATTTACAATAAAATAGACAGACATACGCAAGTGACCTTTTCCAAAATATCACTCTTCTAAACATTTCTTCTAAACAAAAATACATCATAATCGTCATACGTTTAGATCTCTAATTTGTACACCTTATGTATAACGTATCTATGACACGCACATTACATGTTGAAGTATGTGTTATTTAATCTGTATTTTTTTCTCTTTAGGATAAAAAAAAACTTAAACGAAGGATTGATGAGAGGATCATCTCCCACATACACACGAAAGTAATGGAGATCTTTATGTAAATTACATTAAATAGAATTTTATGAGTACAATCATGTTAAATCAATTTGATATCGTTGCCTAAACTTCACTTGTTAACTCTTCTTTTAGGCACTGCTTTTTCCCCACTTTTCATCAACTATTTTACTGCATTTTAGTTTTTTTTTTTCTGTTTTCCCATAAAATCTCAAACTCGGATTCTAAATATCCAGCTTCATTCCAATGAAAATAATCCTTTCTTGGCAGAAAAAATTACCAGTTTTACTCTTCAAACAATAATAGTAAAAACCTTTTCAATAACTTTGCAAGTAATCAAAGTTTGGTGACAGCTTCTTTATCTTCTTCCCGTGTCCTGCAGAACACATTGCGTCTCTCCACCGACTCCAAGATCCGAGCTTGTCGTCTTTCTTCAGCTCAGATCAAGTTACCTTCTTCAACTCTACCTCTGCGTGCTTGACTGAAAATTTAGCGTGCCCTTCTTCTTCAAGTAAATGCACTTCAAGATCCAAGCTTTATGTGTGTCTGTCTGTATTTTCTCTATCACAGTATCTTCAATGAAAGAGTAATCAATCATGAGATAAGATGAGTGACCTCCATCCCCTATGATTTCAAAGTTTTAGCTTATTTTCCATTCTTTTACATTCTTCATAAACCCAATTGGATTTGTCTATTAGTGGCTGTTTGAGTTTTGTACAAAATGAATGATTCGGCAACAGACCCAATTGGACAGAACTTGATTAAGCTCATAAGCAATGTCTGTTTCTCTGTATTTGTATTCTCAGTCCTCATTGTTACTGTAATTGCAATAACATACCAACCTCCTGATCCATGGGAGTCCTCCAGAGCCCTTTCTAAGGTTTTCACACAAGTCGAAAATGCAACATTCAAAACTGATGCATCTGTCCTGAAAACTGGTGAGGATATTGCTGTTTCGCCGGGGTTAGCCCCAGTGGGCAGCTCTATTGCTATTACTGAAGATGTTATTGAGAAATCTGAGAGGGATTTTGGAAATATGACCTTGAAATCCGGTTGTGAAGATGCCCGTGTAGTTAATTGTTCGGATCCGAGGATTTTGACCACTATAGAGAGGTTTAATTTAAAAGCTTTTAGGTCCATTGTGTATTTGGACTATCAAAGTCCTGTTAATGGATCAAAACCAGATGAGTGTGACGTGGCTTGGAGGTTTAGGAACAAAAAGGAGAAGTCTTGGAGAAGGTATAGGGATTTCCGGAGGTTTAGGATAGGTATTAACGATGACTGTAGCTATAAAGTGATTCACGCAGGGCGTTGGCATTCAGGTTTAAATGCACGTCGCCCAAGGAGTCGAACCAGTCCCAGTGGTAATGGTCCAAGAGGCAAAATTGCTCCTCCAGTTAGGGATGACGACATCAATGATACTTTGCCAGTTTTGGGGTCTGATATGGCTTTTAGAAAGGGAAAATACTTGTATTATTCGCGTGGTGGGGATTACTGTAAAGGGATGAATCATTACCTTTGGAGTTTCTTGTGTGCTCTGGGTGAAGCTCAGTACTTGAACAGAACCTTTGTGATGGATATGAGCGTCTGTTTAGCGTCCAGTTATACTCAAAGCAATAAGGACGAGGAAGGAAAGGATTTTAGGTTCTATTTTGACTTCGAGCATTTGAAAGAGAGAACTTCAATTGTGGAGAAAGAGGATTTCCGTAGAGATTGGAAGAGATGGGACAAAACTCATAAACAGAAAGTATCTGTCAGAAAGGTCGCTAATCACAAAATCACGCCAATGCAATTGAAGAAAGATAAAAGTACAATTGTATGGAGGCAGTTTGATGCTCCTGAGCCGGAAAACTATTGGTATCGTGTTTGTGAAGGTCCTGCAGCAAAATATATCGAGAGGCCCTGGGATGCGCTGTGGAAATCAAAGAGACTAATGAATATTGTTACAGCCATTAGCGGGAGCATGGATTGGGATTTTGATGCAGTTCATGTGGTTCGAGGAGAGAAAGCACAAAACAAGGAGCTATGGCCTCATTTGGATGATGACACTTCCCCAGACGCTCTTGTGTCAAAGCTCCAGGGTGTAATTGCACCTTTTAGGCATTTGTATGTTGCTACCAATGAGCCATTCTATAATTATTTTGATAAGCTGAGATCTCATTATAAAGTTCATTTGCTTGATGATTACAAGGAACTGTGGGGAAATACAAGTGAGTGGTACAATGAGACAAGACTTTTGAATGGTGGCCGCCCAGTCGAGTTTGATGGATATATGAGAGTTGAGGTGGACACAGAAGTCCTTTATAGGGCAAAGACAAAAGTAGAAACATTCTATAACTTGACGAATGATTGCAAGGATGGAATTAATACATGCTAAACAAGAATTTGGTGGACCGTGTTTTCTTTTTCATAATTTCTTCATCCACCCTCCTCTCTTCCCCCCTTGCGTCTTTCGTAATTTGTTTGTTTCACTGTATTTATTAAGCTGTGGGAAATCTGCATACAAATACAGCTTTAAGGCACTGTTGATTTTGTTTGTTCTTTAATATATTCATCGAGTATTTCCTGGTCATATGCCTGGACAACATGAGTAACACTCCTAGCTTCCTTTTTTTTTTTTTTTTTTTTTTTTGCGATTCTTGCATGGAACTTTCACCGCCTTTTTTCCCCTTTTCTTTCTTGGTGATCTTTCACAACTGTTTTGCCTCTCATTATATAACATGAACGTTTTAACAAATGATTCCTTGGATTATTTAGCAGAATCAATGCTAAAGTTTATGCAATTCTCCATTTACAGTTTTGGTATCAGGAGTCTAACTTCGTTCTCTGGTGAGCGAAATCCAAGTGAGGATTTCAGAGTTTTCATTCTGGTAATATCAGCCATTAGATGTTTGCGTCTAAGTATTGCAATGTGTATGCTCGTGTTCAGTGTTCATATTTAGTCTGGATATTGGTCTAAATTATTTGGGACAGATTAGAAAGGTCATTTAGACGTAGATCACTAAGTTGAAGATCGCAGCAAATATTTGGAATATCAGTGTCAGCTCTTTCTGGTGCGTTTATATCTGAAAGTGCCTTCTGTTTCTGGAATCTATATATCTGAAAGTTCCTTCTGTTTCTGGAATCTATACATCTGAAAGTTCTGAACGTGAAATCTTATATAGCTTCCTAGTTCGTTTAGAAGTACCATGATATGATCTGTGTGTGTCCAATCCCGCTGACAGCTGAACAGTTGTGAAGTATAAGTCTGACTCTTTTCTTTAGAATGTAGTACCTTTCGGCTTTCCTCCATAGAAGAATGTTTGAGGAATTGTATCTTCTATGATGTATTACCATCCATTTAGGAGGTATACGAGTTGTCTCATTTAGGAACTATCAAGTATAGATCAATGTGTTTCTTGAAACACTAGTGTCAGGCCCAGGTAGTTACAAAAAGAAAAAGTGTCAGGCCCAGGAATTCTATGTTTGAGGACGGGGGCAGGCTTCATGTTTCAGGAAAATTAGATCTAAGTTTATGCGTTGAATATATGTAGTACTACTTAAGGAAGTCCAGAAATATAAAGGAGCCATGCTCTGTGGCTAGGTACCAAAATGGGTTCTAACTTCTGCCTTGAGATTTCAAATGTATAGAGAAAAGTGCTATCGAACAGATGGAAGTGTTCGAGCTAAATGTAAAAGCATCTTGAATTTGTTGATGCAAAGAGGTTTCACTGTTTAAAGTTCTCTCAATGAACAACTATGTTTTACCACGACTTCGCCACCCACTTGCTGACAGCCAAGAAGCTTGTACATATTTTGAGTGCAATCTACAATGACATGATGACGGACCATTCAGCGTAGCATCTGCAAGTTGTGGTTTTATAGCAGCAGTTAATTAATTCAAATGTTCTCTAGTTATTGTAAAGAACTTTTGAAATTACAGTTTTTCTTTAAATGTGTTCATTTTTTCCCACTAAATATCTACTTTTATAATTATCAACAACATTACCCCATTGCTTTAGAGGCTCTCGGCTATCATGGGGTATAGGGGGTCAGATATACGCAACTATACCCATGTGTTAGAAACACATAAATGTTGTTTTCCAATAATTCATAATGAAAATTGCGTCAAGATGTGTCGATCAACTGATAATTCACGATATAAAGCCATCATATTCCGAACAAAATGAAGCACGAGGAAATTTTTTTTTTTTTTTTTTTTTTAGAATTCTGATGTACTTCACTAACAACGAATCATTTTCATAAAGATATGGCCAATTATTAGAGGGCTTAAGTTGTTTAATTTGGAACAGACCCCGCATAAGTACTTAGAAAGAAGAGATGAGTCATTTATCCTTTTCAAGAATCGATTTAGAAGGCGTTTGATTGGTAGTTTGGGTTTCACTCAGGTAAGTGAAACCATAGTATCAAAATCCATTCTTTCATTTCGGCATGCCACAGCGAGCTGCCACCATGCATCTTATGGCACCACCCTATCTCCACCCCTCTTGTCGCCCGCCTCCTGCCACCCGACCCCACCCACCACTGCCCCACAACCACGCCGTCACCACTGTGTATGTGCATTCGCTTAAAGTTCTCATTCCCTCTCAAATGCATTCCAAATAGCATGTGTAGTAATGATAGCCATTCTACCTTACATGTCAAATATATGAGTTTACAAATCAAACTCATTCCGATTTAAGCATCTATCACTCCGATTTCGATACCGACACCCAAGTTCAAACCAAACGTCCCCTAGTTCTTATAATGAATATCCAAAGCCCAGGTCAGCTCCTACCAAGTAGGCCTAGGAGAGAGGAGCAACCTCAACACAGTTTTCTTCAAATTTAACTAATTCGACAAGCACAAAGGACACGAAATGCTGTAAAAGCTTCTATAAAACTGCCTTAGTATTAATTAAGCACATCGTAGTCACCTTTATGCCCATATACATTGAAAGGGGGCTAACTATACACCTCGAGTAAAAACAAACTTTAGAAAAGGCCACACATAGTGACTTATGGGATGCCTTTAAGTTGGCATTGTCTGTAATCTGATGTGCTTATACTTCTGCTCTGTATTGAAGCACCTAGCACTTTCCGTCAGGCCTTTGGACAATACAACCTTCAGTGCACCAACCCCTTCTCCCAGAGCAACATCAATCTAGACAATAACACCAATAAACGTAATAAATTTTCTATTATATTGTTTATGTTGTTCTTGCCTCAAGTATCTTGAAAAGCAGCAGTAAAAGAAAAATAAAATGATCTAGTCGACCCAACCAAAAAGCAAAAGTGGAAAAAGATCAACATAATAATGGTATTTTCTGGTTATAAAGCCAGCTCCACCTATAATATCAATAGATCTTGGCGATGATGCATATGCAGAGGGTATCATGCACGGCACATGGAAACTCAAAGGTAGCAGCTATTTTCTTACATAAAGGTAGCACAAACATGCTTGAAGAAGATGTACCTTTTCTCGTGCTGTTGCATTGAACTTTTGTAGTAAGAAGGCTTTTGGATCCATTTGACCAGGAGGCCTTCCAATTCCTGATGGTAAACAAACAATTCTATCATCTGTTGCACATGCGAACTGATAATTGAGCAGGACAATGCAGCTTCAAACTAACCGATTCTCAATCTAGGAAACTCTTTGTTACCACGGAAGTGATGGATAACGCTCTTCAGCCTAAGTGTTAAAATAACAAAGAAAAGTCAGTGGCCAAACCCAATAAAAACATAGGTCATTCCATTATGAATCAACTTGCCTAAAATGATGACAAACATATAAATATATTTCTTAGAACGGTCTAAACTTGTTCGCTAAAGTCACATGATTCGCATAAAACCTGGATGTAGTCTTCAAAGTTCTGATTCACTCGTGGGTCTGGCCATGCACAAGCTACACATTTTTGCTACAAACATAATAGAATAAAACCGAACTGATAGACTAAGGGAAACCCATAGCATAAGAGAGTGCCCAAGCAACCTTTTGCTGATTGTTGCACGTCACAATGGGTTCTTTTTCCTTTCAATATATTTATAGTCACCGTGATCAGATATCACTTGTAAGAAGGTCATCTTCAAGTTGGTTACTTTGGGTTAAACAATTACGCGACAAGTCATCTCTAACATCTGTAATAATGATGAGACCATGAAAAAACGCAAATTCCATGCAGCTAGTTATGATCATCCATTTCCATGCAGCTTACAGCTTCGCATGGTAAAACAAATAAGAAAAGGGAGAATCATACCCATTGTGATTTCCTTGACTTCCATTGTGATGAAGACGGAGCACGCCACAAGGTAAATTCATGTCATCATGTATCTGTCACATCAGTATTTTAGAACTAAAGTAAATCAACAAATTCAAATTGAAAAGAGCATTCCCATCAAGAAAAGCCAGTAATATACCACTATCACACGGTTGAGAGGTAGTTTATAATAAGCTGCAAGGGGACCACTCTACAAATTAAAAAATCAAGTCAGTGCCACAGAGTATATGGAAGGGGAGAAGAGTTTCATGTCTCCTCTCCATACAGTGATGCCTTAAACGTCGTGACATGAAACAAATAAATCAATAACCATCTGCCAGAAATATGAATCTCAAGGTATCGCACAAACCAAACCAACTAAAGGCAACAAAACAATGATATTGCACTAAAACAATAGAACTTTTGGATAAATCAAACATAAGAGAACAAACAGCAAGAATGTTTAGTCCACAACACTGTATATAGTACCTCAGGCGAAACCCAAAACCAGCCCTGCCATTGACGGGAACTTCCGCATCCTCAGGAAAGTAAATTAACACACACAAAGCAGTCGAGTTCTCATATTAACCAAGAATAAAGTTCCCAACTTACCTACTGCGAGAAATAAGAACCCACTAAGCAGCAATTTAGAACACTGGACAAAGTTATATGTATCACTAAATAAGATATTTATCTAAAAAGGCAATGATGGTAGCAACTGGACGAATACAGCAAACCACTAGATTTAGTTTTGAGCCGAATTGCACAATGGCCGTAAAACACCTAGGTATGATCATCACCACAATGTCAGTCAAAATGCAAAATCTAGTAGATTTAAGGCAGCTTACAGATTCTCCGCTGAGATTCATATATGTCTGAGGTTTTGCAAGGAAAACAGGGAAGTCATTTACCAAACCTGCGGATCAATGAAAACAACGTCCATCAAACTCACACATAAACACTTCCTGCTCCAAAATAATAAAATATTTCATACAGATACTGAAGTTTGCGCATATAAGTAATCCAAAAACAACATACAAACGCAAAATCAAGTACAATTAGACACACCTTTACCAAAAAGAGCTTTACAATGGACTGTATCCATTAGCATTCCGGTATCCTTGGCAAATGCATCAATCATTTCAAATCCCACCTGGTTCAAGCCCCCCAAAGTGGTTACGGAAAGTTAAAATCTTGGCACAAACAACTCACTGAAGATAAAAATTAACCATACGTTGTGTCTTGTTCCCCTGTATTTGTCACCAGGATTTCCCAATCCCACAAAGAGCCATGGATGAGGTGTAATCGAGCTAAATACACGTCTAGATACCCTAAAAAAGCATCTGAACTCCATTCATGAACTCCACTGCTAAAGTAAACAAACTAGTTGCTCAACAAAATTACCAGTGCTTCAACCTGCAAGAATCTGAAAACTAGTGCAATGCTCTACAACAGGAGATATTGTTATAGAATCTTGCATCAACTATGAGAATATACTTTTGGTAAATAAGCTGTGGCGATGGCAGTTCTGATTTAAAGTCGGCGTATGAGGGATACTTTTGTGTTGATTTTTTTTTTTAATTAAAAAGGGTACTACCTAACGGGCAGTGAGAAATTGGATAAGGGGTTGGTGGTGAGAAGATGCTATCCCATACAATGGCAAGGACGAAATGAGATTCGGAGGATTTGGATCCTTTTCCTTTTTCATTAAGCTGAAGTTCGGAAACGATGCCGACGAAAATTTTGGTACCTACATGCGTATGTTTCTTGCGTGAAGATTCTCAGACGCCTGATACAGCCGCAATCAGAGGCGGCGATCTGATGTTAGAATAAGGGTATAATGCCAATTACTTCTTCGCACTATTCATTTCCTCCTCTAGAGTATAATTTCCAGCTCTTTGAACCTTAAACTTTGACCGTTTAGCAAAATTTTGTTACACGTGTTAAAACTGCATATGAATATATATTTCATTGTTTATCTGATTGGGTCGGAGTTTTTTTTAGTGGGCAGCAAATTTGAATGAATGTTTTGGACAAAATGAGTTAGGTCAAAACCGGGGAGTTGGATTCATCTAATTGAATCTAAAGGACTACAAGCTGGTCGATAAAATTTAAGAAAGTATCAAGTTTAAGGTCACTTGAGTTTGGAAATTATAAAAAAATAGCGTAATAGTTTAATTACTATTATAAAAGATACAAAGAAGATAAAAAATATATAAATAAGGGCATAACACCCTTATCAATCATTTAGAAAACTTAGATTGCTATAAGCACTACATTAATAACAATTGCTTATTTTTTCTAAAAAAAATCTACGTAGGTGAAATAAAATAATTTTTTTGATTTAATGCACTATTCAGATAAATAAAAAAACATAGAAGGTTTTTTCATGGACTTCTTTTCCCTAGATAGCGTTATTCATACTTTGAAATATATGTTTTTTTTTTAAACCATTTCCACCATTATAACGCAAGTCACTCCCAACATCTAAAAATGACTGCTGCGTTGATATTCAATTTCTTAGATATGTAGTTACGTTGTCACATTCGTTCATACTTCATGTATGATATGTCTTAGCTTTTGATAGATTATTTTTCTTGAGCTTGCTCCATTCCGGTCATATTTCAAATTTTATACATATTTCTCTAGCACTGATCATGATTTACGAGATTGACAATGCAACGCCCGTTGTATAATGACAAAATATATTAGCATCTCTATAGTTGATTTTGAACAAAATATTCTGCAAGCAATGTAATTCAATCACAATTATCTAAAGTCAGATATGTGCAAAATACAGTAAAAAAATAAAGAAAGTGAACAACCCTTTTTAGAAAAAGAGATCCATGAAAAAACAATCTCTCTTTTTATTTCTCTGAAATAGTCCATTAAATCAAAAATTAATGCTTAATTTAATTAAGTAGATTTAAAGTAGTATTTATGGCAATCTAAATTTTTCTAAATGATTGATAAGGGTCTTATGCCCTCCTTTCTAATTTCATATACTCTCTATACCTTTTGTAATGATTATTGAACTATTGCATCATTTTTTACAATTTTCATTCTAAACTCAATTTTTTCCTAAAATTTATCTCGCGTCCCTCTTATTCCTTTTTAACTTCAAATTCAGTGAATTTAGGTAAATGGATGTATCATCCAAATCCACCTAAGTTTTTAGTCATGTTTTTGCGTCTAATGGCATAACGGTATTTCATTTTAATTCCCTCGCATTTACAAAATCTAATCCCGTCTGATTGTTCAATCGAACGTAGTTTAACAAAATATAGTTACGTTCATACTTCATGTATGATATGTCTTAGCTTTTGACGAATTATATTGCAAGCAATGTAATTCGGTACCCGATAGCATGCTGATTTCAAATTCTTTTGCTTTACTTCACAATCTAAATTTCACTTGCATTTCTCATTGTTTAAGGTCCAAATTGGGTAGCGTGAAATTTGCATATCTTCATTAAGTTTATTATCTTTGGATCCGTTTAAACTCCTTATTGAATCTTCGACTTCGTCGAAGCTTCTTTCGAACAAAAAGAGGAATTATTTTCTTGTTCTTTTCAAAGGGCATCTCAACGTCGGACAATTCTCCGCAACATCCGTTTCAGAAAAAAATTTAAAGAAGCGATATTGATATCATTTTAGATATCTCCTTGATTTTTTTGAGGCAAAACCATATCTATTTGGTCTTTTGCCTCCAAATCTGATCGTCGCATATTTCTTGCTCTTCTTCACTATTTTTCTTCTATTCTTGAACGAGCTCTCTTAGTTTTCAAGGGGCTCAATTCAATTATTCTGTAGTTAAAGTGAAGTTGGAGTTTGTCAATCATCTGGGCATCCGCCTACTGTCGGTAAGTGTACAACTTATTAATTTATTGTACTGGAATACAAGAAAAGAACTCCGCAAGAACTCCGTTGCTGCCAGTGGTGCCTCTCTATTGTCTTTTAATTCTCGTTTCTTTGATTTTCATAACTAATCTATTATATTATTGCACACTTTCTTGATTCTATATTTACATGTCCGTTTTTCATTTTGATTCTATCTTCTTGTTCGTTATCATTTCTATTTTGTTGTTCTGGACCATCTATTCAAGGTAAGATAACTCCAGCTCCTTTATTACAAAAGAAGCTGAGCCTTTACTTGGTTGGATTTCATGATCCTCTAAGCAAACATAGAGGCAGTATAAAAAAGGTGGCAGTGTTATAAACAATTTTTACCGTACATATTATTACTCCACTATAAAACTTTCTTGTGTTTGTATTTTGGAGATTTGATTTTAGCTGCAACGTTGATAGATACAGTCATGACTTTTTAGTAAGACCATGTCTAGGGAAGAGGGGTGTAGGTAAGGAGAAGAAAGAGGATAATAGTTTACGTGTAGCTGTAGAAAATTAGAGGAGAGGAAACGGCAGAAGGAAGATGAATGCGAGTAATACAGATGCAATGTTGAAGAAGAATCAAGGTATTATTGAATTCTTTCTTACAAATAAAAACTACACCTAGGCAACTATATATACAAGTGGGAAGAAGGTCTTCCATCTCAACGATTATATTTTCTAACAGTAATATTTACATACATCCAACGGCTATTTCTTATCTGTACAATTTCTACACTCCCCCTCAAACTTAGTGCATAGGTAGATGCAACTAAGTTTGGAACATTTCTTCAATAGCTGCTACGTCTTTAATATTTAATGTTTCACTTCTGTTGTCTTTATATGTAGGTTTGTGTGTGCAAATAATGGCAACTTGAGCATCCACAACATTTCTGGATCTGAGGCACCTGCAACGAAAAAGTTAACATTAATACCAAAATATAAAACCTTGAAATACCCACCTGCAAACAATCACTCAGTTGCTTTCTTGAATGCTTGCATAAACCATTAGTATGATACTCCTGGCCTTGTTACACTTGTAAAATAACTTTGAGTCTGCAAAACAAATGTTAGTGCATAACCCCTGATATTACTTCTTGAATTCCTGCAAGAAAATTCCATTGTTAGGATATTCATCACGGCATCAAATTTTGCAGTACTTTAAACCATGTTAGTTATGAAAAAAAACACAGTTTAAAAACACATTTGTAAACCAATTCACAGTAAAACGAATTATTTCTACGGTAAACCAATAAGTAAAACTGATTTGAATAAGTCAACAAAGACTCTACAATTATTTATACTTAGCTAGAAATTTTCCACTATTAACTACTTCATATCATAGAAAGGATTTTAAACTAAATTTTAAGTATACTTTCCACGGGAAACATGCTTAGGAGAAGGAATCTTTTGTAAATCTTAGACATATAATCAAAAAATAACAGGTTAACATGTGAAGATTTATTTTAGATTACAACTGTATTCTCCCCCTCAAAACAGTCCGTATCAGAAGATCATCTAGCTAATAAGCTATAAGAGCAATAACCTAGGCTAGAATCTTAATACGAAATTTGAATGTAAAAATGCATATTAATGAAAATTACATACGACTTTGAGATCAGTAAAGGATCCATAACGACTAGTAATTAGAGATATAAACGCAGCAGAGGATAATGCAAATAGGAGCAAGTATGTCATCACAAGATAAAGTTCGTAAAGAAGAGTTTTAGAATGGCTAACAAGTTACATATATCAATCATGGAACAATAGACATTAGTATGATCATAACATTTAACATGTCAATAACTATTTACTAAGAACAGTTGATCTATACTCATGACAGAGTTGTTAAATAGGACAATATTAATGGTTTTGAAACATGTTTCATTAAACAGATATATTGAAAATAAAAAATATAGGCTTAGAATAATTAAACTAAGCAGATTATAATTCATTGACATGTTATACAAATCACAGATCAAATCATAAAGATTCATTGAATTACTGATAAAACCAAACTGGCAAGATATCCTTAATATTTAGACCATAATATCTTACAAGTGATACAAAGATCATGCATGGCACCAGGAATAGTTAAGAAGATTTCAGCTATGTAGCTAAGGCTCTCCTAGCCTGATTTAAGATAGCTCAGAGGAGTCCATGTCTATGACTCAGAGGAATAATTCAAGATTATTCGTGTTCAAAGCACAGAGGAACTCTTATCCATCAGATAATAGTGGCAACAATGGCCATCATTTTAAATTGAGTGCCAAGATAAATACCTTATATCAACATGTAAGATACTTCTAGCATTTATGATCACATTTCATTTTATATGCTTTACAGTCCATTTTTCCAGTCATATCAACAATAATCCATACTTAAGTTTAACCAAACAACTTGCAACATTAGGTATTTTATTAAAGAACTCAATTTTAAAACTGATCACAATATATAAACCTGTTTGCGACCCCTCAGGTTTATCACATACTCGTTCGAGATATAAATCCAAGATTTCAAACACGAGCAGGACAACCATTTTAACTATAATGCCTTATGACGTCTTTAAATAATAGTTTCAATAGTAAAAAAACTAACAGAGATCACAAGGACACGATTTTGGTCGTTCAAATCACAAAGAAGAATACTTAATCACTTGAAATTCTCAGAATGTAAACACTTAAGACAACATCAATTGATCAAAGAGAAATGTTTAACGTTGAGTCACAGAGACCAGAACAAGCACTTCAATTTAAACACTTTAATCGCACAAGAAACGATACTTCAAAAATGAAGATGTAACCATCTTATTCAGAACTTCACGCTTTACAGCATTTGGAGAGCACTTTCACTTATTTCACATAATCGCTTTATTCACAACACTCAAACTCACTTATACACTTACAGATACTCTCACTTTAGGTTCTTGGAGAGAACCTGTTACCCTTCACTTGTCATGAAACACAAGAAGTCAAGGTTCCTCTATTTTATCATTAGAAATAAGGATAACAATATCACAATTGATTATGGAAGAAACATAAGAGAGTTATATATACGTAAACGCTTAAAAAAATATTCATTCAATAGATGCCAAGATATCACTTGAAAGATAACACTTGCCCACAACATAATCTTGATCATAACACATGCTACCCCTCAAGTGATATCATGGCCAAGACTCTTAATTATCCCATCATACGTGATACAGAATTATTACACAAGAATGTGGAGAAAGTCATGGAACCTGATTATTTGGCATTTTGAGAACCTGTATTAGACATTTGTCAGCATGTTAGTGAACAGAAAACTGTTTTGAAAGAGAACTCTAAACCCAGTAGTTGTTCCATTGAAGGATGTCTATTTTTTTCTGTTGTAAATGGAATTTGATGCAGGCCATGCTTTTGGCTGTGGTTCCAGTCTCTCTGAATCAGAAGAGGTTCCTGAAATTAATTCAGATCTTGAACAGCAGAGTTAGATGCAAACAATAACAGAAGAATATGTTTTCCAGAATCATTCTAGGATCAACCATATGCAATCAGACATTATAATTTTGATTTCGAACAAAGTTTTTTTTCCTTTTCAACAAATGAATTTCTTAAAAAATCACATGGATTCTTAAATTGTCAGCGGCTCTTTCAAGGCACTTTCAACAAAGATTTCAGCTATCAATGATTTCTCTTTGTAGCCAAGGCTCTTTATAGCCCATTCAATGAGAATATTTCGGTTTATGACCAAGACTCTTCATAGCCCCTTGGAAGTTTATACATAATGGATTTGAAGGAAAGATTTCGGCTTAGCCAAGGCTCTTCATAGCCTCCTGAAGGAGAAAATTTCGGTCACAGCATACCAAGGCTCTTCACAGCCCATTGAACATAGAAGATTCCAGTCAAGACCAAGGCTCTTCATAGCCTCCTAAAAGAGAAGATTTCGATCACAGCAGACCAAGGCTCTTAATAGCCCATTTGAAGTTTGTAGACATAATGGTCGTAAGAATTGGCTCTCTGGCCTTTGATGAGATTTTGAGGCTCTGTGGCCTTTGAAGAATAGTCTTGAAGTTGATTTCAGAAGAATTTTTGGCTGTTCATATAGAAAAAGATAGAAAAGATTTCAGCTATATTGCCGAGGCTCTTCATAGCCTATTGAAAAGATTCCGGCTTTATAAGCCAAGGCTCTTCATAGCCAATTGAGAGAAAAAATTTAAGCTTAATAGCCATGAATATGGAAAGGATTTTTAACAGACAAACAGAAATCTAGTAGAAGCATTAGTAAGAGTCTTAGCAGCATGACCCAAAGATTAGTCACGGGTGTAGCTTTAACCAACAGCTCTCCCTTAGCTGTCGAGCTGCACTTGTGTAGGATATATGTTGAATCATTGTGAGCATAAAGACTGAATTATAAAAAACTCTTTTCCATAAAGACTGAAGAGACAGGTTGCTGGATAAATACTCCACGCTTGGGATGAATTTCCGTTCTTTGATTGCGGAGAAGCATTTTCCCAAGGAAGTGGTTCCTCAGATGAAATGGCATCGTCCGCCAGCGGGATTGTCCACAATTCCGAAGAATGTTCATATGGATTCCAAGGTGGAGATGTGTGAATATTTAATTGTAGCCAAGGATATTAAGGAAGAATTTGAACATGTTTCTCAAAAGTATGAGAGCCCAGAAGATTCAAAAGCAAACATATTTAAGAGATGATGCTCAGAGATTTAAAGTAGATAGAGATATATACTTAAGATAAAACTCAAACCCAGTAACATATGAAAATATGATAGGAAGTTTCGTCAGTCATTTTAACAATTTGAAAAAAAAAACTTTGATTTTGTTACAAAAACAACTCTTTAGATGAAGTGATACTTTATTCTTTGAAACACTAGAATAAAAAATGTAAAATTGAGAAGATGAAAACGGAGAAGAAAATCATTGAAAAGATTAGGAAGAGGAGAATCCCAGTTAAGGAAAAACGTAATCGAGGAGATGTGGCTTGTATCTGAAACTTTGAGAAGTAGAATGTTGAAATTTTGAAGAGAGAGTCATTAAGTTGAAAGAGAATAAAATATTTTCAATTTGTGCAGAAGCTTCCCGAGAACCCAAAAGACTCTGGGAAGATAAAAAAACGGACAGACGGATGGACACTTGGAGGGGAAAAGTAGCGGTAGAGATTTCTTTGGCTTTTATGTAAAGCTTCTCCAAGAAGCTTCATGTGAATATTATAATATTATTGTTTCCACTGTCTCCCATTATTTAGAGAAGACACGTGGGTGTGGATTAAGGGACCTCTGAACAAACAAACACCCTTTTTCCACTCTTTTCCCGTCTACTCCTTCCTGAGGTTTCTTTCTCCCCTTTTTCGTCTTCCTCTTTCACCTCTGTTGCAGAGAACTTATTTACCAGTAAAAAGAGATTTCAGCCACAATTGACTGATTAAACCAAAAGCTTTTATGAACTCAAACTCAGAAAGATATAGAATAAGAGCAACCTTGCTCTGATACCATGTAGAAAATTAGAGGAGAGGAAACGATAGAAGGAAGATGAATGCGAGTAATACAGATGCAATGTTGAAGAAGAATCAAGGTATTATTGAATTCTTTCTTACAAATAAAAACTACACCTAGACAACTATATATACAAGTGGGAAGAAGGTCTTCCATCTCAACGATTATATTTTCTAACGGTAATATTTACATACATCCAACGGCTATACATCCAACAGCTATTTCTTATCTGTACAATTTCTACAGTAGCATCTTGGAATGTAGGAACCCTAAGTGGTAAATTGTTGGAGGTTGTAGAGGTACTTAGGAGACGTATAATAGATGTAGCATGCCTCCAAGAGACTAGATGGAAGGGAAATAAAGGTAAAGAGTGTAATAGGTATAAGTTGATACATTCGGGGTCCGATGGGACAAAAATGAGGTAGGATTTCTAGTAGAGTTAGAATTGCACACGAACGTGATTGATGTGATAAAATATAATGATAGAATTATGGTGCTGAAGTTAGTACTAAACAATAAGATAGTGGCAGTGGTTTGCTCCTACGCACCCCAAGAGTGACTAGGAGAACAGGAAAAGAAAAAGTTTTGGCATTGCTTAGATGCAGTGTTGAAGACAATACCTAGGGAGGAACGAATTTGTATATGAGGTGATTTTAATGGCCACATTGGAAAGGAGGTCGATGGTTTTCATTCGGCACATGGTGGGTTTGGTTATGGAGATAAAAACGAGCAGGGTAAGGATATGCAAGACTTTGCGGTGGCTCATGACCTAGCTATTGTAAATTCGTTCTTTAGAAAAAGGAATCATATTTGATCAATTTTAGCAGTGGAGGGCGTAACACGTAAATCGACTATTTTCTGATGAGACGTGAAGATCGACTGTTGTGGAGGGACTACAAGATTATACCAGGGGAGACAGCAGTGACGCAACACCGTTTACTAGTGGTAGTTATACCCTTGAGTCAAACGCCGAGCAAGGGGGTTGCAAAATACCCACCTAGGATTCGATGGGGAAGTTTGAAGGACGAAAAGATTGACATATTTAAAGACAAGGTCATCTCGGCAACATCAAATCAACCTGGTGAGGATACAAACCAGATGTGGGAGGCGATGTCGACTACTATTATGCACGCGTCAAGAGAAACTATTGAGGTAACAAAAGGAAAGACAAACGTACATAAAGAGTCGTGGTGGTGAAACGAGGGTGTGCAACAAAAAATAAGGGATAAATGAAGGAGTTTTAGAGAGTTGTTAAGCTACACAGACGGAGATGAGAAAGTGAGATTGATGGAGAACTACAAAATCGTCAAGAAAGAGGCAAAGAAGGTAGTGACGGAGGCAAATAACGCATCCTATAAAAAGATGTACGAAAGACTAGAAACAAAAGACGGGGAACATGATATGCTCAAGGTTGCCAAAGCTAGGGATCGAAGAATATAGGACCTAGTAGGCGGAAAGTTTATCAGGGGAGAAGATGGACATGTCTTAGTCAGAGAACAAGACATTAAGGGAAAATGACAAACATATTTCCACAATCTTTTCAACGGGGAGAGGACCGACTACGAATAAAGAGAAAGCATCATTACCCAAAAACGGCAATATAATAACTGCGAATGTCAGAACATCACATAAATAGAAGTAAAGAGAGCACTTAGGAAGATGGAAAGAGATAAGGCATTTGGATTGGATAACATACCCATTGAGGCGTGGAAGTATCTTAGAGAGGAAGGGGTTCAATGGCTAACTACACTATTCAAACTTATTTTTAAAATAGAAAAAATGTCAGATGAGTGGAGAAAAAGTGTCATGTTCCCTCTGCATAAGAACAAAAGAGACGCACAGTGTTGTGTGAATTACAGGAGAATTAAGCTGCTAAGTCATACTATAAAGTTATGGGAGAGAGTAATCGACACTAGAATTAGGAGAGAAACTCAAGTTACGGTGAACCAGTCTGGTTTCATGACAGGACGGTCGACTACAGAAGCAATGCACATTCTAAGGAGATTGATGGAGAAGTATAGGGAGAAGAAGTGCAATCTACATATGGTTTTCATTGATCTTGAAAAAGCGTATGATAATGTGCCACGTAGATTGATTTGGGATAATCTAGATGCAAGAGGGGTGTCTATGAAGTATATAGACATAATTAAGGATATGTATGATAGGACAAAAACAACTGTTCGTACGTCTGTGGAGAATACCGACTTCTTTCTGGTAGAGGTAGGCCTTCATCAAGGGTCCGCTTTGAGTCTATTTCTTTCACAGTTGTCCTAGAACAAGTTGACAAAACCGATTCAGGAGGCAGTTCCATGACGTATGCTTTTTGCTGACGATATTGTATTAGTAGCAGATGACAGAAATACTTTGAGTATGATGCTAGAGGAGTGGAGAGACGCTTTAGAGAGAAAAGGCCTAAGGATAAGTCGTACTAAGACCGAGTATATGCACTGCGATTTCAATGGCGCAGCCAATGGTGAGAATAACCAGCTCACCATCGATGGTCAAGGGGTACCACATGTAAGTAAGTTCAAGTATCTAGGATCGTTTGTACAGTAAGATAGGGACATAGATAGTGATGTAGCTCACCGAGTTCAGGCAGGCTGGTGTAGGTGGGGGACGTCCTCAGGGGTGCTGTGTGACAAGAATTTTATAATTAAATTAAAGGGAAAATTTTATAGGGTGGCAGTGCGGCCGGCAATGTTATATGGAACAGACTACTGGGCCATCAAGAGGACACAGGCACAGAAGATGAAAGTGGCAGAGATGAGATGTTGAGGTGAATGTGTGGATACACAAGCCTAGACCGGATAGAAAACGAGGTATTTAGAAAAATGTTAAGGGTGACTAGTATATCAGATAAGACAAGGGAGGGAAGACTGAGATGTTTTGGGCATGTCAAGAGGAGACAGACAACGACGTCTGTTAGAGCAGTTGAAAGCCTCACTGTAGAAGGGAAGAGGAGTAAAGACAGACCCAAATTAACTTGGGATGAGCAGATTAGGCATGACCTATTAGATTTATATCTCTGAGGAAATGGTTCAGGATATGAGTTCATGAAGGGAGAGAATTAAGGTTAATGAGGTTTAGGCAGGATATATAGCCACCTTAGAGTATATTTAGGAGATTAGATATTGTCTATACTTTATGTTGATTTTGTACTTCGCTACACTTTTTTGTTTTTGTCTTTGTATTTCATTATGTGGGCATCTACATGTTTATGTATTTCAATAGCTTTCTATTTGTGTTCAATAAATTCCTTCACCAGTATACTAGCACACCATATGCCTATTATTATGTCATATATGCAGGTATACATGGAGCTGTGGATCTCACTGGAAGAAAACTCTGTATCCCTTGGGATGGAGTGTATCGTTTGTCTGCCTATCATCCTCTTTATACTCTAACGGTAGCTATTGATAACGTTGGGATATACTGAGTATGATCCTCTTGTTGTTGTAGTATAAAAGGTTGAAAACAAACCAGAAAATTAAAATATGCAAATATATTTCAAATTTATCATATATGCTCCTCTCCATTTCTCCTCCAACCGAGAAAAATAATACATTTGGAAAAATATCATGTTATCTAAGGCAACTTATATAGTGAACTGCATGGTTAAGGTTTGGATCATGTCAATCTCATTCTCATTAATTATATTTAGATCTCTTATAGTTTTCATGTGTGACAAATTTTTAAAAACTATCCACGAAAACATATTCATTGTTTTACATATTCTTTAAAACTATTATAAAAAAAAAGAAATCCATTCCTACAGGGAATATAAAATCCGTCAGCAGCTCGTCTTCTTTTGGTTCCTTTGATTTCTTTTTTAAATCTGTTTGTGCGAAATAATAGAACGAAATTACTACAGACTACAGTGTGCTTTAATTTCCCCCAATGGGTCCACATAAACAGGTTGATAAACGAGGTTTACATTTTTGTAATGATCTTTTAGTCCTACTTCGTATATTTAAATTATTTCATCAAATGATAGGGCAACAACGAAACAGATGCTAATGATAAACTAAGCAACCACTAACCTTTCTTTTATTTTCTTCACCAAAAGTTTTCATCGTGTTATAATGCTCTCAACCAATGATCAATCTTCCCTCCAATTCTCCGTGGCCTATTTTTGGCCCCACCTTTGTCGCTTTCCCATCTCCTTTCCACTTTCCGGTTTCCACCCCCTTCTTTGACTATTCTTCACACCATTTTGTTCAAAGCTTTTAACCCCATCTAATTAAATCTAATAGATTTTTTAATTAAAAATGTTATAGATTGTTTCCCATCCAAGCCAAACAAGTTTATACCCACGTCCATAACGAATCCCACCGTCCATGTATTTTCTTTTTAATTTGAGAATGAGAAGAAATTATTTAGGGAACCACAATTTTTTTACCATACGGTCGGAAAAAAACAAAAAGAAGAATACTTTCCAATTTTCGTATAAGCTAGAAGCAACAAACGACCATGTCTTTCAAGTTATTGTATCATTAGCTTTTACTATTGCAAATAGACGGGAAACTTCTATATAATGTTTGTTAATCGAGATGAAAGTAATTTCATTCGTTTTTTTTTTTTTTTTACTATTTCTATTCCTAAAGAATTATCCCACGACAATTATTGTTTCGCTTCGCAAATATAATTCACTATTCTTTGTTTGATTTTTAAACTTTTACTATTTAAAGCTTGGCATATTGCTGGAAATATAAGGTGTTTGTGCGCTCATCAAACCTCTATGAAAATTATACTAAGCCTTCTCGTACTTATTCATCCTAATTAGAGATTGAAGAATCTATCTTCAATCATTCTCTTATTCAGAGAAATACGACCGTCTATGATAAACTGTCATAACAATCTCTTTTTAAGGTATTTCATCAACAAAGGCAAATGTACCATGATCATCGGATTGTACCTGATCTCAATTAGTCAAAATTCTTATTGTAATATCTTTTAAACTGTTTTATCTACAAGCACAAAATATATAATGATTGTGTAATTGTATATGATTCCAAAAAATTAAAACTACTATGACAATCTTTTTCTAAGATTGTGTATTTAATACACAATCGCAAATCTTCGATGATTGTCCAATTATGCTTGATCTCAATGAGTTTGAACTGACATTGCAATCTTTTCTTAGGATATTTCATCTACAAGCACAAAACTCATGATGATTGTCTAATTGTACATGATCCGAAAAAGTCAGAACAGCCATGATATTTTTATATTATAGTTCATGCTCGGACAAATCTATGATGGTTGTTTGATTGTATCCGATCTCAATGAGTTGAAATTGCCTGTGCAATCTATTTTAGGATATGTTATCTACAAATGCAAGATCTATGATGATCGTATAATTATACATGATGTCAAGGAGTCAGAACTACAATTGAAATCATTTTAGCACATTTTATCCACAAACGCAAAATGTATGAGTAATTGATGTTTCCATCATCATAAATAGAAAATCCATGACTGAAAGTCTCTCATTTCCCTATGTTACCTAGAAATGTAAACAAACTTCAAGCTGATGATAAATTTTATGTGGAGATCTAACTGACATTGACATCAAATGATACAATTCATGTACGTTCATGTCATCTATAGAAGTAAAACATTAATTCATACGGGCAAAGTACAAAAATAGCTCATTTTATCAGCTCCAGATATCAATATTCATGTGTCTCGTCATGCATCATGATTTAGATATTGCTTTTATTTTTTTAAGTGTTAGTGGAACAAACTTGGGGCGTGGTGGTGGTGGTAGGGAACTAATTATGCAGCAAGTGAAACTTAAGGCGAAGGATACAAATAATGGTAGGTGCTAGTATATAAATAGAGCAATACACACGCATTATGCGTTGTGTGCGCGCGCAAGTGCAATTGTTCCACTTACAACCTCAATCCCCAAGCAGGGACTGAAACAAAACACCCACAGGACACAGAGCCAACACTCCGTCCGCGCTCACAGACAGATCCACACCAGTCTCTGTTTGTAGTTTTTGCTGCAGCACGTTGTTTCTCTCAATCATCTGCTCCAAAACCCTAATCCTTCTTCCGTCCAATTCGCAGCCATGGACGCCGGGTCAACTCAGCTCCAGCAAGCCCAACTCGCCGCCATTCTGGGGCCGGATCTTACTCCTTTTGAAACCCTAGTCGCTCATCTCATGGCCGCCTCCAACGAGCAACGCTCCCAGGCTGAGTCTATCTTCAATCTCATCAAGCAGACCGATCCCGATTCTCTTGCTCTTAAACTCGCTCAGCTCCTTTCGTCCTCCCAACACGTCGAGTCCCGTGCTATGTCCGCCATCCTTCTTCGCAAGCAACTCACCCGCGACGATTCTTACATCTGGCCACGACTCACTTCTTCCACTCAGTCTTCTATCAAATCTATACTTCTGTCCTGTATCCAGAACGAGAATTCCAAGAGTATAACTAAGAAATTATGCGACACTATTTCTGAATTGGCCTCCTCCATTTTGCCCGATAATGATTGGCCGGAAGTTCTTCCTTTTATGTTTCAATGCGTCACCTCGGATTCTCCCAAACTGCAGGAATCGGCGTTTTTGATATTTTCTCAACTGGCGCAATACATTGGTGATATGCTTATTCGTTACATAAAAGATTTGCATGCAGTTTCTATGCAGGTGCTGAACAATTCCCCGAGTTTCGATGTCAAAATAACCGCTTTAAGCGCCGTCATCAATTTCATTCAATGCCTAAACAGCTCTAGCGATCGGGATAGGTTTCAGGATTTGCTACCGGCTATGATGAGAACGTTGACCGAGGCATTGAATTGCGGCAAGGAGGATACAGCTCAGGAGGCCTTGGAGCTTTTAATTGAGTTGGCGGGCTCGGAGCCCAGGTTTTTTAGGAGGATGCTGGTGGATGTCGTTGGGTCCATGTTGCTTGTTGCAGAAGCTGATAGATTGGATGAGGGGACTAAGCATTTGGCAATAGAGTTTGTCATTACTTTGGCTGAGGCCAGGGAGAGGGCTCCAGGGATGATGAGGAAGTTGCCACAGTTTATTAGTAGGTTATTCGGGATTTTGATGAACATGTTGTTAGATGTCGAGGATGATCCAGCTTGGCATAGTGCAGAGGCCGAGCACGAGGATGCTGGTGAGACCAGTAATTATAATGTTGGCCAGGAGTGTTTGGATAGGTTGTCCATTTCCTTGGGAGGAAATACTATTGTTCCTGTGGCGTCTGAGCAATTGCCAGCTTATTTGGCTGCTCCGGAGTGGCAGAAACACCATGCTGCTCTTATTGCCCTTGCTCAAATAGCGGAGGGCTGCTCGAAGGTTGAATTTGAATCTTAAATATATGTTTTTGTATTGCACAAATTTCTCGTTTCAGCCATTTAATAGTTCAAAATTCCATTTTACTTGTATATTTGTTTCTGCGGTTTTGCTTATCAGTCTCCCTTTTGGCGAAGAAGTACAGAAACTGATTTCTAGGTCCCTCTCTGTGTTAAACAGTGAGTGATAGGATTATTTGTCTGGTTAATTTATGAACAGATTTATCGTAACAGGTTATGATTAACAATCTGGAGCAAGTGATAAACATGGTGTTGAATTCATTTCAAGATCCGCATCCTCGAGTCAGGTGGGCTGCCATCAATGCTATTGGTCAACTTTCCACTGATTTGGGCCCAGATTTGCAAGTCCAGTATCATCAGCGTGTGCTGCCATCTTTAGCTTTGGCTATGGATGACTTTCAAAACCCCAGAGTGCAGGTTTGTCTTTTCATTCTATGTTGTGCACATTTCTCGTATAGAAAAGCTTTGGCATTTGTTTGGTGTATTTGATGCGCATTGCAATTTCTGTATGATTGAGGTCCATTTGATGAACTGGAGGGGTGAAAGTTTTACTCTGTTTGGAGGAGGGTTATCATTGTTATTAGTCGTTTTGACAGCGATGGATTGACTCACAGTTTATTTACTAGGGCACAAAAGCGAAGTGGAATTTTACTATTAGTTCGCTGATATTGTCAAGATTGATTTGGGTTCTGTCCATGGGAAGTGATTAACCCAACTCTTGGTATATTCAACCATGTTCATTAGCCTGACCTTTCCATCAACAGATAGTAAGGTTAATTCAATGATTCAATTAGTGATGCACTATGTTGTCCTTGGTATGGTTGGTCCTATCTAAGGGGCAGTTTGTTTATCATTAAATCCAGAATTCATAATTTTTCTTGCTTGTCACTTGTAATGGAAATCGGGTCCGTACCGCTTTGGGATTCCCATCTGTTTAAAACTTTTCCAGCCAGACAATGGCAGAGCCAGTTCCTCAACCCTCAGTCATCCCTTTAAATTCATGTCCAATTTAAATCATATAAGCTTCTAATTGCCTTTCTTATTATTTTATTTTTAAAATTCTTTTAGTTATTTTTTTTTCTTATAATTGCCAAACCATTTATGTTTCACTCAATAGACTATCAACTTGGGGGGATGCGTCCCCTCTCCCCTGCCACAAGGAAAAAGAGAAAAACACTGATGGCGGGACTTTAATGTCATGTGTTGCACACCGGGAAGGATGGGTAATACATTTGGAGTTTTTCTTGTGTGACCCAGTTATTTTGTCATCTATCTTCATAAATGAACTGTTATATCTGGCATAAATTTTATAAGTTTTAAATATTCCCAATCTGGTGCTCTTTGTTTATGGGTTAAATATTGAGTAAAGGCTCTTTTTATTTTCATTGTGGTATGAGTAGTTTTATGCCCGGCTAGGTTCTTGAACATGTCAGACAGACACTGCCTGTCCATTTTTATGTTATGTCAGAAGTCTTTATTCTTCATCTTCTGGTTGGCACCAGCTTTTCTAGATTACATTGTTTGCAATATATTTCAGTATGTTCAGTTCCTGCTTGGTATTTGTTATGTGATGTATGATTGCATCTGAATTTTTGGTTTATATATCTGTTGTTTGGTAGTAGAGATACCCTTTTAATCACTCTTACCTGCAAAAATTTCCTATGGTTCCAGGCACATGCTGCGTCAGCAGTACTTAATTTTAGTGAGAACTGCACCCCTGAAATTTTAACACCTTATTTGGATGGTACTGTTAGCAAGTTGCTTGTACTTCTACAGGTATTGTTGAAGAATAATTTCCAGTGCAAAATTATGTATGGACTAAGTGCTTTGATTTATCTTACTTCTCACCTTGCTTATACTATTCTGTGAAATTTAGAATGGCAAACAAATGGTGCAAGAAGGGGCATTAACTGCTCTGGCTTCTGTTGCTGATTCATCTCAGGTATATCCTTCCTCACCGGTCTCAACTAGTATTTTAGATTTTTATGCAGTAACTGGATGCCCATTCCCTAACAATTGTTGTATCCGCAGGAGCATTTCCAGAAGTACTATGATGCTGTAATGCCCTACCTAAAAACAATTTTAGTGAATGCTACTGACAAGTCCAACCGCATGCTTCGTGCCAAAGCCATGGAATGCATAAGCTTGGTTGGTATGGCTGTTGGAAAGGAGAAATTCAGAGATGACGCAAAGCAGGTAACATGAGTTTGCTGATCGTTTATCTATGTGATTTTGTAATTGATTTGGCAATGACTTGTATGTCATGCACAAACATACATACATACATACACACACATGTATGTTTGTGTGTGCTTTTGTGTGTGTCTCTGTAGATGAACAATTATTTGTAGGCATTGCATTTGACTTTGCTGTTGTTCTAGGTCATGGAAGTTCTTATGTCTCTCCAAGGATCTCAAATGGAGGCTGATGATCCTACAACTAGTTACATGCTCCAAGTATGTATTCTGTTTATGCGTTGTTGAATGGGAAGTGAAGGTGCATGAACCTAATATTTATTATAGGCTTGGGCAAGGCTTTGCAAGTGTTTGGGGCAAGACTTTCTACCATACATGAGCGTGGTGATGCTTCCACTACTTCAATCTGCTCAACTTAAGCCTGATGTCATAATAACATCTGCAGATTCGGATAATGAAACCGATGAGTCTGATGATGAAAGGTGAGTGCTTGTATTTTAAACTGATACCTCTATTTATATTTCTTTTATCATTGGTAGATTGGTCGGAGAGGTAAATGCTGAAGATCCATACTAAATGAGAGGGCAAAACCTATTTTGTGACGTTAATATTATAAAGGAGTTTATGCGATTAAAGTGGGCCTTTATTTTCATTTTGTTATTCTTATTCATGAAAATATTATGTATTATTCTATTTTATTTTTGTTTGAGGGTCTCGTGTATAGTATCCAGAGAAGAGGAATTTGCCTGCTTGAAATGGTAATGTTGCTGACTGCTTTTTTATTGTGCACGAAATTGTATATTGCAGTATGGAGACAATTACTCTTGGGGACAAAAGAATAGGTATCAAGACAAGTGTCTTAGAGGAGAAGGCTACGGCTTGTAACATGCTATGTTGTTATGCTGACGAGTTGAAAGAGGGTTTCTACCCATGGATCGATCAGGTTGATATGGGTAACTTATAACTCTTTGTGGATTTGTTTGTCTTGCCGTCGAGCTAATTGCTTCTAAATTTTTTCAACAGGTCGCTCCAACTCTGGTTCCACTTTTGAAATTTTATTTTCACGAGGAAGTCAGGAAAGCAGCAGTTTCAGGTGCAATATTTGAAACCTTTGATCTTATATGCTTCTCTAGGCTTTCTTTGTTTTCCTCCGTGGGGTGGGGGCTTTATATCTTTTGTATAAATCTTTTTGTTGCAAAGTACTGTCATGTGAAATTTGAACAATTTTCAGCCATGCCTGAGCTTCTGCGTTCTGCAAAGTTGGCTGTTGAGAAAGGCATTGCTCAAGGGCGTAATGAGACATATGTGAAACAGTTAACTGACTTTATAGTACCAGCTATGGTTGAAGCTTTGCATAAGGTGGTAGTCACTGTAATTTCCTTTAACTTTCAGCTTATTTTTGTGACTTTCAAAATCCTCATCAAGTACTTAATTATATCAATTTTTAGTTGTGCAGGAGCCTGATACCGAAATATGTACAAATATGCTGGAAGCATTGAATGAGTGCCTACAGGTAATTGTTTTTCTGGCGGCCAAATTTCCCTCTAGACGCAGCAACTTATGATCATTGGTTATTGGTGTTGTTTGTTAGACATGATTGATGAAAATATGGATTAAGAATTAGCCTTACTCTTGTCGATTTTATCAGATTCTTGTAGATCTGTAAAAGTATTATTCCAGATTGGGTTTTGTTTGGAAAATCGATATGCTAGCACTGTGGCAAATCCGAAGTCTCTTTTTTTCTTGATTATGGCACTATTGTTCAAGCATGGTGAAGGACCGGATATGTACCTTTTTTTCATCAAGCTTGTGTTGTGATAGAATTCACTTTATCCTCGAACACCATGCTAAGAGGTGTGGTTACGTATTTAATTCACAACAAGTGAATCTAATAGATCTTTTTTAAAGGAGACTAAGAATACTTATCATGTATCTGATGTATGAATTTGGTACTTATGTATTGGTCGTTTACACTGGAATATCAATTTGTGAGTATCAATATATGAATTCCCTTTGATCTGGTGTATAATTGAGGTGTTCAATCACATGGTTGTGCTAATTGGGGAAGTATATCTTCTTCTTTTGTACCTGATATGTGAATGGAGGTAAGACAGTACCAAATGGCTAATAACTTTGCGGGGTCAATATCTTTAGTCCGCGTGTCAACCAATTTGAGTAAACTTCACTTTATATGGCCAAATCCTTCAAAGTTACCTAAATCGTGCTTCAGACATACTAGTTTTACTTTCTTTTGTTGTCTGCTTCAGATCTCCGGACCTCTTTTAGATGAGAGCCAAGTAAGGACCATTGTGGATGAGATTAAACAGGTTATTACGGCAAGCTCAACTAGAAAAAGAGGACGGGCAGAGAGAATGAAAGCTGAGGACTTCGATGCCGAGGAAGGGGAATTACTTAACGAGGAGAATGAACAGGAAGAAGAAGTTTTTAATCAGGTAAGTATCTTAGAAACCTCAAGTCTTGCACACAAGTATTGTGCAAAATAATCCTTTTGACAATGTAATAATTTATTTTCTTATGTTACTCTGGATTAGGTTGGAGAAATCCTCGGGACATTGATTAAGACATTCAAGGCTGCTTTCTTGCCCTTCTTCGATAAATTGTCATCGTACTTGATGCCTATGTGGGTAAGTTTTTCTTGTGAGTTTGTTTCAAATTTTACGTGGAAGTATACGTGGCAAATATGAAGCAATTATCATGCGATTCCAAAGATGGGTATTTAGCATAAGTGGTTGATCTCTGAATGTTATGCAAAGAGTTACCTGTAGGTACAATGCTTACGAAACCAAACTGATTAGCTAGACTCTATGAAGTTTCTTGATCTGGTATGTGCAAGAGTAGATGCTGACTTTTTATTCACTTGTAGTGTGATTGCTGTACTGCTGGGTTATCCTGTGTTTTGTCTTGATGATGGAACTTTTGTGGTAAAGCATCAAGCATGGAGGAGTGGATGATGAAGTCCTTGCTTTTTGCAGGAAAATAAAAAAAAAAACCATTATGACGAGTTAGGTTTTCAATAGGTAGACTGGAAAGCCAACTAAAATGGTAGCTGACTTTAGACTTTTCTACTAGAGGAAAGTAATGCTGAATCTTACTAGGGTGCGAAGATAAATGGTTTGGGGACCTTAGATACAGTAAGGAGTGATTATGATATATGTCTATATATATATATATATATATATATATATATATATATATTATGTTATATTAAAAAAATATTCTGTATACATAAAATATATGACAACAAAACTACGAGAGTCAGAAAGATGGTAACTTTTTAGCTAAAGCCTTGAATAACTGAAATTGTGAGTATCCTCTTATCATGTGTAAGTCTTCCTTAAAATGCCACAGAATATTCATATATGTAAAATCCCTACAAATGTGTGTTTCCCGTAACCACAAAGAAACCTTTAAATGATCCACCTGAGGTCACCTGAATTAGAAAGTATCTGTTGGAAATTTCCTGACGAGTAGGAAGTTTCTTTTCAAGAAATCAATTATGCACTGAGAGAAGCTGTTTTCTTTTTTATTTAATCGATCTCCCATTCTTTTGTACATATATGTATGTGTAGTTGTGCAAATTCATCTGGCTGATCACTCAAAGTGTCGTTTTGATTTATGAATTCCATAAGTTCATAAAGAAGATTGTAATTCTCTCGGACTTGTTTCTTAATCCCCGTCACATTCAGCTGGTAATATCGTTGCCTCATCAAGTGTTTTCCTTTGTGAAAGACAATAACTGGTATTGGAAGTACCGCTTTCTAGAGGTAGACCTGTTTGACCGCCCAGATTCAGGTGTGGAATCCTCGAAATTGGCAAACACTACAAATCTCTGAACTTCCTGTGGGCATTCCATGAAGACCAGGATAAACTGAACAGACTATGAATTAATCTGTATAGGAACAGCCATGAGTCATGAGTGGGAAGATTGTCTTACCAAAGGAGTTACCGACTTACCGGAATATTAAACCTCATGTTTAGAGTGTATCTGTCCTCTGAAAACTGCAGAGTGACTCTCTCCTTGCCTTTAAGGTTGATTTGTGTCAGTAAAAAGGCAACTGCACTTGGCCCTTAAACCTTAAAGCTTGTGTTAGAGAAAGTGTTATTGTATATCAAAACTTGTAACTACCTTTATAAATAGTTCTTTGATGACTAGTTGATAAAAACAGAACGTTATTGTCCTTTTGCTGAGTCGAATTTATTTGCAGAAAAATATCTGACTGTTAGTCATAATGCAGGGAAAGGATAAAACTGCTGAAGAGAGAAGGATTGCTATTTGCATATTTGATGATGTCGCAGAACAATGTCGTGAGGCAGCACTTAAGTATAAACCTCTGCGCTATATTTGAATCATCCATCGGATATCATTTTCTCGTTGTGATTAAGTTACCATCTATCTGAAAGCAGGTATTACGACACTTACCTCCCTTTTCTTCTGGAAGCTTGCAATGACGAGAATCCAGAAGTCCGACAGGTTGGTTTCAAAAAGAAGTTATGCTGAAAAAGGATATACCATACATCAGTGTCTGTTGTATGAGGCTCATTAGGAACCAAAGATTTTTAACGTTTCTCCAGGAGAATACATTTAGTACAATTGCGTGAATTCATTTAGCCAAAGCCAATTACTCTTGTCACAAAGAGCACATTTCATGATTCGGAATGAGTAACCAAATTGCTGTTTTTATTTTTGACTTGTATATATGTACTTCATGTAACAAATGTTGAGTCAAAATTCGAAAAATATAACTATTAAAACAGGCAAGCTTCAGTTCTTGCCACATTGATTGGATTATAAATATAGGCACAAATGTTTACTAGTCAAAGACTACTTATGTGCTCCTTTATTTCGTTTGGGGAAGCCTAAAATTATTTCTTTCATCAGGCAGCTGTTTATGGACTTGGTGTATGTGCTGAATTCGGTGGCACAGTTTTTAAACCACTTGTTGGAGGTATAATCTTGTCGCCCATGTCAACTGGCTGGCCTTTCACCTTTCATTGTATACATCCAAATTGCTTATATTGCCCTCAATATCTTTCAGAGGCTCTCTCAAGGTTAAATGTTGTTATAAGGCACCCGAATGCTCAGCAGCAAGAAAACGTAATGGCATATGATAATGCTGTATCTGCACTTGGGAAGATCTGTCAGTTTCATCGTGACTGTATTGACGCAACTCAGGTTGGTTGTCATTTTGCTTATATTTACTGGTAGATTTGTGCTTACAAATAACAACTGTATGCTACTGGCGAGTTAGCAAATGAAGTGTCTCCGTCATACTTCATAATGTATTTTCAAAGGTTTGAGTTTGTGTATTGCTCCAAGACTATGTGGGTGATTTTGGAGATTTGCTTGAAACATTATTCTTAAATAAATAAGATTTGGTTGAAACATTGATTTAATAGTATCAATTACAAAGAAAAGATTTAATAGTATCTGTTCAACCACCAATCTTGCTTGGTATGTAGCTATCAGAAATTTCTACTTTTAAGTCTGTTTTCTCAAAGATGAGGCTGAGGAAAATTTGATAGTAATTAACTTTTAGATGAAAAGAAAAGCCTATAAAGAAAAGGTACCATCCCGTTCTTCTCTATCTTGTTTCTATTCAGGAGAATTACAACAAATGGGTTCCCTTTGATCTTATTGTCATAGATTCTTCATTCTCGGTTATCTTGGCGGATGCTAAGAATTGTTCTTAGTTATAGAAATGACATACGCACCCTGCCATGTAAATGAGTCCATAGCTTTGGTCTATCATCCTGAAAGGCTGTGAAGGTTGGGTCTTTGTTGATTGGCTAAATAATTGTAAACTATGAACTGTTTCCTCTTTCCCCCCTTCTTTAACTTACTGCTTTGCTTTGGCTCATGCGTTAACCACCAAATATATTCACAGGTGGTTCCTGCTTGGCTAAGCTGTTTGCCCGTAAAAGATGATCTTATTGAAGCCAAACTCGTCCATGATCAGCTTTGTTCAATGGTTGAAAGGTAGGTGAATTCGAAATGCGCAAGTTTGACACAATTTTTTAGTCGTGGTTTATATTTCTCTAGTTGTGTGCACGAGTCATCATCTTATGACCAGTCTTCTTTCCTGCAGGTCAGATACGGATCTTTTGGGTTCCAATAATCAGCATTTGCCCAAAATTGTTTCTGTGTTCGCTGAGGTTAGTTTTATTTCTTAAGTCTTTGATTAACCACTGCATTCATTTAAAAGTGTCCCCTTCTTAAAAACAGTTTGATTTTGGAATTAGATGCTCTTTAAATTAAAATGTCAAGAGCTTGGAAAGTCTTCATCTTTCGCACAGTAGACTAATGACAATTGGCTCTTTGCGTGGTGAAACTATGGTTTTCTTTCGATGACAAATAATATTATTTTCTCTTATGACTTTTGTAATTAGGGTTTTCATAGACACTTGTGATTGTTGGGAAAATGTGGAAGGATCTTCTGTCTGTATCTTTAACTCCTCACAAGTTGTGGAGGTTAGTGTAGTTTTCGGGAAAATCTCCGTGTTGATGGTTAATCCTGTGGCTTATATAATCTGCAGGTTCTCTGTGCTGGCAAGGACCTTGCCACCGAGCAAACAGCAAGTAGAATGATCAACTTATTGAGACAACTTCAGCAAACTTTGCCACCTTCTACCTTGGCATCAACTTGGTCATCCCTGCAACCTCAACAGCAGATAGCGTTGCAATCCATCCTGTCATCATAGCAAGCTTGCCAAGTGTATGTTTGTGTTCATGTGTTTGGGTGGCAAACTCCAGTGGTCAAATTCTTTTGTCGTGTTGTTGGCAGCATTATGTAGGGCACGAGCATAAACATCAACTTCATGCTCATCCGGTGATTGATTGTGCAGCTATACTGAAAGGACAAACCGTTTGGTTTGTGAAGTGTATATGTATATCGTCTCGTGCCTCAGACATTTGCTTCAAGAGTGGAGGGTCGATTGTTGTGGCTTGAGATTTTGGTAGATGAGTGGGATTTAGAAGGGTTGTCTGGGTTGACAACTCTTGTCGCAGTTTTGTTCTATTGCTGTAGTTACTAATTACGAAGTCAAGTATAAATAGCAATTCTTTTGTTGCTTGGAGTGTCATACGCCAAAGGACGGTAAACAAATGTTTGTCCCTGTTGGCTCTGTATGTTCGTCGAAGTAATCCTACACTACGGAAAATTCTAACAGCGAGAGATTCTATACGCTTGGAAATATTATTTGTTGGTATATCAGAGACGTGATTTTGGCTTTGTTGATACATTCGTTTTTATAGCTCAGTAGTCGTAAAAGAACGCTCAATAATCACTATTATCACTGCTCTTGCTTGGTCTTGTAGTGTTTGGATGCCTTCTTTGGAACAGTTTTAGCATGTGACAAAGGAAAAAAGGATATACAAGATACATTGTGGTTTTTGGTCGTTACATGAGACTGATCTATTGAATATGAAAATGGAATTACTGTAAATCTTCTCTCTTTGGATAGAAAAAGAAAAAAGGCGAAAGGCTTGTGGAGAGAGGAGAAAGATACCAACTGGTGCCAGAAGTTGGACATATAAGTATAGTATTGCATGTGATCACGCCATAGCCAAGAAGAAGGTACTAATTGGTATAGGGCACCGGTAAACGATATAATAATGTAAAGCATTTCTTTGAATGTTGCGAGTGTAGAATTGATCTACTGCTGCTGTACAAAGTACCAGCTGTAGTTGTATGGTGGGCGGGGAAAACAACAACTTACAAGGTCTGGTTGCTTTGAGGAGTTTGAGAAAGGGGGACGGGTTGTCTAATCACTGCTAGCGTAGCCTAAGAAAGAGGACGCAACCAAATTATCCGTATTGGCCAAACGTCAAAATGTTGGGAGAAAGGTAGGTTTGACCAATCAAGTCACTGTCGCGGAGCAGATTACTTCATGTCACTCTTTTTCAGTTTTTTTTTTTTTTGTTCTTTTTAACGAGTTAGTAATTGAATATTCATTCTTAGTTCATCACATATTCCAAAGAGTGAAGAGTTCACTTTTGGGATTTAACAGGTGAGCTTCCCTCATCATGGCCTTTCCTAAAGGCAAAAATGGAGTGAGGTCTTGAAGGCCTCAAACGAAAAGGTAACTTTTGGCAGGTTGTGGGATTTGAAGATCCTCATGAAAGCAGCTTGGGCAAGTTGGAAGATACTTTCGTGGCTGATATAGTACTCTCTTTAAATTTGACCCTAATAAAATACTACATGACAATAAGGACAAAATGGCTCTTTAATGGCATCTCTCAGTTGTGAAGTTGTGGCCTGCATACAAATGGCACCATCTTATGGGATAGGATCCCCTCACCGCAAGGGGGTGCGGTGACGCGTGACCGCGCGACACGTGGCAGCAAGGGGGATGGTGAAGCTAGATGCAGGTGACCCTCATCTAGCCTCACCACCCTCCCTTACTGCCACGTGTCGCATGGTCACAAAGGGGGTGAGAAAATTGGAGGTGAGGAGATCCCAACCCATCTCTTCTAGCCATAAATAACCTTTCCCATAAAACAAGAATTAGGTGATTGCTTGCTACTACCTTCTCTAAGCATTTTGATTTTTGACCATCCATCCATTTTGGGCCCTTGATTATAACTCCCTCTATGTTAAATGCCGTCTTTACCTTCTTGGAGTGAGTTCCCAGAAGAGCCATTTGACAGCGTTCTATCTACAAGATCTAATATTCTTAACAGTTTATGGACGTAATTTTATTAAGTTATTTTGTTTGATGGTTACCTAAAGAACATAAGCCGGATGATGACTCATCTTTACAGTATTCCATTTGTTATAAGAAAAGGCATATTTTTAGTTCCATGTTACTGTGAAATTATTCTCCTAGTTTGTCGAACTGAATTTGATTTTGTTATTGGCTGAGAAAAGATCAAGTTACAACCTCTTACTTATCTCAAGTGAAGTGAGCTCTTCATCCATAGTTTTATCAAGAGTATATGAACTATAGTTTCAAGTTGACAGCAAAGGCAAAGAACATGCTGGACGGCATACTTTCAAGCATGCCTATCTGAAACTGGGGCACATAACACCAAAAGCAAATACACATGATTTTCCTTAGAAGATATACTATCCGTCTAATCTGAGCCATATGTAAAACCAAAACTTTCTTCTTTTTAAATATAAAGAACAATGGCCCGTGACATATTTTAAGAAAAGTTCCTTCTTGAAATTTCAGTCAAACCTTTTTGTAACGGTTTAGCATCAGAAACAGACAACATATTTCAAGACAAAGGTACCCAAGAATCTCATGACTATAAAACCTCTGATGTCTCTGCTCTTAGGCATCAACAAGTACAAAGCTTCATGTCATTCTCTCTCGGCTTCCGGCGTTTTGTTCTTTTCATCATCTTGAAATTTAGTAACAAAGCCATGCAACTTCAGTTCCAAAACAAGCAAGATGGTAATGGTTTTTCAGTCACCAAACCAGCCACAACAGAAACATGCTTGGATAGGAACTCAAATAGCAGCAAAAACAGTAAAAAATTCGTGGACATAAGACAAAGGCCATCAGGAAAATGGGTGGCAGAGATCAAGAACACCACTCAGAAGATCAGAATGTGGCTTGGAACAATTCGATACAGCAGAGTAAGCGGCTCAGGCCTACGATGAAGCCGCTTGCCTCCTCCGCGGTTCAAATACTAGAACCAACTTCATGAACCATGTTCCACGCAATCCAGCCATTGCCATGAAGACCAGGAACCTCCTTAATCAAAAGAAAGTCATCAATCAAAGAAAAGGCATCCACAGAACAAACTCATCCTCAATCCCACCTCCCAAAGTCCTCATCCATTTCTTCCTCCTTAGCCCCACCCAACATCTCTACAAACAGCATTTTCATTCCTACAGCCTCTGTTTCTTGCAATGGCAGCAACTGCACTAACAGTAGCCCAAGTAGCAGCATTACTACTAGTAGCTCTGGCATAACTGCTGAAGAAATCTTTACATCCGCAGCAACAGCAGCACCGACAGCAGCAGCAGACGAAATAAACTGTATAAAAAGTAGTATCTTTAACTTTAACACAAAGAACCGAGAAATTGAACAGTTTGATGGATTGTATAAAACAGATTTGACATTTTTACGGTAGGAACCGAAAATGGATTGTCCCCTTTTGACAGCTTATCCTCTTTTACAACTGATTTTGATAAGATTCTTGAAGCTGAACAAGAGGGGTCTTCTAGTGAAGGGAAAAATGAGCAGATTCCAGATTTTAAACACATGAAGGTAGAAAGGCAGATATCTGCATCCCTTTATGCGGTGAATGGAGTGTGTGAATACTGGGACACTTTCCATGATTCTAATGATTCTTTATGGGATCTTCCCATGGTATCTCAAATATTCTGCTCCAGTTAGTAATCTTGTGTATGATCTGCCTAGACGGGATTATATGCAAAACATAAACCTATTTTGAACTTAGTCAATGGTATCTTGATCCTTCTGTTTTACTTTGAGATAACATGCTCTAGTGTAGCAACCAATGTTGCATCTTTTTTACAACATTTGATTCGTATTGTATCAGTCTACATGAGAAATTTATTCTAAGACTAGACTTTCAGAAATAGCCTTTGTAAGTATGAAAAGTGATACACTTGCAAGAGAGGAATCAACTTATAAGATATCCGGTTATTTCCTTTTTCTTCTTTTCTTCTTTAAGTAAATAAAAATTCCAGAGAGCAAGTGACTTAACCTTTATGTCCTTTGATAAACTTTAAAGGATCTGCCAAGAGAAGGACTAAAAGAAAAATAACGAGGAAAGATAATGGCATGGCATGCTTTTAAATGGAGCAGGCTCATGTATTCCAACCCAACTTGCATGCATTTGCCTAAACTTCCTTTTTTTCCCCCGTATTTGTTGAATTGCCTTCTCTTCTCCTATACTTCTAAATAGGTGGGGCTATGAATTTTGTATCACCACCTGTCTTCTTCTATGCAACGATTAATAATTTTATTTACTAAAAAAATAAAAATTCGCCACTTTCCAGAAAAGAAGAATCATCACACACAGGAGGCATAGAAATAGAATAGTAAATCATATTAAAACAAGCTTTCGTTTATATTTGTTTCCTAAGGTATAAATAGTATTCAAGCAGAGTTCAGGGGTGGAAATAAGAACAATCCCCCTAAATAAAGAGATTACCAGAAACAAAATCGTATTTGTATACGATAACCAAGAACTAATACACATACCATAACTGCACTAGTAACATTATTCATAAAAAAAATCAAACGATTAACACTTAAATATTAAAAGTATCTCAAATGCTAATGATAACTTCGACCATAAGTTGTAGAGGGTAAACAGAAAAAGAAAAGGCAAAAATATAACACAATAATTCTTGGAGTCATGGAGATGAAAATCATTGAAGGGCTCTTTTATTCTAAGGGAATCAGGAGATGGACACTTTTGTTTTTTAAAAGCTACCAGTATTAGTTAGTTATTCTATTGATGCTTAATTTGTCTACAGTGTTTTCTAATTAATATTTTTTATGTAATTTTTTGACCAAATGTGGTATGTTTTTGTTTTGTTTCATGTAGGAGGGGACTAGGAAGGCGAGGGGGGAATGCCTTTAGACGTGGAATTATAACAAATTCAAATGAAATGTATTAACAGTGGAAAAGATAAAGTACATATTTACAGTTTTCTTTTCTTTTTCTTCATTGAACAATATTGTATAATTTTAGATGAATTAGCATGTCAAAACAGTTTTTTTTTCCTTTTTCTTCATTGAACAATATTTTATTATTTTAGATGAATTAGCATGTCAAAAGCACATGGAAATTGTCTCGTAAAAGTAGAAAGTGTTAATGAGACATAGTTTAGGTGATTAGAGTTGTTCAACTCTAAGACTAAATGATTTTGGGTTTAAACGTTTACCCTACAAAGGTTTTTTTTTTTTTTTTGAAACTATGGTTTCCTATCTACGTAGTGAATGATTGTATTTATTTTTTCAACTTTTGTAATAGTTAGTTATGTTATTTTCTACTTCAACACATAGCATCTTTTATTGTAATTTTGTATCAGACGGGAAAAAAAGGAAAGAGAAGGGGAAAATTTTGAGGGAATGGAATTAGACGAGTGCAAAGCACACGGTGTACTGTAAGACCTGTGTAGGCACGTTGATGGTCCAAAATCTGACCTCCTCGTAAAATACAAAACTTTTCGGTTGGTCAGACGGTCAACGTAACTCAGGTTCAGCTACTTGACTGGATAACTTTGGCCCAAAAGGCCTCAACGTGTCTCGGCCATAACACATCTCGGCTATAACACATCCCGGCCTCAACTCACTCTAGGCCGATAATCGCAGACTACATTCCAGGTGTCAAGCATTGGTTAGACTGAAACAGTGTCATCATGACAAGCCGACCTACATTTTATAGAGTCAGCCACTGACACCAGATCGGCCACCTGCACCTCCGGCACTTCCGATGTAATTCTAAGGGGTCGAACTCGGTCCCTGCAATTTACCTTGAGTAATCTTTCTGGGTAAAACTCCTCTCCATGTGTCAGAAGCAAGCCTACTCAGCTAAGCACAGCGCCACATGGCAAGCATGGAGAAGTGAGAGACACCTTTGTGACCTACTTGCGTGTCACGATCTCTGATTCCTGCACATGCATTGGCTCAGGCAGCCATATAAAAAGCAGAAAACAAGAGAGAGAAGGGGGTTGAAAATTAAAAAAACTACAGACGGTGACTCATCTTCCCCACAGTAAAAATTACTAGGTTCACCTGAAAACCTCCATAAACTTACTGATCCAGTACTTAAATTTCACCATAAATGGCCCTAACTGACTTGAGCGTTGGAGGGTTTTACCCGGGGCCTCAGCCCCAGGTCCTCTAACGTTGTTCCCTGTGCAGACCAGCCGACAAGGCTAGCTATGGACAACTAACGGAAGGTTGACGGCGTAACTTCCGGATCACACTTATTACTTGGTGATAAATCCGACATCATCATACGCGTCATTTCTTTTTTCACTTTTACCGAAAACCAAATTTAACTTCAAACCAAATTCCAAGGACAAATCTTGAGAGTGAACAGAATCACCAAAAACACAGACTCTTTAGAGGAATCCATAAACCCATAGGCACTTGCACCCCTAATTTTTATCTCTTTTCCTCAATAACTTATGTCCTCTGTCTTGATATCAGTGCCCCAGCTCTATCTCAATCACTTGCCAAATTAATCGGGTACCCAGAAATTTTAGTATCTTTGTCAGTTCCCGTTTTGAAAAGTGATCAGGTTCCATTTTTATCCTTTGATCTGTTTTGGGGCCGGTTCTTTATTTTCCGTTCCCTCCTCTAAATCAACCTTGTTCTTTGTCTCTTTTCTTTCTTCCCTTTTTATGCCGACGTTGTTGTTTGGATAGGCATGTTATCCTTTGCTTTTTTTTTTTCTTAAACCAAATTTGAGTAATTGTTAGTATCTTTATTAGTTAGATTCTTCTGTATGAATTTGGTACCTGTATTTTTCTTTTTCTTCAGTAAGTTTTAATTATTGGCACGAGCACTTGTGTCTCTGGCTTCTGACATGTGAAATCCATATTTCTGTATTCGGGGTGTGGCCTCACCCTCCATCTGAAAGTAAGATATGTGCTTATATTGGAGACAGTAATGGACTTGTGCAGGAAGATGGTCTTTGTTTTTTCCAACGTTTTAATTTGGTCGCTTTTATGCATTACTAGGCTAGCTCAAACGAGCAATCGATCAAGTGTGTTTGTTTTGGTAACTCTTTCCTCCGCTGGATTTAAGCATTCATTTACTAGATATTCCCTTGGTCTTGATATTGTAGTTTAGGTGCAATCTTGGTGTGTTTACAACACTGGTGCCGATTTTTCTTTTTGGAAGTTTTATTGAAGATTATGTATCTAGTTTCAGGCTTGAAGTCTCAGGTGGCGTGAAGTGTGATCTCATATCATTCTGTCCTTGATAAAAATGTCTGGTGGAGAGGGAAGAAAAATTTCAACTGAAGACTTGCAGATGGTAAGTTGTAGCAGTTGACACTTCTTTTTCTTGTCACGACTTACCCTTGTTCTAGAGCTGGAATTCTTGTGATTCACATGTCATCATCATTCACTGGTGCTTCCTTTCTTCCTTATTTTCATCTATTAGGAGGAAGGTTCGAATTTCTGCCACAAACTTTGACAAGAATGCATGTAGTGGTGGCTGTTTAATATTTTGAAAAGTTTCGGCCAGCAGGAAATGAGAGGGAAAAACTGAATTTTTTTCTCCTTAATCTTTCCATAACTGTGTACAATCATATATATCCTTCTATCTCCTATTCATCCCTTAATTCAAGAATAGTCTATCTCTACATTTAATACCATAAATACAGCAATAATGCTATCATTACAAAACTGAAAATCCTCCTATTTACTACACCTAATTTACCTCCTACAATTAAGCAATGCATTTACACACTAACTAAATACAAAATATCACATGTCCTAAAAAACTTCAGCCTTCAATACTCCAGCCGAGCCTTCAAAACTGCTGCCGTTTGATACTGCTGTCGGCGGTAATCACGGCGATGATCCCAACACTCCCCCTCAAGCTGAAATGTAGATATTGCTCATGCCCAGCTTGCCAATTAATCCCTCGAACGCTGGTCCATGTAGACCCTTAGTCAACACATCTGCCACTTGTTGTTTAGTGGGAATATAACTCATTGTAAAACTCTTGTCGTCAATTTTTTCTCGAATAAAATGGCGATCTACCTCAACATGTTTGGTACGATCATGATGAACAGGATTGTGAGCAATACTCACAGCCGCCTTGTTGTCACAATATAGCCGAGTCGGCCCACTGAACATGACGCGTAACTCTTCCAACAACCTTTTTAACCACAGCCCTTCACACATTCCGTGAGCTAATGCCCGAAATTCAGCCTCCGCGCTACTCCGAGCTACTACAGTTTGTTTTTTACTACGCCATGTGACCAAATTTCCCCATGCATAGGTACAATAGCCGGAAGTAGATCTCCTATCTACTAGTGAGCATGCCCAATCCGCGTCAGTGTACACTTCTAAACTCCTATCCTTCTTCTTGCCGAAAAACAATCCCATACCAGGAGTTTTCTTTAAGTATCTTAGAATCCGGAGTACTGCCTCATAGTGTTGTGTTTTTGGTGCATGCATGAATTGGCTCACCATACTTACAGCAAAAGCAATATCTGTGCGTGTATGTGACAAGTAAATAAGCTTACCAACAAGTCGTTGATACCGCTCACGGTCCACATTCTCACCTCCGTTAAGGTCCAACTTGACATTCGGCTCCGTAGGCGTCGCTGATGGCCTGCAACCCAACATCCCGGTTTCCTTCAACAGATCCAACACATACTTCCGCTGGGAGATAAAAATACCTGATGAATTTCGTGCCACCTCCATTCCTAGGAAATACCTCAGTGAGCCCAAGTCTTTCATCTCAAATCTGCTGTTAAGATACCTTTTTAATGAATCGATCTCATCACGAGCATCTCCTGTTAAGATAATGTCATCAACGTAAACTATGAGAATAGCACGAGTACCATTCGAAGTATGTTTGTAAAATATAGTGTGATCCGCTTGGGACTGTTTAAACCCATGAGTTTTAACTGCCTGCGTGAACTTCCCAAACCATTCCCGAGGAGACTGTTTTAAACCATATAATGATTTCTGCAGCCTGCAAACCAAATTACTCCCCCTGGAGTATCCAGGTGGTAAGTCCATATATACCTTCTCACGAAGATCACCGTTTAAAAAAGCATTTTTAACATCCAATTGTTGCAGTGGCCAATCTAAACAAGCTGCTAGGGAAAGTAGAATTCTTACAGAATTTAACTTAGCCACTGGTGCAAAAGTTTCATTATAATCAATACCAGATACCTGAGTGAAGCCTTTAGCCACTAGTCGTGCCTTGTACCTGCTAACGCTCCCGTCTGCATTAAATTTTATTGAGAACACCCACTTACAGCCAACTGGTCGTTTTCCTTCAGGTAGTTCTACCACTCTCCATGTGTTATTCTTTTCTAATGCCCCCAATTCCTCCTGAACTGCCTGTTTCCAATCCTTGTCTGCTAGTGCCTCCTCAATATTCTTAGGAATTTGAACATTGGTTACCTTTGCAGAAAATGCTGCAAACTTGGTTGACAACTTAGCATTAGAAACAAAATTGGAAATAGGATGTTGAGTACATACTCTTTTCCCCTTCCGTAGGGCTATAGGCTGGTCCAAATCAGTCGAGTTCTCCTTCTCAAATATCTCCTCCTCATTGCAGGAGACAGGGACCGGTTCTGGGGATTGGCATGCTAGAGGAGTATCCGTGTCTTTATCAACTCGGGTTTGGTTTTTTCGGGAGTAGATAATTATGTTTGGGTTTTTGGAGCCAGCGGGTGAGGGGTTCGGTTCGTTTGATGGACTCGGTTGGTTATTCGGTTGGTTCGGGTCTGGGCTGTTTGGTTCGTTTGATGGACTTGATTGGTTCGGGTCTGGACTGTTTTGGTTTGGTTTCGGTTGTGGTGAGGATAGTTCTGGCCGGTTCGGGTTCGGCTGTGATGAGGCCGGAAGGTCTCCCCCTGAACTGCTGCTCGGCAAAGTGGGAAGAGGCAGCAGGTCATTCGGCCGAATATCAGAATGGAAGGGGTCGGCCGGGGCCCTTTGGGATTGATGGAAGAAAGGCTCTTGTTCGCGAAAGAGAGTATCCATGGAAACAAAAGTGCGACGAAGAGTGGGAGAGTAGCACTTATAACCCTTTTGAGTGGATGAGTACCCAATAAAGACACACTTATTCGATCGTGAATCCAACTTGGAAGAAGTAGGACTACGGGAATGAACAAACACTACACATCCAAATACTTTGAGTGGTAAATTAGACCCTCCTTGAAATAAAGGATATATACTATGAAGAGTAGACATGGGCGAATTGTATTGAAGAGGTTTAGAGGGAAGACGATTTATTAGGTGACAGGCAGTGAGAACTGCTTCCCCCCAGAGGTATGTTGGAACATGCATAGTGAACATTAGGGCTCGGGCCACCTCTAGTAAGTGTCTGTTTTTCCGTTCAGCTACACCATTTTGTTGTGGTGTGTCTGGACAAGAACTTTGGTGGATGACGCCTTCTGAGGTGAAATAGGAATTTAGAGTGTTGTTGAAATATTCAGTGCCATTATCGGTGCGAAGAACTTTAATGGTGGTTTGAAACTGGGTTTTTATCATCGAATGAAAGTTTCGTATGGTAGTTGGCACTTCGGTTTTGTCTTTTAGGAGATAAACCCAACATACCCTTGTATGGTCATCTATGAATGTGATAAACCATTTTGCACCTGAAATGTTTTTTACACGAGATGGTCCCCAAAGATCACTATGCACAAGATTAAAGGGGGCGGACGCAGTGTATGTTTTGGGAGAATAATGATGTCGAACTTGTTTAGCGAAAACACATGCATCACAGTTTAGATTAGACAACTGTTTATTATTCAACGAAAATAATTGTTAAAGGTAATTGAGACTAGGGTGTCCCATTCTTTGATGAAGTAAGAGTACATCAGTGGTTTTGGGGTCACATGAGACGTTGGGAATGGGAACAGGGAGAGAGGCGTGCAGTACGAGTTTCTTTGTGTCATGAACGTTGTCTTTCTCGAGTTGATATAAGACACTCCTTTCTCTAGCAATGCCAATCATCTTCCCCGATTCCTGCTCCTGCAGAATACAAGATTGATCAGAAAATTTGGCCACACAACTCACATCCTTTGTGAGTTTACTAATAGAAATTAAACTACACATCAACTTTGGCACGTATAGCACTGATTCAAGAACAAGTGAGAGAGACACTTTTACTGAGCCTTTACCAACAATTGTCGCATATGTCCCATCCGCCACTCTAACTCTTAAAAAACCAGAACTCGGCACATATGTTGTGAATAAGGATATATTACCTGTCATGTGATCAGTGGCTCATGTGTCTAGAATCCAAGGTGATGTTTCAACAAAATTAACCATACCTTGATAAGGCTTTGTACCGTCCTGGGGTGACGCATCAGATTGAGCCTTTAAGAGTGACATTAGTTGTTCAAGTTGTGCATGATTTAGGGTGACTTGACCGGTATTGACAGCTGGTGGGCTGTCCTCGGCAACAGCGGCAAGACTTCGGCCATAGGGGTGCGGCGCCTTCTTGTTTTTCAAATCAGGTGGTTTTCCGTGTAAACTCCAACACTTGTCTTGAGTGTGTCCAAGCTTGTTGCAATGAGAACAATTTGGTCGATTGTTCGTACGAGGACCAACACCTTTAACGACTAGAGCAGAGGCATAACTCGCCTGTGGATCCCTGTTTTCTCCAAGCATAACTCGCCTCCTGCTCTCCTCTCTTCGTACCTCAGCAAATGCTTCACTTAGTGAGGGCAAAGGCCTCCTGCCTAATATGCGGCCCCTCACTTCATCCAGCTCTCTGTTCAGTCCAGCAAGAAAGTCATACAATCGTTCTTTCTCCAAGTGTTCTTTGAATTTGATGTTTCCTTCTAGATCTCCTCAATCGGCCTCATAGTGGAGATCAAGTTCCTGCCATAAGGTTTGTAAAGTATTGTAATATTCAGTAATGCTCATACCTTCCTGACGAATCTCCTTAAGTCTATTTTTGATTTCAAAGACTTGAGAAGCATTCTCAAGATCCGAATAATGTTCATGTACAACATCCCAAATGGCTTTGGCAGTTCGTAAGAAGAGATAGGTTCGACTAATATGCAGCTCCATTGAGTTGATGAGCCATGACATAACCAGTGAGTTGTTCAGTTCCCAAGCTGGGTAGCGCGGGTCACTAGCTTCCGGTTTAGTGGCTTGCCCGGAGATGAAAGCCAGTTTTCCTTTGCCCCGTAGGACCATTAGAACAGACTGGGACCATAACAAGAAATTTTTACCATTCAATTTGTGATTGGTAATTTGTAGGGAAGAGCTCTCATTGAGAGTTTGCTGAAGACTTGTGTCACTAGCGGGCACGGTTGAGGTGGTGCCGGCAGCATTAGAGGAAGAAGATGGTGCGGCTGTGGAGGTGGGTGTTTGGGTGCTCATTTCGGACAAAAAAGAAGATGAGTTTGGGTGGTTTAGTGTTTACTGCTTTGGCTCTGATACCATGAAAAGTTTCGGCCAGCAGGAAATGAGAGGGAAAAACTGAATTTTTTTCTCCTTAATCTTTCCATAACTGTGTACAATCATATATATCCTTCCTATCTCCTATTCATCCCTTAATTCAAGGATAGTCTATCTCTACATTTAATACCATAAATACAGCAATAATGCTATCATTACAAAACTGAAAATCCTCCTATTTACTACACCTAATTTACCTCCTACAATTAAGCAATGCATTTACACACTAAATACAAAATATCACATGTCCTAAAAAACTTCAGCCTTCAATACTCCAGTCGGGCCTTCAAAACTGCTGCCGTTTGATACTGCTGTCGGCGGTAATCACGGCGATGATCCCAACATATTTCTTAAGCACAATTTTGATTAACTACTCTGTTTGACCATCTTTCCCAGAACACAAGATTAACCAGACAATATCTACTATCTCATTTTGCATACTTAATGTCTAAGCTGATATCCATTTCTGCAAGGAGTAGAAAAACATGGTTACTAGGTTAACATTTCTGCAAGGAGTAGAAAAACATGGTTGTAGCAGTTGACACTTCTTTTTCTTGTCACGACGTACCCTTGTTCTAGAGCTGGAATTCTTGAGATTCACATGTCATCATCATTCACTGGTGCTTTCCTTCTTCCTTATTTTCATCTATTAGGAGGAAGGTTCGAATTTCTGCCACAAACTTTGACAAGAATGCATGTAGTGGTGGCTGTTTAATATTTCTTAAGCACAATTTTGATTAACTACTCTGTTTGACCATCTTTCCCAGAACACAAGATTAACTGGACAATATCTACTATCTCATTTTGCATACTTAATGTCTAAGCTGATATCCATTTCTGCAAGGAGTAGAAAAACATGGTTACTAGGTTAAACCAGTATTGATATAATAAGGAAGAACAAGGAAAGCAACTAAATGTGAGGTAATAGCTTTTGAGATGATCTTTCTTGTATTGTGTATCCTACCTCGGAATGTCTTCAGTAGACGGTGCTAGGCTGGATTTGATTTAAATAAAGCACTTAATTGCAAACTTAAAAGAACAATATCCACACTATTCTGGCCTCTTTCTTCCAATTTCCTTTGTAAAAAGTATATTTCTTGATAAAAATATTACATTAAACTTTAATATCATAAAAGGAAGAAAGAGAAAGAAAAGAAAGGAACTCGTTACTTTTTACATTAGGAATTTAGTATATTAGTTACCTGGAACTAATTTTTATTGGTTGCTTTATGCCCTTTAAACTTGGAACTCTGATTCATGAAGCTGGTGTTGTTACGCACAAACAATGTCGTATTTTGAGGAATCTCCAAAGAATTAAGTAACATGATCACACTTCAGAATGTAGCCTAGCGACATGGAATCACAAAGTCTAAGCCAGCTTTCTAAACCGGTTACGATCTTTTTGGAGTTTTAAATTGACAAACGCTCCTTCATGTTGTTTTCTTGGGATGCTGCTTGTAGAAATAATCATTGATAAGATGTTGGTAGCTACTATATTGTCTCAAGATTTGTGTTTGGTCGTTTTTTTGGATCTGACTGTGTTTATCTCCTGCAATTAATAAACCTCAAACTATTTCAGGTGCACAATCGCATTGAACAGTGCCTCAGCAATTATATGACTCAGAAAGAAGTAGTTAAAGCTCTCTACACACGACACAATGTAGAACCACGTTTTACCGAATTGGGTACTTCTTCTCACTCTATCGTGAACTAATTTTGTGAGATAAATTCCTATTGGAACTCTAGCAATTAGTATGTCATAGCAGCAAAAAGGATGTTATGCCATATCCTGAGCATGTGCGAAGTGCCTTACATCTAACTTGCTTCATTTTATGGTCAGACCAATCGAGTTTTGTGTATTTTATATTTGAAACTCTTGCTGTCTGCTTCCCGAGAACAAGAGTTTTATGTATTTTATATTTGAACTTGCTAAAAGCATTCTATGAAAGGATTTGAAAAAGAGATGAGATGCTTTCTTAAGAACCTTTCTGATTCTTCATGCAAGTGGAAAATATTCTGAATGCTCTTTCTTCACTGTCTAACCTTGTCCGCTTCCCATTTTTGTGAGCAATTCCTATTATCGGGTCTTCCGGAATTACCTAATTCTGATAAGATCCCAATATTGCTGATGAATCAAACCCATTTGAGCAAGAAGTATTCAATATATCTTGTTAAGGTGTTTTTATCTGTGGACATAGTGTGTAAACCAAAACCTCCAAAATGTAACATATGATCAGTCATTTCCTTAACTGAACATTTTTCAAGTTGGTGTGCTGTTGAATCTTGTTAGAATTTGTTATGGTGTCCCAGTCTCCCTGCAACAGAAAATAAGTTGTTTTGACCAATTACAAAAAAAAAAAAAGTTGTTTTGAGCAAATGTGAGGTCTTCTTTCAGAATTTGGATCCATGTGGACCTTCCACTTTTTGTGGAAATGCAAATATTTTTTCCATGTCGTAAGAAATGTGCAATTTTAAACTCATTGTAGTGGATATCTTTCAGAGAGCATAATTGCACTGACCGACGTTCAAACCAGGCCTTCTTGAGTACATAATCATTATGTTTTGAGCAAAACATGTACTTATTGCCACAATATCTGTTTCTCCTGTGAGGCAGTCCTGGTTATCTGTCATACTTTGTGGATACTAAGAGTATGCCACATTAAGTCTGCATCCATTCAATATATGAAGTAGTGAATCTTATGAAAACTTGTTTCTTTGGTTGTTGTTTGGCTCTATTTTTCTGTCTTTTGTATCTGGACCGCTAGCTCACATTCAGAAGTTTAACAACCTTTGATTTTTCCCTAGATGGTAAAGATGTGTTGCAGAAGCTTGTAAAGTTGTGTTCCTCAGTTTTAAGTGTAGCCGAGCAAGCAACTTTGCATGCTTTTCGATTAATTTCTGAATTTAGCTGTATTATGGTACTGCTTGAAAGATGCCTGATGCCTAATTTTGGTGTTGAAAATTGCAAACTTAGGGACGTGGTTTGAGAATGTTAAACTGATCTGATTTCTCACCTGTTCTGATATTCTCATTTTTGTAGATTCGTACATTCAGTCCGTATATATAAATTCTTGTTAACTTTGACATGTATCTTCTGTAGTTTGGGAACAGCTGGAAAGACAAAATCCAGAATTTTTCAAGGAGTATTATTTAAGATTGAAGGTGAAAGAGCAGATCTTACAATTCAACAGGTTGCTTTCGAAACAGGCAGAGCTGATGTGCCTACCAGGACCATCGGCGATTGCTTCCGTTGCCATGTCTAACGGATCTAAGATGCGTTCAGGTAAGATGATCTTTTAATTCAAGGGTTTGGTGTGACCTTTTTTATCATTATGTTCATTACAATACCTTGAATTCCAATCAGGTAAGAATATAACTCCGTCCATATGAAATGCTTTTGTTTCATAATTCATCTTCTTTCAGGGTTAGTTAGGGTATGACATGCTATTGTTTCAGAACTCATCTCCTCTCATGATCATTAATGTTCTTCTAAGCTTTATCATGATACTCAAATATCTCGTTCAATCTGAAAATCCCAAGATGTGTTATTGATTGGAACATCTTATTTGTCTAAATTACTGATTTTTCTCGAAGTAAAACTTTCATTGGTTGGAAACAAAAAGATTTATAATTGTGAAAAGTATGCTTGAATGGAGTGCAACAGATAGAAGGAAAGAAATCATGCATCATTAATACCAAATATCCTAGATAGAAATTAGAATCAATTAAGAGTAATTATTGATTTTTTCTTCCTTAATTAGTGAGATCCTATCGATCTTAAATTCAAAACGGTATCATGGCAGTAAATGCCAAAATACTTTCTTTTTCTTCTTCTCCTCTTATTTATCATGACCACTGAGTCATCCTCTACATCGGCATTGAGCACTCCTCCACTCCAGATAATACAAGCGGGTCTGTAAATACTTCACATAACTCACACGGGCATGATAGCAAATTGATGTCTTTGAGTCATATAATTGGAGTTTAAGACTATAAGATCAGATAATGCATCTGAGTATTTAGACAAGTCCTCGAAACAATTTATGAATGATGAAGGCATTTATCATCAGACCTCATGTATAAATACATCCTAATAAAATGGGATTCTTGAAAGAAAAAGAAGGTATTTATTAGAAGTAACAAGAGTCTTAATGTTCTCTATGCAGGTACCTAAGCAATATTAAGGGGAAGCTGTACTCACAGCAACGTATCTCAGAAACATAATTCCTTCAAGAATTCTAAACTTCCGCATACCTAAAAAGAAATCACTTCTCAGTTTGCCACACACCCAACCGCTTTCTGAACTTCCAATTAAGGTCTTTGGATGCACAACATATGTGCATATACAACCAGTATATAGAAGCAAGCTTGATCGTAATGTATTTTCATTGGGTACTCAGGCACACAAAAAGGTATAAGTGTTGCTGCCCCACTACCAAGAAAACTTTTATTTTATTAGATGTGTTTTTCAATGAAACACTATCCTTCCACGGAAACAAGATACATTATCAGGCTCATGAAGTACTTGTTACCTCATAGATATAGGTAATGGTGTTCCTGAACCTGAGCATCCTGAGCATGACCATACGCCTCATATTCAGATAGTACTCCGTAGTCTCTCTCATAACACTTTACCTTCTGAAACACTTCTTGAACATGTTACAGAAACCAGAACTCTTATCAGGCCTCCCATTAGTAAAGTCTTTATGCACAGAAACATTGAGAACCACTCAGTAACACAATCATCTGATGAATCAAGTAACCAACAACCTGAACATAATCCAGACTTAGATGACAGACCTATGACCCACAGAAAAGGGGTAAGAGAGTGTGCCAAACGTACACTTTACAATTATGACTACGAAAACTTAAACCTTAGTTCAAAGCTTTTACAATTAAACTGGATACAACGTCTGTGCCTAGAGACATCATTGAAGCCTTAACAATATCACACTGGAAATATGCAGTGAATGAAAAAAATAAGTGCAGTACTTAAAATTAACACCTGGAAACTCACTCCATTGTCTACAGGAATAAAACTAGTTAGATGTAAATATCCTGATCCACAATACTTCACATAAACCTAGTGTCAATACCCTGAGTTCTGCCTTTGCACTGCTTTTAGATACAACTGATTGTTTCTTATTCACTTCAAGCAATCAAGTTTCCCCATAAATAGGTGTAATACTAGTAGTTGACCTCATGTCTATCTTTGATCCAGCCGTATCTGCATCAGTAAGCACTTGAACGTCCCTATATCCAGGTGTCTTGAAGTATAATCCTTGTCTTGGTACAACTTTCAAATACCTGAGATTTCTCAAAGCAGCATTGAGGTGTTCATCAGTATGATCATGCATAAATTGACTTTAAAACCTAACTGAATAGCATATATCAGGCCTAGTGTGAGATAAGTAGATTAGTTTTTATACTAACTTTTGATAGCTCAGTTTTTATGGGTGCTTTATCCCACATTTCCCTATTTTTATGACATGAATCTACTGGTGTAAATGCAGGTTTGCAGCCTAGCATTCCTTTTTCTTGAAGTAAGTTCAGAATATATATTCTTTGTAATATACTCATGCCCTGTTTTGTTCTCTCTACTACTATACCTAAGAAATATCTTAGTTTCCCTAAGTCTTTCATCTCAAGCTCCATAGGTAGCTGTTTTTTTATCAGTTTTATCTCTTGTAAATTGTTTCCAGTAAGAATAATATCATCATACACAATAAGAATGATAAGTTCTAGTGAATCTGGTGAACAAAGTGTGATCACTTTGAATCTGTGTGAAACCATGTTTCATTCTTGTACTAGTGTAAATTTCCTAAACAACGCTCTAGGTGATTGTTTAAGTCCATATAATGATTTCTTTAGCTGCATGTAATGTGTTTAGCGTTATCACTAAATTAGATGGGATATATATAAACACTTTCTTAACCTATAGTTGAAATAAGTCCCAATCCATGTTGACTGCTAGTGAAAAAATAATCCTCATAGCGTTCAATTTTTCCACTTGTGCAAAGGTTTCTAAATAGTCAATCTCATATGTTTGTGTAAATCCTTTTGCTACTAACCTTGCTTTGAATCTACTCATTGTACCATCAGTATTGTACTTAATAGAGAATACTCATTTGCACTTTAATGGTTTAATGCCTTTTAATTACAAAAACAAAAGGTTTAATGCCTTTTGTCCAAAGAACTAACTCCCAAGTTTCATTCTTAAAAAGTACCTTCATTCTTCGTAGGCATTAGCCTTCCGGTGGGACATGCCAAATGCTTCTTGCACCATGATTTGTATCACTTGGTTACCTAAAAAACTAGTAAAGGCTTTAAAGTTTTGATTAGGCTGCTCATATGATAGGAAGTTGTATAGAGGGTGTTTGATACACTCTCAAGTGCTATAAGCCTATTATCAACTAAAGGCTCTGGATCAGTATAGTTTTCTATTCTTTTGATTGGTTGAGTATATCCAAATGTGAGTGTTTTCTAGTAAAAACTCTTGTTATAGGTAAATTTATCCTTTCTGTCAGCTGCTTATTAGTTCTAGTGCCTCCAGATTGATCTCTAACAGTTGTCTGTATTTCCTCTCCTACTTGAGTTTCATTTCTTACTGAAGGTGATCTCACAATATCAATAATACTCTAGAAGTTCTCTTGTTCATGAACCGTGTTTACAAATCTAGGATCCTTATAATAGTATGCATGTTCATTAAATGTAACATCTAGATTTATAATCATTTTTCTATTGATAGGACAATAACAATTGTAACCCTTCTGAGTTCCTGAATATCCATGAGAGGTACACTTAGTTGACTTTTGATCTAGTTTACTCCTTAAGTAAGGCTGGATGCGAACGTATGCAGTTCTTCTAAATGTTTTAAAATGTAAAACAGAAAGTAAGTAAGTGTTAGAAAATTGTTACACTAAAGCCTGTTTTGGAGTCCTATATGACAACACTATAGAAAGCATCCTGTCAATCTGATATATGGCAGTAAGAACTGATTCTCCCCCAATAAAAGTTAGTCACATTAGAAAACTTGATTGTTCTAATTACTTCCAAAAGATGCCTACTCTTCCCTCTAGATACCCCTTTCTGTTGTGGTGTATATATGCATGAAGTCTAATAATATATCCCAGTTTCAGATGTGAAATCTATATCTATTTTATCTAAATACTCAGCTCCATTATCAGATGGTGGAGTCTTAACTGTAACCTCAAATTGATTCCTTACTAAATTAACAAAGTTCTCAAATATTTGTCCTACTTCTGACTTTTGTTTCATAAGGTACACACAAGTCGAATGTAATAAACCATCTTGTACCATTAATATTTGCAATCTTATATGGCTTCCAAATATCAGAATGGACTAAGTTAAATGGTTGTGTAGACTTATAGACTTTGCAGGATAATTGTTTTTAGTATGATTAGCTAGTTGACACACTTCACAGTAGATATCTTTGAACTTTCATGAATAACTCTGGCATAAGCCTTTTCAAATACAAAAAATGGGATGGCCTAGTCTTCTATGCCAAAGCAAAATATGATCGCTGCTTGTCCTTACACTAGTACAAGAATGAGTTCTAGATATTCTATCCTCTTTTTTGTTGTGTCCCTTCTCTTCAACTTGCGAGATGAAGAGTCTATTTATGTTTCCAGCACTGCCAATCATCTCACACAAAGTTCTCTCATGAAATAGCACTCGTATGGTGAGAATAGTGCAACACAGTTGTTTGTCTTGTATTAATTTTCCCACAGATATTAGGTTGAAACTTAGGGGAGTGACATGTAAAACATCATACAGAGTTAATTTACTTAGTTGGACTATTCCCTTCCCAAAGACCTGTAGACATATCCATTAGCTATATTAATAGACTTGGGATTAGTGAAAAGATCATAACTGAAATCTTTATCATTCGTCATATGATGAAAAGCTCCTGAATCAAATATCTTGGAATGATACTTACTGTTTTGAATGTAACTTGCTCTTGTCATTGTTGCTTGAATTGATGTATGGTTTTGTTGTTACTTAGTATAAGAAGTGGGCTTCAATCTTACTCTGGGTTAGTTGTGTTGCATTTCTACGTGTTGGTCCGCTGTTTTATATGGTTACTTGCAAAGTTAGCAGCATGTGTTTTGGTAGTTCTCCAGGGATTGTTAGTATGTCTAGTTGGCCTTCCTTTTCTTGATTTTCCATATAACTTTCAACGTTCATCTATTAAGTGGTCCGTCTTTTTGCAATATCTGTAAAATCGTCTGCTACTTCCATTTTGTCTAGGTTTTCCTATCCTTTGGACGCCATGGCATAAGTTTGAGTTCAGTGGAAAAGGGTGCATGGCCACAAGTGCCGTCAATGTTAGTTGACCATTTTTCAATTATGAGAGTTGACCCTTCAGTTGATAGAGTGGATATAGTTTCCATGTTAAGTTTGATTCTACTCTCTTCATGTTTTATTTCTGAGAAAGTTGTTTTGAGATTTGGTAAAGGCTTGTTACTAGGGATTCTACTCCTCACAACATTAAAGTCTTTTTGAAGACTAGTGAGGAATCTGAAGACTTTTTTAGTGTCAATAATATTTTAAAATAGCTAATCATCAGCTTGACATGTCCAGTGGTGTGTTTCAAATATGTCAATATGTTGCCAAATTCTAATCAATAGGTTATAATATTTACTGATAGCCAAGTTTCCTTAATTAATGTCTTGAAATTGTGCCTCCAGTTCATATAATTCAGAAGCATTATCATTTTCGGAACACATCCCCTTTGCTGCTAACCATATCTCAATAATAGTGGAGTAAAATATAAAGTTGTCATTTATATCATGGGTCATGTGCCCTATTAACCAAGGCATACTCATTGATTTTTCAGATTTCTAGACTCTAACCTTTGAGTCTACAGGGACAGGGATAATCACATATATGAAGAGAGTCCTCCTTACCAGTGATAGACATCTCAATTGCCCTGATACATGATAGGTAGTTGTTTCTAGTGAGTTTATGATTAGCGATCATGATATGAGCTCCATAAAAGGTAGAAGAGATATTACACCTTGTCCCTGAATGTTGTTCAAGGATGAACATTCCTTAATTTCACTTATTTCAGCAGGATATGAAGCCATTCTTGAGAAATAGTATGGGCAAATTTTAAGATAATGATTCTGATACCACATACAAAGTCGAAGGAAATATTATTTATAAGTTTAACATCAATATACAAATGTGTTCCTCTTATATAGAGACTGGTTACAAGCCTCCAACATCTAGAATAGCTTCTACTAGTGTGTATTCTACATGTATTTGTATGCATATGAGTGTATAATTTATGTATAATAATGTGTGTATTCTGTATGTACAATTGTGTGTATTCACAGTGTATAAGTTAGAGAGTTTTTCTACAAGTTTGAATTGAGATAATAGTGCAAGTATTTCTCTTCAGGACGATGCACTCTCCTTTGCTTTATCAACTAGGAAAAGTTAGTTGTGAAGGTCTCATGCAAGTTTTGAAATGAGCGGTTTTTGACAGAGAGAGATTTGAGGGATCCTCTTTGCAATAGTAATAACAGGACATGATTGAAAGTTTATGAAGTCACTCTTGCTTGTGCTGCTTAATTGGCAGTCTTTACATTATCCCTGTAACTTGAGGTGTGGAGAAGAAAAGGCTCTGAAGGCATAGCCAATTGAGTTGACGAATCAAACTACAATCTTTAATTCCTTACAGTTGCTTTATTCTTTCTGCAAGTCATGAGCATTCCTGCTAGATTGGAGCATCTAGATATTTGTGTACATTAGATGCTTTTGGATCTGTTCATGATGGTATAGACTTGGTATTACTGTTTTCAACTCTGTAAGTTGGTCCACTCTCTATTTGGATGACGCAATAGTGATTTTTGCTTCTTCCATGTCTTATTGTTGCAGTGGGTCATAACTTGTCCCCATGCTGCATTGTTGAGAATGGTGGACCTGCTTTAAAACCAGAAGACATGCACCTGCAAAATTCTGCAGCTCTAGCTAATGTTTATAATAATGGTGGATCATCAGCGGACTCGGGCATGCAAGGTGCTGTGGATTTATCTTCACATGGAAGGAATATTGATGTTTCAGGAAATATGCCGTTGGCTCCTAACCTAGACGAAGGAACAGTCTGTCACATGGGTAGCGGAGTTGTTAAGTCAGAATTAAGCCTCCCTGGCTATTCCGTTTACAAGTTTGGCGCACATAACCATCTAATGGGATCTCATCCTGTGCTATGTGATGCATCTGTTGCATCTTTTAGTAGAGTGGAGTTAGATTCCCAGAACTTGAATGGAACAGGGAATCACTTAGATGGAACATTACTTGATATTGATCCTTCTTCTTTTGGATATATTGGCCATGTCGACCAGAACTATGGTTTCTCAGACTTGGGAGCTGAGTTCTCTAATGTTCCCCGTCTGTACTCTCTCTCTCTCTCTCTCTCTCTCTCTCTCTCTCTCTCTCTCTCTCTCTCTCTCTCTCTCTCTCTCTCAAAAATTCATTTAACACATAAATGCACTTCCCAAATACTAGTAACTAAATCAAAGGTAGAGAAAAATCAGAAGATGTAGGATCGATTATAGAAAAATCATAGAAAAACTCAAAATCGAGGAACCGCTTCTAAAGCATCTTAAGTTCATAAAATGCATTACTAATGTTGATTTTCTTTCAGATATACTGGAGAGCTACTCTAGGTCTTCCTTCTTGGCACCAGATACAAGTAATTTTGCTGACACCCCTGGTTTGGGTGAGAACCAAGGTAACATTTTGATGTATATGTTGGGGTATTCGCTTGAAAGAAAACTGATGCTGTATTTGTGTTTCCAGGAGACCTTGCAAGTTCAAATTTCTCAAGAGAAAGCTTCTCATACAAAAAACATGTGAATGACTAGTTCTTACTTGGTTGGTGCTCAAATATCAGTTGACTAGTTTGAGAGTTCAGATTGTCGTTAGTGTATGTTTTCATTCTTACTTTTACGTGATATCTGTGTCAAGTCATCTTTAAGAAAGCTTAGGGAATTTGGTAAACAGAAGTTTCCTCATTAATCAATTCTTTAAGTCTCTTAGCATGCATGGGGTACACAACTGGGGATGCCTTCCCTGGTCGGTGTACTAACAGGTAAATGACTAATAGAAAATTCAATGCAGTTTCTGGAATTGTGAATGCTTGATAATTAGACATCGTACTGAAATTTATCAAAGTGAGTGGCGATTTGTTTCCTTGAGAAAATTCAGGAACATCCTCAGAAATTTTAGCCTAATGAAGAAATTTGTATGTCTTAGGCATGAGAGTTGCTAGAAAGGACATATACTGTAAAGAAGTATTTCTGTAGAGGAATCAATAATGAAAAGCTGTTTTCTCCACCTATTAGTTGATGGGGACCTTTGAATTTTGATCCCATGATCAGTGTCTGGATTAATCCCATATTTCAAAAAAGTACTTTCAGTCCTTAGGTTGTCTTTGTCGTTTATGTCTGCGGATAAAATTTTAGAACAGGCAGTGACAGCAGTAGCGATTATTAATAGAGATTCCAAGTTCTGTCACCTGTCAATAGTAGATCCCAAGTTCTGTCACCTGTCAATAGTATGAACCCAATTGCCTCATTACTATTATGTTTTTACTGTTTGATTGTAGGAAACCTGGACTCTCACCCCTTTTATCCTCAACCCCCACTCCATTCGCCTTACGCCTTCTCCCCCATAGAAAGAAAGAAAGATGAACATGTTTCGATGCTTCCTTTACTGATCTCTCAAACTTGAAAATGTTCCTCTTTGTGCAGCAGGTTCCCAGCCAGGTGTTTCCAGTGAGGGAATCTTTGTAAAAACTGTACAGAAAAAGAGCGTGCTTTTTGTAGTTTGGTCAAGGTATGTTAACATAAGGCTTGTAGAGGAATAGTGGAGAATTTGCAAGTAGGTCATTGAAGGAACACACGGTATGTGGCTTTTTTCTTTTTTTCTTGTTAGGCTATGGCCTCTAGATGAAATGAGAGTACAGACTAATTCTATGAGACATATACGGGTTCATGTTCAATTGTAGAAGATGCTGCCGGGGGATGCATCCTGCTGCATTATGGCACTTGTACATTGGAGTGGTCATTTGTGTCGCCATTGAACGCTTGTACTTCTGCTCTGTGCCTATGGTTTTCGGCATTGAACATGGTTCGGTCATGTTTTCGTTTGTGTCAATAGCATATAACGCAGTCGTTCAAGATTTTACTCTTGTCTAATCTGTGTCAGTAGATATTATGTTTCTGAAATTGAGCTGAGAGGTTTACCTGGAGTTTCAAATGTTTGCTGCTGGTGGTTTGGCTAACCTAATAAATTATTGTGCTAGAACATGCCAGCTTGAGACTTTACCAGTTTCTCTTTTATGCAAAGTGAGCGTGGATTATGGATCAACTCTACTGTTCGTTTTATTGGTTCTTGACCAGAACCATGAGTGCAAGGTGGAGAAAAGATTCATATAACGCCACTGATTAACTAAAGCCATCTCGGTGGTTTGACGTTAAAATACAAGTCCTAGGTACGATGATGAGTAATTAGTTTTTTTTTTTTAATTAAAAAAAAGCCCCTCTATAATACTGTTAAGCAATTGCTCAGGATACAATTTTTTAGGTAGTACTTAAGTTTTAGAGTTTAGTTTTTGTTCAAGATCTCTCTTACTAAATGGAATTCAGAAAATTAGTAGATATGTTCCGTCCAAAATAGAAATGGGTTATGAAATTGTAATCATGAAATCAACTACTTTTACTTACCGGATTGAATTTAGAGTTGGGAACGATATCTGCCCCAGAGAATAATTCTACCACTTCTACTAGGAGTGGCCTTTTTACTGTTAGCTGAACGTAAAGTAATGGTTTTTTGTACCACATGAAAAGGGTTCTGATGCAGTGGGATCATTTGGATTTTTGCAACCTTTAGCTGATGGTTTGAAATTGATTATAGAACCTATGTCAGAGTAGTGCTAGGTTCTCCCTTGTAGAATGGCTCATTCAAGCCTGGTCGTTTGTGCCGTCGCACCTTTTGGTTATGGTATGGTATAGGAATTGGTGGTTCCAGTTTGTTGATTTAAATTCTCTAGTGTTCTTGCGAACCCTAACCGAATTACAAGAAATAATCATATACACAGAAGGAGCTAACCCCATTTTTTGAGCTAGTTTGATAATAGGATCGCAGCAGGCGGTTTCTGAGCTGTTTAAACTTGGTTGGAGCTTTGACAACTTGGTTCATTTGCTCTTGAAATGATGATTGATTTATAATTTTATGAGCATTTTCGAGCCCCAAGAAACTGTAAGATCAGCTAAACCAAACACTGTTATTGATACGTAATTTCATAAAATCATAACTATTTGTGACATTTTGATATAATGCGAATCAAACATGCTAAATTATAAGTTCAGAACACGTACAAAATACTTATTCCATTTAAAGAGTATAAGATATTTCAATTGAAGAATTCACGTTACTCAGTCAACACCGTTGGTAAGAGAAATAAAGGTGCTTTTGCCTCGACATCCCTTCGGGGACGAATTTAGAACTGTTCGAGAGTTCACGTATGCTCAAATTGGATCTATCATCATCATCCGTATCCAGTATATTCTAACGACATCAAACACTATCGCTAGGGTCTGGGAAGAGTAATTGGTAGGCAAACAATACCCGTCTCAAGGGATAGAGAGTCTAGCTTCTAGTGACACTCTCGACTCTATATGTATCTGCATAAATGACATCATAATAGAGATATAATGTGCTAGTGTGTTAATGAGGCAATTCAAGAAATACAAAGAAGAAACTTTCGATATTAAAATACACAACGTGTATATGTACATATAATGCAAAACAACGGTAAAACATAAACAAACAAGTGCAAAGCCAACGTAAAGCGTAGGTAGTGTCTACAACAAATTGGATCTCAAGATTAAATTCGTGAACTCTGGTGTGAAGAGTTTAAAATCTGAATTATTTTGATACTTTGGTTTACAGGAGCAGTTGAAGGCTACTTCCAAACCGCAGCTACAACAAAAAGGCAGAGTCCTCGTGGTGTTTCTCTCAATAATGCAACGAGGAAAAGGAGACGATGCAGGCACTGGACATTTAGACAGCCAATATTTCTCCTTATCCATCTAAGAGAAAACCATGCAATCAACAATAGATGTTGCACTTAACGTAGTAACACAAATATATCTGTACGTCACTTAGGTACATTCCCAAAAACGAAGCATGGTATCAGAATAAAATACAAGTTGGACAAGCAGCAATTGAAAATGATCAGATACAGACAATCAATAGCTAAACAAAAGCACAAACAGTTTAGAGGGTTCCTTAGTATCAGTAGTCTTCACCCTCTTCCTCTTCATCTACGCCCTCAGCGCCAACTTCCTCATAATCCTTTTCAAGTGCAGCCAAATCCTCACGAGCTTCGGAGAATTCTCCTTCCTCCATGCCTTCTCCGACATACCAATGCACAAATGCTCTCTTGGCGTACATCAGATCAAATTTGTGATCAATGCGGGAGAACACTTCAGCCACTGCCGTGTTATTGCTAATCATGCACACAGCTCTCTGCACCTTGGCAAGATCACCACCCGGTACTACTGTTGGTGGTTGGTAATTAATACCACACTTGAAGCCAGTAGGGCACCTGTATATTGTATCGTTAACTGTTAATTACAGGCAGGAGACAAGATGAACAATAGATAAAACATCAAGGAATATGCAATAGATGCAGCAAATGACAAATAGGGAAAAGGAAGGAAAGCAATCAACGTAACCCACGAGATGAGGTACACCATATGCGTTGACTGCAATGATAATGAAAAGGCAAATTAATTCCAAAAACTCTTAACTAACAATAGGCAAGCTCGATATGCTAATGAAGGTGACTTTATCCTGGTTCATTCTTCAATTTTTACCGCTCCAGGGACCATATGCACGGCAGGTAGGGCTGTAAATGAGCCGAACGAGCCGAGCATCGCATTGTTCAAGCTCGGTTCATTTAACTTAGCAAATGAGCCAAGCTAGCTCGTTTATTTAAACGAACATATTTAATTGTTCAAGCTCGGTTTGTTTAACTCACGAACAACATTAACGAGTCAAACACCTTAAACGAACGGTGCACTTACCGACTTTAAAAAAAAAGTGGTTTAAGCTCGGTTCATTAACCCTTTAGCCAAGCGAGCTCAAGCCGAGCCAAGCCAAACGAGTCGAACATATCAAACGGCTCGGTTCATTTACAGGCCTAACGGCAGGTCTTATGGTACACAGTATTAACATGTTCAGAATAACTAGCAGATACTGAAGTCTTCCAAGAACTTCGAACCGATGATTCTAGAACACTGTCAGCAAAAGAAGCATGCCAGCAAATGCAGGGAAAAAAGGAAACCAAATGCATGCATCACAATAACTCCTCAAAGCCAGTTCACATAGAACCCGAGCCTAGATGATACAAGAAAGAAGAGGGTACGATACATTCAGTACCAACGAGGTAACTAATAAGACTTCCATTTTTACTATAATCCTTTTCATATTTTATTTTTCCTTTATTTTTTTTTTTGGGGGGGGGGGGGGGGTCTGGAGTGGCGAATCAGGGCAAAAAAGAGTGGGGCTCAAAGTGAAATAACATGATTATTCCCATGCGCAACAACGATGTGTCTGGTGGATGATTGGTAATGAACCCATGTCAGGAAGATAACATATCACATTCTGAGCATCTGACTTATTTAAATGAAATGTCATGAATATCTGGTGTTAACTTTGACCAAGACAGTATGCATGTATATATATAGGCATGCATCTCAGATGCAGCCTCCTTACCAGTCAACAAACTGAACTGTCCTTTTGGTCTTAATAGTAGCAACCGCAGCATTTACATCTTTAGGAACGACATCCCCGCGATACATCAAGCAGCAAGCCATATATTTCCCATGCCTAGGATCACATTTTGCCATCATGCTTGAGGGCTCAAACACTGCATTTGTTATCTCAGGTACAGAAAGTTGTTCATGATAGGCCTTTTCTGCTGATATTACAGGAGCATATGAAGAAAGCATGAAATGTATGCGTGGATATGGTACAAGGTTGGTTTGGAACTCAGTTATGTCCACATTAATGGCCCCATCAAACCGCAAAGAAGTGGTCAAGGATGAAATTATTTGAGAAATCAAACGGTTCAAGTTTGTATATGTGGGCCTTTCAATATCCAGAGATCTCCTGCAGATGTCGTAAATGGCTTCATTATCCAACAGAACAGCTACATCTGTGTGTTCAAGAAGGGAATGAGTAGAGAGCACACTGTTATAAGGCTCCACAACAGCTGTTGATACCTGCAAACCGAGCAGTGCAACTATGTTAATACCCAATTGTCTAAAGCACACATCGCCAATGTGAATAAAAGAAATCTGGGCAATAGTAAGGAAGCTAAACTCTCAGGTTTCAGAAATGAATTTCAAACTTCAGTATATGTCAATCAGTTGCTGATGTTAACCATTTGCACGTATTTTCATATATACAACAGGATCTCCAGATATTATTCAAATGATAAAAGCAACCACCGTAATCAAGGTGAACTTTATGGAATCTAGTCCAGATTAAGAAAGTGGACAAGAGTTTGATCAAAGTGACAAACCCAGCATTTGGTAGTGGTTAATACCTGGGGTGAAGGATAGATGGTGAACCCAAGTTTAGACTTTTTCCCGTAATCAACAGACAAGCGCTCCAACAGCAAAGATCCCAATCCAGAACCAGTACCCCCACCAACAGCATTAAAAACCAGGAAACCTTGCAAGCCAGTGCAATTATCCGCCAGCTTTCTCACCCTATCCAGGCAAAGATCCACAATCTCTTTACCAACTGCAAAGAATTCAAACAAAAATCAAATCCACATATAAACAGGAGATCTGTATAGCAAGCTGTATAGAGGGAACATGACAAAACTAGAACCACAAATTAGACAATCAATTCTTCAAGTAAGCTTACCTGTGTAATGCCCTCGGGCAAAATTATTGGCAGCATCTTCCTTGCCAGAAATAAGCTGTTCAGGGTGGAAAAGTTGTCGGTATGAACCAGTGCGGACTTCATCAATGACAGTAGGCTCCAGATCCACAAATATAGCTCTAGGGACATGCTTCCCAGACCCAGTTTCGCTGAAGAAAGTGTTGAAGGCATCATGGGCGACCCCCACTGTAGTATCACTGCAAATTTTGATCAAACACCTCTATTACAAAGGCGACACTTCGAACAACAGAAAGCTCAGAAATGTGAAAAGAAAAACAGCATTCTTCTCCGCACAAGTTTTACAAAATTCAACACAAAAGAAAACCTAAAGACATATCTGTAGAATAACAGTTTTGTCTATGCCTGCACCCACCCTTCCCCAAGTAAAACTTCCACGGATCGCAGATCAACAAAAGCACTAAAAATCCTAGCATATGTATTTCTTAAAAAAGGACTGCAGAAAAAGGAAGCCCAAAAGCACAATACCAAATGGCACCATTCCAGAAAAGAAGATCGATCACATAACCAAACTAAGAAACCTAGAAGGTAGAAAGAATCCAAAAAATGACAACGACCCTCCAAAAAAATACACAATAAAACAATGTAAATCGGCATCCGTGTAATGGAAAACAAATCAGAGCGATAGAAGAGTCAGAAGAACGGAAATGCAATAGAAAGAAAAGCAAAAGGCATAAAAAAAATCTGGGGAGCTTGGGACCTAGGCATCATTCCGTCAGGTTGGATGCCATGTTCAAGGCAATAGAGCTCCCAACAGGAATTCCCCACCTGAATCCCGGCTTGTCCAATGTGGATGCTTATAATTTCTCTCATGTTTTCCTGTATTTGCTGTTGAAATGGAGTATGCTCTTTTGGAAGAACACCCTAAAAACCTCCTACTGCCGTTTCGCCTCTGTCTTTTCTCTTTCCTCTTTGGATCCAAAATGACAAAACACTTTCTCCGTCCTCCGCTTTTTTCGCCCTCTATATATTATGGCCCTCTAGTTTAGCTAAGTCATTTCTTCTCCTAAATTATTAATTACTGTAATATTTAATAAATCCCTCCAATAATAATATCACATCAAAACAAATTTAAATGGTGAAATGAGAAAAATAACAACTTCATAATTACACGCTGCCATATGGCTTTTTTTCTTTTTCATAGTGCAATTCGCACTTAATATTACTTTGTATTTTGAAATTTTCTTCAAATTAATTTCTTTTGGCATACTTGATTTGCGTTTAAGGCACCTCATATATTACTTTTACGAATTTGGAAAGAAGTATGTATTGACAAACTCACTCAAACATGCTTTTTCCCCCCTCTTTTTTTGAAATATATCAGTAATATTTTATTTATAATGTGTGGTCACGAATGAAGGTGTCTTGCATTACAACTAATTAAAGTGGACAGACAAATTTTGTCAGTACTAGTACTTTTATTTTAACAATGATATACATGTTAAACTTGTGAAATGGCAAAGATGTTTGCTCAACTCTTTAAAAGGTATATTTTTTCCGAATGTCTTTATCTTTGTCGATATCTGCAACTGCAACTACGACTAGCAATTGGGGAGGAGGTTGCCTATCCAGGCTGCATCTCTTTGGAGACCATACATTTGGTTAGGATATTTTGCAGGTAAGGAGAGGAAAAATTAATTTAATTGGATAAAATAAAAGGCTCTACTTTTTTCTATCTTTTTTTATATCTTTTTAATCTCCTTTCTAGTGGTAGGAAATACCAGCTTTTGCTAAAGTCTTGGTCACATCTACTACTACAAGTGTTCTGATGCCTCGGTTTCAGATTTTATAGTAAGAGGGAAGAAACCGTCTCTACAAAAACTGAGAGAGGTTTCATTTTCTAATATACCTTGTTTGGGAACATTAAATTATGCTTGAGATTTGTATCCTTGCCATTAAGACCGTGAAAGATGTTACCTTCTAATATATTTTCTTCTGTCTTAAAAATTTTATCACTTCTTGAAGTTTTAACTTTTGTTTAGCATTTAATGTTCTCTTTCTTTTTAGAAATAATAAATATAAGATTAGAATATTTCATAATTTTTAAAAGTTAATATGGAAAGTAGAAATAATTTTTAGACATCTAACAGTGTAAAAAGTGACGATCTTTTTGGAGGGGAGGAATATCATATTTGTGAAAATTGAACTGTGCTTGATCCGTACTGATGAAGTAGGTGTTTTTAATTAGGTAAATGAGTTGTCTTTAAGTTTGCAGAGACCAACAGAAATGAAGATTTAAAAAGCAAAACACCTCAGGAGTTCGAAATCCGATTGTGGGGATGGGGACAAACGCCGTCGGTGGTGATTTGGCGCCAGCCTTTTCCCGGGTCCCATGACCCCTCTCTCATGTGACTGTTTGGGTGTGTCAACGTAAAACCCAAGGGTAATATAGTATTTTCGAAAGAGAACACCGGTGTCTATCACGTGGGTTGAGCTGCTCTCTTCGGGAAGCAATTGGATATTGGTTGTCCTTTCTTTACTCTCCCATATCCCCAAACTCTAATAATTGAAATATCCATTTCCTCCATTGGTCCCTCCAATTTTTAACATTGCTTACCATTTTCACAAGCAATTATGTATTTAACGTCCCCAGTACTTTCATTGGTCTCTACCATGAAATGATTTACATTCTTGTTTTTTTTCTGTGTGGCTGTTAAGCATTTAGTGTTGTGTTGTCTTTTTCGTTTTAAGAACCTAATAAATTTGATGAAGAACTACTCCTGATGCTATCTGGTGCTTTACATTATCTGCAATAATCATAAACGATACATGTAACATTCACAGAAGCTGTGTCGCCTTCTTAATTGTTGGTTGCTCCAACTCCTTTAGCTTGAACTGCCTTTCAACCGGGTATTGCATACTGGAACCTTCTTTTCAGAATTCAGAGCATTCACCTCTAATGATAGTTATTGATAAACCATAATTAAATCATCTGTTAGTCAACAACAGTCAACGGTTCAACTCCCGTAGCTCAGCACTCAAGTACTGCAGTTAAGCAGTTCAACGCCCAAGCATTGCTGTTCAGCCTTGGCTGCACTTCAGCGGGGCATCATGACACCCTTTATAATATTGACGAATATGTCAAGGTTTGCACCTCGGCACCAACTTCAGCTAATGCCCAAGTGCCGCACTTCAGACCACTTCAGCTGGACCTAACTCTGCACTTCGGCAAGGACTAATCATGCACTTCGGCAAAGCTTGATTTGGCACTTCCGAAAAGGAACCAAGCACGACATTACTTAGTGGGACCATCAGGCAAGAGTGCAATTTAAATATAGTGACTACATCTGGCTATTCCGTCTGTACACACCAAGGTCATTCCGGCTGACCTATTAGTCACATCAGCCAGTCTACTGGACACATCAGCAGACCTACGATGTCTTAGGCTTTCTGCCCCAAGCAAATGTCTTATCCGCCATCAGAGGCTAAAGGCGGAAAAAAGTTAATAAAAGCGGATGAATCGAGACAAAGAAGAGGATCCGGATTTCAAACATTCACATCCTAAAGCAAATTCATACACTTTGCTCTTCAGCTCGTACTGTGAGAAACACTTAACTCACCATTTAAATTATATTCTCAGTGAGAAATGGCCCAAACTGACTTGAGCGTCGGAGGGTTTTCTCGGGGCCAACCCCCCGGGACCTCTTATCTGTGCTTCCTTGTGCAGGATATTTTTGGAGTTATTCCAACTACAACCTTCGGTCCAGTTAACAACTCTTCAAGTTAACTGGCGACGTGAATTTGAGGTCATCTTGACCCTTGGTAAAGATCCGGCTTCATCATTTGGCGCTAGAAGGAGGGCCTCCTTTGTCCTTTAACCCAGAAAACAGTTACTTAAAGCTTTTCTAATTACCTTAGCAAGCTATCGAGAGAAAGATGAATAAAAAAGATGGACAAGGGTCCAAGCGATCTACGACATCTAAGAGGAGCCAAAGGTCTTCTCAACAGCAAACTGAACAGTGTTCTACGAAGCCGGGAGAATCTTCAACTCCCACCATTGCCTTCACATATGAAGAGCATATTCGAGCCATACGCTATGTGGCTCAAAACCCAGGTATGTTCCAAGCTGTAGTGAGAGAAATGAAGGGGAAGGCCTCTGCAGCAAAGTCCAGTGGGTCTCATTCCAGTAACTCTCACCCACAGGAACACCTGGAGTACTCTCCCAGTCGGCCTGGTTATTACCCCAGGCATCAAGCCGAATTTATGGCCGAGGCGAGGCGTCCGGAACAAAAGTCTAGCCACCAGAGCTTAAAATATACTCAGAAAGCTTCTTTGCCATTCAAACATGGCAGAAAAGTTGACAATAAAGGCAAAGCACCGTTGCAGGAAAGGTGCTCTGTCAAGATTCGATTAGGAGGCCAAGGAAATGAAAGGAACTCTCTACTGGCTTCAAAATCCCATATCCTTTCCTACATGAGGAAAAATTCTCTGGCAAAGGAACCTCAGGCCCTGGCTGGACCGATCCACAAAAGAGACCGCCGATTGTACTGCCTTTATCATCATGATATTGGAGATGATACATAAGACTGTAGGCAGCTCGGACAGAAAATTGGACGTCTTATCGAACTTGGTCACCTACAACGTTTTTACAATCCAAGGTCTAGGCTCCACAACAGGCTGGACTTTGGTAAACCCCCTCCAGATGAAAGTTGTAAACCTGAGCCTCATCATGGGTTGCCAAGCGATGAGGATTCAGATTCTGATGAGAAAGGATTACAGGCTCCTGGACGTACAAGGCTGACTTAACAGTAAAAGTCCGTGATTTAAATGAATCAGGATTTATTTCTTCTTATGTTCATCCGGTGTCTTTCGGTTCAGCCTTATATTATCAAATGATCAATCTTTTGCTAAAGATTCCCGTCTGTTTCTATTCAGCTGAGTATCCATATTTGGCATTCAGCCATGAAAGTTAAGTCACCATATGGTGCATGAAGCAATAATTTATGCCTATCTATAACCCGCAATGAAAGTGGGGGCATACCTCAGCAGGTCTGAGAGGTTGAGCAGGTCTCAACAATGGGACAGGTTTTCCTATATATTTTACCTCAGCAGGACTAAGAGGTTGAGCATGTCTCAACAATGGGACAGGTTTCCCTATATATTTTACCTCAGCAGGACTGAGAGGTTGAGCATGTCTCAACAATGGGACATGTTTCACTATATCTTTTACCTCAGCAGGTCTGAGAGGTTGAGCAGGTCTCAATAATGGGACAGGTTTCCCTATATATTTTACCTCAGCATGACTAAGAGGTTGAGCAGGTCTCAACAATGGGACAGGTTTTCCTATATCTTTCACCTCAGCAGGTCTGAGAGGTTGAGCAGGTCTCAACAATGGGACAGGTTTTCCTATATCTTTTACCTCAGTAGGTCTGAGAGGTTGGGCAGGTCTCAACAATTGGATAAGTTCCCCTATATTTTACCTCAGCAGGACTGAGAGGTTGAGCATGTCTCAACAAGGGGACAGGTTTCCCTATATATTTTACCTCAGCAGGACTGAGAGGTTGAGCAGGTCTCAACAAGGGGACAGGTTTCCCTATATCTTTTACCTCAGCAGGTCTGAGAGGTTGAGCAAGTCTCAACAATGGGACATGTTTCCCTATATCTTTCACCTTAGCAGGTCTGAGAGGTTGGGCAGGTCTCAACAATGGGATAAGTTCTTCTATATTTCACCTCAGCAGGTCTAAGAGGTTGGACAGGTCTCAACAATGGGATAAGTTCCCCTATATTTCACCTCAGCAGGTCTGAGAGGTTGGGCAGGTCTCAACAATGAGAAAAGTTCCCCTATATTTTACCTCAGCAGGTCTGAGAGGTTGGGCAGGTCTCAACAATGGGATAAGTTTCCCTATATTTTACCTCAGCAGATCTGAGAGGTTGGACAGGTCTCAACAATGGGATAAGTTCCCCTATATTTTACCTCAGCAGGACTGAGAGGTTGGGCAGGTCTCAACAATGGGATAAGTTCCCTTATATTCTAACTCAGCAGGGCTGAAAAGGTTGAGAAGGACTCAATAATGGGACAAGTTTCCCTATCTTTTAACTCAGCAGGGCTGAGAAGGTTAAGCAGGACTTAACATTGGGGTATAGAGATCCCTATATCTTAAATTTATTAAACCACAGCAGAGCTGCAGTTCAGTTGAATGGCTTAACATGTTTGGTAAAACCAAAAATGGAGGCTGAAGCCTAATACTTTGTGCAAAGAGACAACATATAAGAGATGAAAGGACTCTTTTGGCGAAGCAGAAGACAAATACTTGCAAACTATGAAAATAAAGCAGGTAAAGTTTTTCAAGCCGAAGACAAATACTTGCAAACTATGGAAATAGTGCAAGTAAAACTTCGCAGTGCTGAAGACAAATATTTGCATTGACTATTGAAATAGAGCAAATGAAACTTTACATGCAGAAGGCAAAATCAAGAAAATTGAAACAAGCCAAAGAGCACAAGTTGAAGAAAATTGGATTTTCATTGAAAGAATATCTATTACAACTACAAAGGTTACAAGGAAAAATCCTATTCTAACTCTCCAACATCCTCATCCTCTCTGAGATCAGCCCCACTTTGAAACTGTGCAATTTGACTCTCAAGCAAGCTTCCAACCTCGAGGTTGTACAGTTCAGCAATTTGAGGGTGATTTTTGTCCAAGCTTGGGCAGACCTCAGAGCAAGTATCAATTGCCCAAGTCTGTCCAACAGCAATTGCTGAGCCTTGAATCTTCAGGAAATTGCCAGTAAAAAACTCAGATTGTCTGAACTCAGCAACGGCAGTTTTCTTTATCTCCTCAGCTTGAAGTTCAAATTGTTGGAGGAGATCAGCCTTGCTCTTCCTTTCTGCCTCCAATTGCTGGTTCAGTTCAGCCTTGATATTGGACAGTTCCTGATCAAAAGTACTAAGTTCCCTTTGGTATAACTCCAGCTCAGCTTGGGCCTTAGAAGAGACCAACTCAGAATTAGCCAAAGCATCCTTCAGTTATATCACTTGGGATTGTGCAGCAGCTAGCTTGATGTCAGAATCTTGCTTCCCTCTCGGAGTCTGGAGTTCTCTTCAGTAATGACTGACACTTCAGATTTCAGGCTGTTCACCTGAGCTTCCAACTGGTTTAACCTCAAACTGTTGGGTCTTGCCACTTCTGCCAACACGTCATAGGCATTTCTGAGGTTGGCATTGATCTCAGAGAGTTTGGAGAATTTGATACGTAGCTCCTCAGCTCGTTTAAGGATGTTGTATTATTGGACCCGGTACTGCAGAAGTCAGATGGGTTAGAAGAAACATAAGGAATCCAGTGAAAATGATGGAAAGTAATGGGAAATCTTACCACAGCCATATTCATAGCAAATGAATTCATGGCAGCATCCCAGTCTAGCCTGCCATATGTCTGCCAATCTCTTGGAAGTATTGACATTTCAGCCAATCTCCTAGCTACATTAGGATCTGCAGTAGTATAATTAAAGGAGAACTGCAGGGTCCTCGTACCCCGGCGCTTTCGGGAAGAAGGCTCTCCTTCCGTTGCATTTCTTTCAGAAGGCTCTCCTTCTGTTGCATTCCTTTCCGAAGGTTCTCCCTCCGAGGTGTTTACCCCGGAAGTCGCTCCTAAAAGGTCGAAGGAGGGGATAGCCTCATCGGAAACCCACCTTGGTGGGGGCATAGTTTCCTTTTCGGCAGCAGGAGAGGATGGAATCAAAATGGGGGCATCAATTCCCCCACTTCCATCACTAGGTTGAGATGAGGCTGAGGCAGAAACTTGGGCTTCGGCCTGAATGGGATTATCAGAAGTTCCAACTGAAGAGGAAAAAATTCAAATGATTAAATGGAAATCAAATGTATCCAAGACTAATGCAGGGCAAAAATTCTACCTGGATATATCTGCACCTCGGACGAAGTGCTGGCACAAGCCTGCCCCGAAGAAAAGGGTTGGCATTCTGTCCACTTTCTTTTCTTGGGGACCAAGTTCTTCAACCTTGCAAGGGTATCAGATACCATGATTCCTGCAAAATTCAAGAAGCATAACAGTCAAAACACAGATGTCATATCAGAACCAATTAAAGATTTTCAAAACATTGCTATATACCCCGAACTATCCTCAAATCAATGGGGATGAGAGGTCGAAAGTTATGTTATGGCCACAAGTGTTCCAGGTCAGCAACCCTTACAATGTGCCTATCAACTTTCTTCCAATCTACGGCCAGGGGCAAATGTAACAATTGGGAAGCTTCATTGCGAAATTGCTCACTTGGCCTCCTGTTGTTTACACTACCAGTATTCCAAAGGATTCCTTCGGGTAATCCTATACTCTTGACAAAAAAGAAACGCCACATCCAATCTTTGGTAGAAGAAGGAAGGTTTATTACATAGAATCTTTCACTATTTTGAGGCCTCCTATCAAAATAGTACCAACTACCCTCCTGCTTACACAAAAATACTTCTCTAAAGACTGCAAGTGAAAAGGTCTTCTCAGCTGTTCTCAGATAGAGCAAATAACTAAGAATATCCTTCAGTCCATTAGGCGTTATTTGCGGAAGCCTAAGTTTATAAGAGAACAGGATTTGGAATAAAGGGGCTGGAATGGGAAGATTGAAAACAGACCTAAAATACTCTTCATAGACTGCCTCATACCCAACTGGGGGGTCATAAGCAGTCTGAATCGGAAGAGGAAGAATAGGGAAAAGTGCTCCTGTCAACATTATAATGCTGACATAGTTCAGGGAGGTCGGTGGCTTTCAAGGTGCACATTGAGTTTTGCACCGAAGAAAATGGCATCATGGATTTTGAGGTAAAAGAAGAAGAAATAATGGAAGCCATGAGTAAGAGCAAGAAAAGCTTACAAAAGATTGAAGACTTAAGTTGAAAAGAGCTTGAATAAGGTCGGAGAGAAGCTTCAAAGACGAAGAAGAACAGTGCGACGAAATAAGCAAGCGTGCAGAATAAAGGAAGAAGAAGAGAAAGGGTTAGGACAAACGATCCTATTTATAAGGGGAAAATGTGAAAGGTTTTAACTTTTCGTCTGAAAATTCGAGAGAGGTGACGGTTCAGATATTCCCCCCTCGAATATTGAAACCGCCGAAAAGATAATGATGAAGCGTTGGAATTAGCGCTTGCATTAAAAGCGGGAGTCACGGCGCAAATAAAAGGATAACTGCTCAGTTAATGAAGACACGTCACAAGCTTATTAGAACAAGATTTGTCTGCCTTCGCAGTTCAGCTCAGCCACACAAAATCTGGGGACAAATGATAAACCATAATTAAATTATTTGTTAGTCAACAACAGTCAACGGTTCAACTCTCGTAGCTCAGCACTCAAGTACATCAGTTCAACGCCCAAACATTGCTGTTCAGCCTTGGTTGCACTTCAGCGGGGCAGCATGACACCCTTTATAATATCGACGAATATGCCAATGTTTGCACCTCGGCACCAACTTCAGCTTATGCCCAAGTGCCGCACTTCAGACCACTTCAGCTGGACCTAACTCTGCACTTCGGCAAGGACTAATCATGCATTTCGGCAAGGCTTGATTTGTCACTTCAGAAAAGAAACCAAGCACGACATTACTTAGTGGGACCATCAGACAGGAGTGCAATTTAAATATAGTGACTACAGCTGGCTATTCCGCCTGTACACGCCAAGGTCATTCCGGCAGACCTATTAGTCACATCAGCCAGTCTACTGGTCACATCAGCAGACCTATGATGTCTTAGGCTTTCTGCCCCAAGCAAATATCTTATCCGCCATCAGAGGCTAAAGGCGGAAAAAAGTTAATAAAAGCGAATGAATCGAGACAAAGCAGGGGATCCGGATTTCAAACATTCACATCCTAAAACAAATTCATACACTTTGCTCTTCAGCTCATACTGTGAGAAACACTTAACTCACCATTTAAATTATATTCTCAGTGAGAAATGGCCCAAACTGACTTGAGCGTCGGAGGGTTTTTCTCGGGGCCAACCCCCCGGGACCTCTTATCTGTGCTTCCTTGTGCAGGATATTTTTGGAGTTATACCAGCTACAACCTTCGGTCCAGTTAACAACTTTTCAAGTTAACTGACGACGTGAATTTGAGGTCATCTTGACCCTTGGTGAAGATCCGGCTTCATCAGTTATCAACTCTATGGTCTACCTATCTGGGCTCTCTTTTGGAGTACTTGTCCTGTTCTTAATTGTCGCTACTGATGCATATATCACGCCAAATATACCAGATGAAGATACGCAAATTCTTTTCTTTTTTCTTTTGTATGCATGTAACTAATCCATAGATGTGCACTGTGATACATATGATAAACCAATATATGAAACTATAGACTACCGTTATAACTCAATACTTGGTATGTGTTGTTGTTGTTTACTTGAGTATTTCTTTTTTTGTTTATCAAAAATATTTACTGCCGATAGTATTAACTAGTCTTTTTTTATATGTATGACTTTAGATGACGTATTCGTATCGATGTATACAGCTCTTCATATAGATATTTTTGTATGTTGTTAATAAATGATCTTTTATTTTTTTGGTAGAATCAAATTTCTAATATTATAGTTAAGAGACGATGCAAATTAACTACTACAACACATGCATCTTTACGATACTCCTCCCACCAATAACACGTAAATTAGGATTGGTTCGTGGTTATTTTCCTTTTTCTTTTGGTTCTTCCAATGTCCTCGATGATTTTAAGAACACCACCACTAGTCCTTATTATCATAAGGTAAAGTGGTTTATATGGACCACCGGTTTTAACTATGTTAAATATTCTTATGTCATATTTTAGTTTTACGTCTGACTACAAAATTATCTTACTGATACAGTTAGACCGTAACACCTGTAATAAACACCACTAGAGGAATAGGTGAATAGTGGTTAGTAGAAAATTACACTATTTAAACTCTTTTCAAAACTGCTCTCAAGACTGATTCGGTGAAACTCAGAATTAAAATATGTCTTTAAAAAATTGTTTCTCTTTATGTATAACTTCAAAATCTTTGAAACTTTTCAGAAACAAACTTCAAGATGTCTTCTAACTTATGGCAAAATGTGAGAAAAATCCAAAATCGTTTGATTCTTCAACAGAGTAAAAACTTTAAGTTGCACAGATTTTTCAGAACATAACAGAAAAGTTATCCAACTTTAAAGAGCTATAACTTCTTGTATACTTATTCAAAATTTGTGTTCTTTATGTCAAAACAAATATTAAGAAGTCTAGTTTATGTTTTCAAAAAGCTCTGACTAAGTATTCTAGCCAAATAATACAGAATTACAAAACTTTGAAGACATGTCAGTTTCGCTGATAGATTTGTGCAACTAACTTGCAACGATTATTTGACTAACTTTTCTTTGCTCAAATCAAGTGACTGTTATTGCACATGAAAATTAACAATCTGAAGTTGGTTGACACTAAAAGTCAGAATTTTTGAAAACGTTTTTCTATTTTTTCTAGATTTTAGAAGTTTAGTGCAAAAAATGAAAAAATCAAACAGAAATGTAAAGAAGACAAGAACGCAAGAATTTATCATAGTTCGGTCAATGTGACATACTCCAGTCTCAAGAAAAACCTTTCTTTGGATGTTCACTATGGAAATAACATCTTACAGCTTTCAGAGTACTTGATTCTTGGGTTATACACCAACCTTAGTCAAGACTTGATCACAACACCTTACTATCTCAAGAACGTAATCACCTCACCACCTATTGATGTAGCCTTATAGAATGGCCGATCAATACAACTTTTATGAGTACAAGAGGTGTATATGCAAACAATAACAATCAAAATCGCCTACAATATCAGCTGCAAGAACAAGAATGGAGAATGGAGAAGATGAAGAAGAAGAAGAGGAGAATAAAATAGCTTCAAGTGTTGTGTTCTTCATTCTTCAACTCCATACTTATTTATAGTTGTGAGCAGCCCCTTGTGGATTAGAATGCCCACATATCACCTTCCTTATCATAAATCACATTTGTCTTCACTTGGTTGGATGATCACTTCACTACTTTGCTTATTTGTCACTTTCAAGAAGCATGATTGATCCATGTCAAGTGCTAAAATTTCTGCATGAATTTTTAGAAAAGTTTAAGTGGTTTGGATGACAACTTCTTCCTCCACCTTTTGCTCAACTTCTTAAACAACTTGGGATGGATAATACTGCATGATTTGAGCTCCAAAAACCAAAAATAACCCTTGGTTGCCAAGTATGCAGCTCCTTGTCAACATGTCATTTAGGAGTGTTTTGATTGGTCTATGTGGTGTAATCTTGCACATAAATGAAAATTTGATGTGTCCACCTAACATATACATAAATGAATGTCTTTAATGTTCAAAAATAAGTAAAAAATCAGATAACAATGGCTGAATAATTGTGAGAATTAGCTGCACAGTAAATATCACCGTTTGACTCAACTACTTAAGTTTTTCTCTCCTTCAAGTGTGACTGGTTGTTTCTCAGCCATTTAGCACATATTCATCCGAAAATAATAAAAGGGAAGTCCCAAAATATGTGTATGATAACACCATGATGATGATAAAATGTGACAAAATAAATGTCACAACATATGAAACCGGAGAAAACCGAAAACCATAACATATATGGTTAATATAAATATGAAGTCCATAAATATACTTACAAAAAAAGAAGTCCATGAACACCAAGAATATTATGAAGATCATGAATATAATATAAGAGACATCTATAGGAAAATCATTTTTAACATTACACAAAAAATAAATTTGTGTAAATGACCAAAATGCCCCTGTGTCCAAAATGACTAAAATACCCTTGTGCACCAAGTATGTCCAATAAGGGTGTAGAGATGCTCCAACTTTGTACTTTCATTCATATGAACATTCTCCATAAGATATGGCCATGAAAAAAGCTCAAACATATTTCTTTGTCCTTGTGGTAAGTTGTAATAACTTCCTTGGTAAGTTAATGATGTAACACATGCATATATGAATTCATAAACACATAAAATACATGTAAAGAAATAGGATAAATGTATATGGAATATTTAAAAACTCGTTATATTCAAAGATCATGTGTATACCAATAATGATATTAGTGTTAGGAAACAGACGAGATCACTGAAAAAACTCGCAACGGAAAAACAAAATTGATCTCTCATTTCCTACCAAAGTTCCATGTTGTTCGTTTAATTCAATGAAAGAAACTCAAAAATTACCTCTGTAGATTAGAAATCCGCAGATGAAGGAGGTGCGAGACACGAACACCCTCTGCTGGTATCTACGCGAATGCTTATGTCCGGAGTGCTAGCTCTTAAAACGGCAAGACTGAGAAATTTGTTTTTCTCAAAAAACAATTTCAGTTTTTTTCCTGTTCTCTGTTTCTGTTGTGTACGAGACAGAGCTCTCTATATCCATGTATAAAGACTTAAATCCGATTCAAAATCGAATTGGTTTATGCCAATCAAAATCCATAACAGATATGGATTATCTCTGGATTGGATAAGACCAATCAAAATCCATATCAGATATGGATTATGTTAATAATGATAATAATAATAATAATAATTAATATCCAATATTAATATTACTAATATTAATCTCAGCCATACGCATTATATTGTGTGACTCGGTAGGTCCATATTAATTGGCAGTTGGGTAAATCTCTATTGAACCAACAAGTCGTAATTGGTCTCTAGCAAGACATTACGACTACCTAATTAATATGAGTACAGTACAACTAGCCTAATAATAGCACATGCATTAATCACTTTGTCACACGATATCTAGTTAGAACATAAGTCATGGTCAACATCATACTTATATTTCAAATATATGATTACTCGATCTTTAAGTAGACTGATAAAACAAATGATATTGATCACACTATCAATTCATTTGAGCACGACCATGCATTTTACAGTCTCACTAATCAAGGGGCTCAAAGATATCTCTCTAAAGAAAGGGACAAATTCTATCTTGATTGCTCAATATCTTCAACATAATTTTCATCATACTCAATCATGACCTTTATATTATCCAGTTACAGATAACGTTTGATCATGTCAAAATATAATAGTCCTTATGTTGAAAACTATGACAATATTAAAACATGACTATCATGAGATTTACATATGACGTTAATCCATGTAGTAATCTCATGATTGGTATATCCAATACACTGTTCTCTAACAAGTATCTATGAGATTGATTTGTATGACCATACAAATAATCATCTTATGATTATCAAATCAGTACTCATACTGATTATAAATTATTTTATCTGTATAAAAATAATGAACCAATGACATATATCATAATTGTGTAACATACTAACCAACAATAATGATAATAAAACCTCGTTATTAATAATAATTATATAACATAAACATCCAAATCACACATACATTAACATAAACAGGAAAATTGTTAGTGGAAACTATCCATTCTTACGAGACACTCTACCATAAAGCATTTCAAGTCGTTTGAGATTGTTCACTGATCGAATTCTTCTTCTGTTGGCAACAATAAATTTCCATCTCACAACCAAAATCCTCATTTTTCAGTACACCGAAGATTCTCTTCAGCAAGGTACTTTTCCCTGTTGGGTATAACTCCTGATTCTGATTATGCATTTCTTCCGACTCCCTCATCCCCCAAATCTTTGAAAAAGTGTGAAATTGAACAGGTCATGGGCTATCCCTATGCAGGGGCATTGACTTTTATCCTTGTTAGATACAGATCTTGAGGTTGGATTCTTGCTTTTTTGCTGTTTGCGTCTGGAAGTAAGAAGAGAAAGTAGCCTAGTAAGTACGTATTGGTGGCAAATTTGTATAATGCCTGGTTAGAAAGTCCATTTGTGAGAACTTCTGTATTTTGGATAGGTTGCAGATAAGATCTGTTGAAGTGGGTAGGATGGATACTTTACAATGGGGAAACAGGAAGAGATTAAGGTGTGTAAAATCCAAGGCCAAAAACTCATCAGGTGTTTTAGGAGGAGATAAAATGGATAGCGCCGTTGTAAAGAAGGACCAGACTTCTAGGACTGCTAACGACAGCAACACTAAAGAAACACTACTAAATGCTCCTGTTCCTCATGTTCCTTCTCCTCATCGCCTAAATAGGTATCAAATTCCAACTCTAATCCATGAAAGTGAAGAAGGGATTTCTGCATATTTTCAGTTGGTGTCTTTGCTTATGGTTCAAAATTTGGGCCACTGGATGGATATTAATTGGTTTCTTTTTCCTTTCGGGAACAAAGTCAGACCTTTTCATGATAACCACTAGATCACATGCTGGCAGATGCTTGGATTTTCGACCGACTCTTGCATAATTTTCCTGAATCTGGATCCCTTTGTGGCGCTACGGTTGGTTTGCTTTGCGCTTTACGATAGGCTTGGATAGGTTATCCATGTACGAAGAGTGTAGGAAATGAATAGTTGCTTGTAGATTCGTTGGAATATTCAGGTTGCTTGTAGATGTAGTATCTAATTTTACAAAGGGACTTTAGATGTGCTATAGGTGGACTATAGGTTTAACTTGTCTCTTTTGATGCCTCGTAAGGGTAATCTGTTTAGTTGGGAACTAAGCTAGGAAAGGCCTGATTTTTAAGTTAAATCACTGGTGCAAAATGCACTAATTCTTTTGTGGGCTCTGTTGGTTACAGGGATTTAGTAACCAGCAGAGTGAGTTTAAACGAGAATCACATAAAGGCAACCGCGTCTTTGTCACCGGAGAAAGAAGACGGGTATAATTACACAACAAGGGGTTCAGTTGGTGTGGATGATAATAGCAGGATGTTGGTTGCAAATACAAAGCGGGAAACTAAGAAGCTGGTTTGGCCTAAAATGTTATTAACTTTGTCAAGTAAAGAGAAAGAGGAAGATTTTATGGCAATGAAGGGTTCCAAACTACCTCAGAGGCCGAAGAAAAGGGCCAAATTTATACAGAAGACGTTACTCGTAAGTTATTCTAATGTGATATCTCGTTGTCCTCGCTGTAGTAATGGTCAGTAAATGTTCTAAAGCAAGTCAGATCTGGGTGGATTTTGCAGTCGTTCTAATATTTTTCAGGAGTTGTATATATGAAATAGTTAATTGATCGTGGTTGATTTTGCAGTTGGTGAGTCCTGGAACGTGGTTATCAGACCTGTGCAAAGAGAGGTATGAAGTGAGAGAGAAGAAGATCTCCAAGAAGGTAATAAATTTTTGTGTGTGTGTGTGTGCAATGTTTGATAAATCTCAAGGGTCGTGTATAATGCGTATTGGTTGAACTCAATGGTAATTTGTGTGATGCAGAAGCCAAGAGGGCTGAAGGCCATGGGAACCATGGAAAGCGACTCAGAATGATTACAATTACTAAAAAGCTCCAAAAGAAGACAGCCAAGATACTCCCAGAACGAAAGCCACACAGTTTGGATTTATTGATGAAGTTAGATTTGGAACTTCGTTCTTATCTCTCCCTTTTTGACCCCTTTGAAGAGTTTGCGAGGTGAAACAGACGAAGCGGAAGGATTGATAATCTTGTATCGGTTGGATAATGGATAAATATACTTGGAAGATAGAAGTCCTGTTTGTTAGAATCATTTTCTTGACAAAAGACTATGTAAATGGTGTCTACTTGAACAAACTTTGGTGATAGGCCAACCAGGTTCTGATACTGTATGCTCTGGTTCGGGGATCTGGTCCATAGTTTGGTGAGCTCCACATATTTATGGCTATAAAGCTGAAATCTTGATCCGTAAACTGTTTTAACGATCCTTATGAGCACTCATGGATCTGGGAGACATTGTTTATCGAAGTAAGAACAACGTTTTTCAGCTTGGTAAGTTCTTATCATTTGTTTATACAATAAGTTACGGTTTTATACTCTGTATTATGATCTTTGTTTACATTAGAGTAGCCTACAGTCTAACTAGAGTTAGATAACGATGTTTGTTGTTGGTTCATCTTTAATTAACTCACTTTGAGGTGGTTTTACAACAACATAAACTTCTTATCACTATGTGAGGTTAACAACGTTTTTAGCTTGCTAAGTTCTTATCATTTGTTTATACCAACAGGTTTATGGTTTTATACTCGTTATTATAATCTTTGTTTACATTAGAGTAGCCTACAATCTAACTAGAGCTAGATGACGATATTTGTAGTTTGTATATCTTTAATTAACCCGCCATAAGGTTGTTCATAACAAAAACACTCAAATATTTTACCATTATATGGAGTCGCCATAAGGTTGTTTTATGATTCAAAAAATTTGTTCGTGCTGGAACAACATATAGATGAAATGTTTAACAGTATATCTCCTTTTATTATAGACTTGAATTTGACTCCTCAATGTATTCATAAGGTCCATGTTGACTTTTTATGAAGTATAAAAAAATGTAAGTTGAATATTCACATAATTGAAAAGTATGCAAGTATTATACAATGGAATTTTACATTTTAATGCATTTAAAATACTTTGATTCTTTTAAGCATGTCTAAAGATACCTGTGTTAAAGAAAAATTGGTGTTTCACTTTCGGAGTTCCTTGAGGGGGGAAAAAAAGAGAGAGGGTGAGAGAGATGAGACAAACTGAAGGAGAAGAATGACATTTACAGAACACGGACAAAGCAATATTTACAAGATATGTACTTATTAAATAATTCGAGATGTCTAAAATAAACATGAATCTTTTGAGGTGGGAGAGGAAGTACATCACACAAAAATGTTTCTTCTGGTCCAATGGGTCCGTAAAATTCTCTAGAATAAACTGTATTATTGAACTAAACAAAACAACAAGCAATGAGACCAAAGACAACTAAAGCCCCTAAACTATAAGATAAGTACGCTTCTTCCAATCATAACAGTACGCGTCGAGCCCATATAAAAAGTTTAGTTAATATATGCCAAATTCCACCAAGTATACAAATAAAACCTAACCATACATGTCTTCCGATTATATCTTCTAAATCATCCACACTATCAATCCAACATTTTCCTCCAAAAGGTTATTTTAATATATAATCAAATATGATACTCGGACTAAATGACAAGTTGCTAATTTTTCGTACATCTCCCATGCCCAGAGCTCATGTATCATACACACCCTAAAATAGAGAACCTTGAATACTAGAATAAAGACACCTACGTCTAACAAGATTAAATGAATACCTAAAATTGTGGTCGCTTTCCATACATAACCGAAGAATGAAAAAGATTCTTCAAACGTCTTAGGACCCAAAAGCGTATGATAAATATTGCCAAATCCCAAAACTGCAGAGAAAATTAAGTGAAGTACTCATGATACATAGTAAAGATAGGTGTCTAAAACTTTCCCCGAGATAACCATATTTGTATACTGAAATATTAGATAAATATGTCTCGTTTTTTATGTCGTGGTTCTAGTTTTTTGGCTCATTAGGTTGAGCATGGCCGCTGAAGGACATCAGTACTTCCGTTTGTATGGCTTGGGCAGCCAATGCAAATTGAGGAGTTATGGAAGAGTGTCAAGTGTCATATTCTGCTTGTGCATGACTATTATGTGTCGGCACATGTTGAGTTGTGTGTCTAAGCTATTTATGTTGTAGGTATCTCCTATGGTAGGTGCTTACCTTACCAAGATAAGTATACTAAGTGAGGGGCACCGGGTTCATAGCTGGCTTACAGGAAACGGTTGAGGTGCGCGCTAGCGCCGAGGCGAATGAGCTGAAGTGACGCTTGTGGTTAAGGTATCCAACCCTTAACATCTCTTATCGAGATTTATTGATGGTGACTTGAGATCTTTGTCGGTGTCGAGGGCCATCCTGCGTCCCTTGTGTTGCACCGACTTGTCTGTGCTCATTAGATTCGTGCAGATGATGTGAACCTATGGCGACCTGTGCCTTTGTGATGTCATATGACGTTGACTATGACAGACCTGGTTGAAAACATATGTTGTTATTTAATGTGATAGTTTGGACATGAATCTGTCTAGTGACGCATCCTTCTAGTAAGTCTTTGCACCTCTTTGATGTTATGAGTTGGGTGCATAGCTTTTAAGGCTTCAACTTTGTCGGGGTTAGCTTGAACTCCTTCTTTGGATACTATCATCCAAGAACTTTCTGCTCCGGACCCCAAACATACACTTTTTAGCGTTCAACCTCATCTTGGAATCTCTGAGGTTGATGAACACTTCTCTCAAGTTTTGAATATACACACCAAGAACTATGCTCTTGACAAACATATCATCAATATAGACCTCAATGATACGGTCAATCTGGTTTTTGAACAAATAATTAACTAGTTTCTGATAGGTGGCTCATACATCACATTCGCTGCACTACCGGTGTCGACATAAACTCGATGCACCTCCAAAATATTATTAGGTACAAGGTTGACAAAAATGTCAATGACCAAGCATGTGTCTAATCCACGTAAGATTTACCAGATCTGGCGATGTGTCTACTCTACGGGAGGAAACCAATGCGAATTGACAATTAGTATGGGTATGGAGTTACGCCATTAATATATAAACCATAATTCCAACTGAAGTGCAATAATAAAAACGACTCATGCCGCAGGGCCTCGGGCCAAACTAGCTAGCCGATTCATCGAGCGAACGTTCCGCTCACTCTTAAAATCACTCAGCTTATACATATGCAATAAATTGATACATAAAGGATCGAGTCACCATATCCAACACAAACAACAAGACTAATACGTTTGGACGGGTGAAGCCAAAACTGTACTGGTAATAACAACAAGTGTTGTCACCTCGGCGAGCAACAGTCGGCATCGGTAGACCCACCACCAGCGCTGGACAGCTAGTCATTCGCGGTTAGTTTCTAGTCAACGTAACTCAAGAAAAGGAAAGATTGGCTATTGGATAGCTTGAAGAGGCTACACTTTCAGCAATTAGTTATTGACAGAATGAATTTATAAGCGATCCAAGCCAAATTTTGCCAACAACCTTCAAAATAAGTTAGAATCCTTCTTTCGGTTTGAGTTTGAAGATCATCATTTGTGGATGCACATTGGTCAATCAGTACCGGTTCAAATTTTATATGTCTCCGTCGATGGGAAAAAGCGGAGAAACCCCCAAGGTGTCAGGCTAGTCTGCCTTATTTTTTCTTTAAAAAATAATTTTTTTTTGTTTGTTGTGGGCGAAAATAAAGATATCGAATACTTAGGGGCTAAGTGGACAATTTTCGGGGAGAAAAAAGAAATGTTTTTAAAAGAGGAGGAGCTGAAGGCTGTAGGGGAGAAGGTTGGGGTTGGGCATGAGATTGAGATGGAGGCAGTTCAGCCATTGAAGTGGAAGCATCTCTACTATTTCGCCACTTTTAGAGCTTCTCTGTCTATTCGAACTTCTCCTTCTCCCTCTGCATTATTCTTCTGTTCCCACTCTTCTACCTTCACTAAAGTCTCTGCAACTGCTCCCGCCGGCCGTGGAGTCCGGAGGCTCTCCTCTTCTTCCACTTCTACCTCCGACAAAGATTCTATACGCGCTATCCGTATCAAGAAGGTCAACTTTATTCCTTTCTTTTTCCTTTTCTTTTTATAAATTCTTCTTTGCGGCTCTCATCGTTCTATATGATTTGCTTGAATGGTTCATGTTACTTGGTGTTCTCGCCTTGACTGAAATCAATTTATTCTTAAAATATGTTTATGTCGTGATCAATGGGTTCTGAATTTCTCCCTTTTTCGTCGGAACATGAAATTTGGTCTGTTAAGTCGATATAAAGTCGAGGCCTTGCCGCGGCCTCACTTTACTCTATCCCTTCTGAACTATTATCCCTGTCAATCTTTTGGGAGGCTGTGTAACGCTTGCTGCGTGTAGGTGCAAGAGTTGAGAAATAAGGGCTTTCAGCCATATGCTTATAACTGGGATAAGACACATACTGCTGAGCAGCTACAAGAAATTTACAAGGGCCTAGGAAACGGTGAAGAGTCAAGCAGTGATAGCAGTATTGTTTCAGTAGCTGGCAGAATCGTTGCTCGCAGGGCATTCGGAAAGCTTGTTTTCTTGACATTGAGGGATGACTCTGGGACAATCCAGGTTTTCTTCAAACAACGTGGCTTTGCTTATACTCGTTTGGACTTTGTTGTATTTCTATCTGTCGAGTATTTGCTGCATTCGTTGACTTATTGTTTAGCTTGGTCTCTTCTGTCGTTTGTTTCAAAATTGAAAAGACTACCTTCTGGATATGGTCTTGTGGTTAGCGGAGAACTGCCATCGTCCCGGATTTGTCATATATTGGAGATTCTTTCTTTATTTTCTTCCTTATCAGGGAGTGGCCTATGGTATGCTTGTATTTCTTCAATAACAGAAGGGACTGAGTAATAGTGCATCTTCTGAGAGAAGCGTGGGAGATCATTTACTGGGAATGCTGACTTGTGGAGCTTTCTTCTGGTCTTTATTATGTTATCTACTTTAGCCAAGAAGCACGGGTGCAATTTTGAGATTGATGCGTGAGATTTGTTATTTCTGTAATTTTATGGCAGAGGGAACAATGCCTATTTATAGTTTATTTTGTTTCTTTTTTTCTATTTTTGTTGTCTTTCATTCTGTACTCATGTCGGCAGTCTACTTTCTATCCATTTATTACTTGGATTGGTCTTGTTGTTAACTGGATTTACGTTCTTGAATAAAGTAAACACCTTGTTGCACAATTGTTTTGAAGATTGAATTTCTAGAATGATGTCTGTTCTCCAGCAGGATGTGTTATAGAGCTTTCACCATTTGGTACTTCACCTGCCTGATGTTTCTTCTTTGGATGTGACCTTTGTATACCGAGTCTGTTTTACATATAACTGTGTGATTATATGGTTGTAGCTCTACTGTGAAAAGGAAAGGCTCGTTAATGATCAGTTTGAACAATTAAAGGCAAATGTAGACATAGGTGATATATTGGGTGCAAGTGGCTCCATCAAGCGTACAGAGAAGGGTATGTTCCACTCCTATAACTATATGGTACCTTTTGATACTCTTTCCTGCTTGATTGTCTTAAGAGTCAAGATGCTGTTTGCTACTATCTGAGTACAGAAGCCGACACTTGTTATCCGGATGTCCTTGGATAAATCATTTTCCTGTTGCTATCGTACATTACAACACCTATTTCTGTACAGTGCACAAGGACCCCCACTCTCTATCTTTCCTTCTCCTTTGAGAAACTACTCTATTCCTGATTGAAGGTTTCTTGTGTCTTTTCACAGGTGAACTATCAGTACGTGTAAATTTATTCTCGATTCTCACAAAGTCTTTACTTCCGTTACCTGACAAGTTTCATGGCCTCACAGATATAGATAAGCGATATCGCCAACGGTGAGATAACCTTCCAAATGTCTGTTAAAAGATAATTGTATTCGTACACTGAATCTTTTGTGTATATGCACACATCTAATGCGGCTTAATCACCGGGCTGATGATCTTCATGTGTCTGGAAATCAAAGAAAACTGCCCTAGTGATTTTATTTGATTGATTGCATATGTGAACTAGGAGGGGCTTTATAAGTTTTAGAGATTTTTTTCCTTGGGAGATTCTTACATCAGTAAATTTTACTCTTAGCCTGATTTGCTTCTGATTCATGATATTAACAGTTACCTGGATATGATAGCCAATCCTGAGGTCGCTGATGTATTTCGGAAGCGTGCAAAGGTGGATTTCTTGATATGCATTTTTCTGGTTAATTGGTGAATTTGAAGTATAAAAAGATCTCTTTTCCATTTCATCTTAAGTTATTGTGTCTGCTTCTTACATCTTTTTGTGAAATGCTAGGGTTTATAGAACTCTTCAGCTGCATATCGATTGATTATGAAGACATGTCTTCTTCCTCCTTCGTCCTTCTTTCTTCTTTCTCTCTCTCCCTCCCTCCCTCTTTATCTCTCTATTAAGCCCTCTTTTTCTGCTGTGGGGGAGGGTGGGGGTGGGGATGCTTGATTGTATGTTTTCCTTTTTTCTTGGATATCTGATGAGAATGATAATCATACAAGTCCATTTAGATTGGAATTAGCTTATGAATGATTGTTTATTAGAGGAGGGAGATGCATAATTATTCATGTTCTTTTTGACATTCTCACGAGTCATTATTAACAATAGCTCTAGTGACAAGTTACATTGATGTGGTGACAGATTCTAATGGATGTCACTGACTTTTTTTTTTTTTGTAAATGGATGTCACTGACTTGATGAGTAAGATACATAATTCATGTTAATCAGTCTGCTCATGATGCTTATTGTAGTTGATTGAGCAATACTTGGCATCACTTCATTGCGGAGGGTGGGGGTGTTTGATTGTACGTTTTCCTTTTTTTCTTGGGTGTCTGATGAGAATGATTATCATACACTCCATTTAGATTGGAATTAGCTTATGAATGATTGTTTATTAGAGGAGGGAGATGCAGAATTATTCATGTTTTTTGACATTCTCACGAGTCATTATTAACAATAGCTCTAGTGACAAGTTACATTGACGTGGTGACAGATTCTAATGGCTGTCACTGACTTGATGAGTAAGATACATAATGCATGTTAATCAGCCTGCTCATGATGCTTACTGTAGTTGAATGAGCAATCAATTTGGCATCACTTCGTTGCTCGTTGCTAAATGTTGTCATGAGAAGTGTCAATCAAGTCAAAGATTGAGAGATAATAATCCTCTCTAAACTTCCTAATATGCCCAGAATATCTGATTCGGGACGTGTTTGATTTTGTGGTTCTGCCTGCACAAATTTGCATTTTTTTGCTGTGGTTCTTTCTGTGGATCACTTGACTGTATTTGCTTTTTCTTCGTAGATCATCTCTGAGATACGCAAAACAGTGGAATCTGTGGGCTTTCTTGAAGTTGAAACGCCTGTACTTCAGGTATCTTAGTTTCCGCTTCATTTCAATGCTTCTAGGTGATCTTGTGTCGGGTAAGCTTGATACTACAACAAGCCTTAGAGGCTCCCGCCTATGGCGAGGTATCGGGGGGTCGGATGCACGCAACGATACGCATGTGAAGTCTGCGTCTTTCTTGTCTCATCATTTCTTAAGCATTTTTAAAATCATAAACTGACAGTTTCTTTTTTCTGATTGGGTTAATCTACTAGGGAGCTGTTGGTGGAGCAGAGGCTAGGCCATTTATTACTTATCATAATTCTCTTGGAAGGGATCTATATCTCAGAATTGCAACTGAGTTGCACTTGAAGAGAATGATGGTATACCTTTCTTTGTTGCCCTTTGGTTGTGCTTCCTGTTTCTTAACAGAAAGAAGCAACTTATCTTAATGTTGGCAGAAAAGAGTCATTATTCACTTTTAGTCAGCATTTTGTCCTCCTCCTCCTCCTCTTTTCTCAGCAATCAGGGATGCAATAAATGTTTTTAATTCTCTGTATCTGTTGCATGATATCATCTGCTTCGGCTCTTTGCTCTGCACCTTAAAACACCTGTAGAAAGGAATATTTTGTCGCACTGCTTTGTGGATGTTTCATCTGCAGAAACTGTTGAATGTTTATAATATTTTCTATTTTCCTTGGGTGGCTGTTTTATTAGTTAAGCATCTCTGCTTTGCACCTGCATTAGGATTTTAATTTTGTTGCCCAAAAAGTGATAGGGCTAGATTGCTATTGTCACAAATATGACCTTTAGCTGCTACTTTCAGGTCGGGGGATTCGAAAAAGTGTACGAGATAGGCCGCATATTCAGAAATGAAGGCATTTCTACTCGGCATAATCCTGAATTTACCACCATAGAAGTAAGCTGCCCTATTTTATATGGTTTTATCAGCTTATTACTCTAGTTTGTCTCTGTGGAAAAGTAATCTGATAATGTGTGTAACTGACAGCTATGACTTTGGCATGGATGTACGTGTCAAATTTTAATACCAGCTTTAATTCAACAAAAAAAAAAAAAATTGATCATTTGTCTCAGCTGGATTTTAGATATATGAAGCATATTCAGACTATGAAAGTATGATGAATATGGCTGAAGATATTGTGACGAAATGTGCTCTTGCAGTTCATGGGAAGCTTGCCATAGTATATCAGGTATGCTGTTACACTTGTCGTGCACGTCTTTGTGTTCTTTTCTTCCGTTTGCTTGGGGGCTGAAATAGGTATTAAGTTTGACTGTGGCCTAGAAAAATGTAAGGCAGATACATTGGCTGCCTTGTCTTTCCAATTTACGCTTATTTTGGCTGGCACTAGCTCAGCTGATATGATTTTTTAAACTGTTTTCTGAATAAGCTTTGTTGTATTGCTCATCAAAGCTGCTTCTTTTTTGATTCAATTATGAGTTAGCGATGGACTTACAATAGTATACCAGGACCCATTGGATTTACAGTGGAACTCTTTAAAGCTAATTGGGACTTAATTAGACAGGAATTCTTGGATGCTGTACACTTCTCTTTCTCCAATGACTTTATGTACTATCCCATTAACTCCACATCCATTTTCCTTATCTAAGGTCCTAGCTACCAGAATGAAACCACTACTATCCTATCTAGTGGATAAGAACCAGTCAGCCTTCATAAAGGGTAGAACAATCCAGGACAATATCCTTCTAATGCTTGACCTTGTATGAGTTACAAAAGGATTGGTGGTCTTAATAGTTGTACAATTAAGATGGACATAATAAATGCATTTGATACGGTAAAATGTGGCTATTTGATGTATATCCTAAGAATAATGAACTTTCCTGTGAGATTTAAGCATTGGATTTATCTTGTATATCTACTGCTTCATTTTTATCAATTTGAATGGATCACTGGGCAACTTAAATGCCGCTAGGGTAGGCAAGGCGACCCACTTTTCCCTTCATTGTTTATCCTAGTTATGGAGGGATTACCCAGCTACTCAAAGGCAACATTCAAGAATTTCCATTTAGATACCACTCCGTATGTGAGAGCATAAAACTGAGTTCCTTAGCCTTTGCAGATGACTTGTTTATCTTTGCCGCTGCTGATGAACCCTCGGTGAAAGCAAAAAAAAAAAACACTGGAAGAATTTGAAGGTCTCTCTGATTTGAAGCCAAACCTTCAAAAATGTGAAATTCATGCTTCTGGAATCACTTCGTTTAAGAAGCAAGCTATATTAGATATACTTTGATCCTTACAGGTACTTTTCCTATCAAATACCTTGCCCTCCCACTTTTAAACAAGATACTTTCATATGCTGATTGTAGCCCCTTTTTGGAGAAGCTTAATAGTAGAATTAGCAGTTGGGCTTCGTGTAAGCTTTCTTATGGAGGTAGGCTCTATCTTATCAACTCAGTTTTGATAGCTATTGTGAGGGATTGGAGATCAACATTCTTTATACTTGGAAAAGTCATTCGAGAAATTGAGAGAATCCTGAGAGGATTCCTTTGGGGTGGGACAAAGAAGGCGAAGGTCAAATGGTCTTCAGTGTGTAAGCCAAAATAGGCCGGGGGATTGAGTTTACCTAACTTAGTTCAAGTAAACAACAGCTACCTAATGAAATTTGTATGGAATGTGTGTAAGGAGAAGGAAGGCCTTGGGTGATGTGAGTGTTAGTGTATGTGCCCTAGGCCATGATTTGGATATTTACGTTATACATTTATTATTAATAAAAGAGGTTTTTTTTATCATTATTGTTGGTTAGTATGTTACACAATTTTGATATATGTCCCTGATTCATTATTGTTATAGAGATAAAATAATTTATAATCAGTATGAGTATTGATTTGATAATCATGAGATGATTATGTGTATGGTGATACAAATCAATTTCATAGATACTTGTTAGAGAACAGTGTATTGGATAGACCTATCATGAGATTACTACATGGATTAGCGTCATAAGTAAATCTCATGATAGTCATGTTTTAATCATTTGACTTGAGATTGTCATAGTTTTTAACATAAGGACTATTATATTTTGACATGATCAAACGTTATCCGTAACTGGATAATAATAAAGGTCATGATTGAATGTGATAGAAATTATGTAGAGGATATTGAACAATCAAGATAGAATTTGTCCCTCTTTTGAGAGAGATATCTTTGGGCCCCTCGATTAGTGAGACTGTGAAATGCATGGCCGTGCGCAAATGAATTGATAGTGTGATCAATATCATTTGTTTTATC
>AP025049.1:3183-44288 GCA_036186865.1 Eustoma russellianum | reverse complement strand
TCCTTGTCAGACTTATAGGCATAAATGGTGACGAACTGCATGTTTCTTTTAGGGACTTGGCATTGACAGGCTAGTAATGCTTCTGACGGATTCAGCTAGTATCCGTGATGTGATTGCCTTCCCTGTCCAGAAGAATTAGCAGTAATATCATGGAGCTGAGGTGCCTCCATCTGTTACGGTGCTTGATTTGTTCATGAGTCTTCTGTGAAAGGTTTCAAACCTAAATGACAAGGTTGTGCACATCAAGAAAGATATTCTTTCATCTATAGTTGATTTTTAAGATTTGAAGTTTTTTCTGTCGACAAGGTTTCAGCTGACACCATGCTCAACGCTGTATTTGGTCTTTTCAAAACGGAACATGGAAATGTGATGATGAGGTGAAGCTTCTGGTGGGAGAAGGGATAAACATGATGATTGAAATGCCTTTTCTTTTTTCTATTTGTTCTGTTTCCATCTATTTTGTAAGATTAGATGTAGCAATAGTCCTCATTAACCTTTTTGAATGAGGAGATCCGCTTGAATTTTGTTTGAGGTGGTTCTTTTTTTTTATTGTTCCTTAGTTATGGAATTACTTGAGAAACTGAGAATTTGTGGTAATATCTTTTTGAACGAGGAGATCCACCTGGTCCCGTTTCACCGACTGAAATTAACATTTAGATGGTGCATCTTACAACTATTTTGTCCCGGTACACACCCGTGGCCTCTTAAGTGCACATTGGACTTGTCATATAATCAAAGTAATTTCAAAATCTGTCATTCACAATATGGTTATGTATTTCATGTTATGGTTTGACTACTCTTGATCATCATTACAAGTCTCCGCTCTTTTGCCGGACTCGTTTGCAGGACGAGTCTTTATATAAGGATAGAGGCAAGCACCGGTTTTGTTGTTATGATATTTATTTATGGGCATATACTTTGCCGTGTTTGGGGGTTGCGTAGGTTGGATGTCTTTTGGAGTCGAAAGTGGAATGTTGTTTACCGTTTTCGTTTTGGCTATGTAATCTACGCTCCTTTCACCATCAACTATAAGTATTAATGGTGGCAGTTACCTCAATCATCGAATGCGGAAAACGAAATGGAATGCTTGTGCAGCTTAATTTTTCTTTCAAGTTGATGTATGTAAACTTATGTAACTGTTTCTTTTCCACTTTACAGCTGACCATTTCTTTCCTCCTAGTCTTCCAACCACACTTCACAAATTTTCTTCTGCTCATGTCTATCTTCATTTCCGTTTGTCAGAAATCGGGAGATGGCGAGACAAAATATGCCACGAAACAGCCAACAGCTTTCGAGTCGGCCTACGTTTCTTATTCATACCGACGCTTGTTTCTGTCTAATTTTACCTTTGTTTTCCCCCAAAATTTTGCAGAAAAGATTTGTTCTTCTTCTTCGGTGGGGGGAGCGGGGGGGGAGTACTTTGAGAATTTATCTGGATAGATTTGGCTTTGTGAGGTGCATATTTTCTGTTCGATGCAATTCTTCTTAGTAAGCTTCCAAAAATTCATTTTATCCAACTGGGTTCCCTCACTCGTGGTGCTTACTTTTTCTTTGACGCCCTCGTGGTTTTTTACTTAATTCGGCCAAATTTACTTGGTGCGACATCTTCAGTGTGAATTTCGGCATTCTTACATGAGCAATTTCTAGGGGTGAATTCTGATTATGGTTTTTCTTAACAAATCCATTTGATGAATTGATTTATCGATGAAACTTTGGATCTTTTGGGGGTTTTGCTTGATCGGTGGGGTGTGTGTGATAGAAGCTTTAAGATAGTCGAGGGATGAAGTACGGTTGATGAAGAAAGGCATTTTCATGAGGGTTTAGATCTTCGAGTCCACTGTCCTCTCGTGTGCTTCTGCAAGCCCTCATCCGCAGCCGCACATCTCTACTCTTCTGACCATTGAAATTGGATAACTCCTCACAGATCCCTTCAATTTCAACGGTGGATACCGTTTCTGATATTTTTGCATAATTGCCAATTCACAAGTGACCCGGTGCAATGCAGTGATGGCCGCTATGACTTGGATCCAGCAAATTACATACATGTCATATTTTGACGGGAGATATGGGAAGGGGTTTCGGACTGAGTAAACAGAGCTTGAACGGGTTTGAACAAATCTGCAAATTGTCTGCAGCAAAGTCTTCAAGTATTTCATCTCCTTGACATTTGGAACTGAGAGTCTGTTAGACCTAAAAGAATCACTTTTCCAAGAACATATCTAGAACATGAGTGTTAATGGTCCTAGATTAAGACTGTCTTCACCTGCCATGTTTCCTCCCACACCACTTAGCCTATTTGGCAACTTTCTTAGACCTCGAGAAACTGAAACCACATGAGCGAGTGGCTTAATGCTGGCTTTACAAAACCAAATTCACTTCTTTTGCTTCATTCTTTTATTTTCAGTTACATCAGAAACATTTTTGTTCATTCACACCGTTGTTCCACATCAACATCTAAGCTTGGCATCCACCCACTGACAGCCCCTATATCTAACAATAGACACCAGATTATTTAAACTCCATTTGAACAAAAACATAAAATGGGAATCGAGTGTATCGAGATCACAGTTTTGACGCAATAAAAGCAACAGAAACCCATGGTCTACAGACTCCTGTTTAGCCTTGCTCACCGACAATTCACTGTAGCATCATCTTTGAGGAGAATCTACAGTGCGCACATTTGCCCCCATTACTCTCTTCCACCCGATCTTTTGTGATCTCGACGAAATGACCTACCATTTCATAAAATTGTTTCAAGCCAGACAATGGGAGAATAATGGAGGAACGGTCAGAACCAGCCACCTACAGTAAACAAAGGGTATCACTTAAATCATGTGCAACACTTGAACAGATATTTCCTACGTATTTAGCTATCAGGCAAGTCTTTGAGAAAAAACCTCGGATATCCTGATAAAGTGGCCCCTGCTATTGCTCCCAAGGTCAAAAAAGAACCTCTTTTGATCAGCTCTGATAACTTTGGACACCCCTAGGTTCCCAATTTCATCAGGTGCCGCCAATCTACGGCCCGTTCCATATTTAATTCAATTGTGGAACCAGGCTGAGAACTCTGGCCCGATATAAAGCCTGCGCCAACATCATCTGAAAGCCCAACAAGGCGTTCTGAGGCCTCAGAACTTTTCTGGGTTGACGCATGCACAACAAGAGACTAGTGGTTACCAGCTATTTGCTTAACAGAAGCACGAAAGAAAAAATGGTCTCAAATTACCTGATTACTCATCATAAAAACCCCTGCTGCTTCATTAATATCAACCAGAATATTCCTGAATGCCACCCACCCTTCATCCCGAGAACTTCCAGCTGGTACTATTATTGTACTGCGGTTTCGGCTTACAGAGGCTTCAGACACCTGCAAATGCGTATCAGGTCCCAAATGTGAATTACAAAGAAATAAGAAAAGGTCGCAATTGGGTAATACCCTATCCAGAGCAAAGAGAGTGCTAACAGACTTGAAGCATGTAACGGTACTACCAGAAACTTATATGCTTGACCTGGGTTAAACTTTTGACCTTGGGTAAGTACGCTAAATGCTAACATTTTGCTTGGAGGAAGTCCAAGTCAAGCATTACATTCAACTGAACAACTCCATCGCTACCCGACGAAGTAAAAATCAACACGGACTCACAATCGTCAAGTCTAATCAAGTCGGTATAGTTATAGCTTGGATCCACCGAAATTATAAGGACGCAGGATATTTGAGATGTCAACATCACACAGTCGACACATAGTAGGTCACCATAACGACAGGTTGGCTGCACTAGCTGGAGCACGAGAGTTTAGACGAAATTACATAAACTTGGACAAGACTTTGAGCATGAAGATTCAAACCAAGTCATATCAGCTCCGAAATTACATAAACTTGGACAAGGCTTTGAGTATGAAGATTCAAACCAAGTCATATCAGCTCATCATCGATCCACTGGTCCACCACAGAACTACTCAGTACGGCTCACTGAAAGGAGCTCGGCCAAAGTTACACTCGCCACGTGGGTAGTTAGCCTTGATATCGCGATACCTGATGTTTACTCATCGACTCCTGGTTTGCATGCACAAGAAGTAGCCATTACACTTGGCAGCTTCCGACATCCTCAAAAATGCATATGTCCAGTCAACGAGTATGAAAGACATTCCATCTGCAGAGACAAAGGGCATGTTCATCAACATTTCCCACGACATTTGTGAGACACCCCCAAAGAGATATGTTCTCTAAATTTCTACACAAAAACCTAGGAAATCACCTATAACTGACTTAAGCCTGGAGGATTTTTACCAGAGAATAAGCTCCATGATCTCTAACGTTGCTGATTTCTGTAGATTCTAACAGCGGATTCAACAGCCTTTCAATCCAAATCATAATCAAAATCCGGGTAATGAATCCATCTTCGTCATTTGACAGTAGAAGGAGGACAACAAACCAAACCTTTATTCTCCTATTTTTCATACTATTTTTCATAAAAGTTACCTAATATAGTTGGAACAAATTAGCGAGAAGGAGAAGGATCTTCCCACCGACATAGAAATAAAGCCACTAACTATCCGCTAGAACATGACTTTAACGGGCATGTTGGTGGCCATAATCCAAATCCTAGAGTTAATCCTGAAGAATAAGTGCGAGCCATTCATTATATTATGCAAAAACGCGTTTCAAGTTATGGTGGAACAAATTAAAGGAAAAGCTTCGGAAGTGCCACATGCAGATGAAGATCTTCCTTATGCCCGTCAGGAAGATCAAAGATCTAAAGAATATTCCTCCAAGCCAAGGTATAAATACATGCAAGATGCAAGAAGTAATAAGGGCAAAAGCCTCAAAATGATGTTCCTCATCCCATGAGAAAGTCTCTTGGAGTTAGGTCGCATCACCCTAAGCATGCACATGAAACTTCATAGCCTTTGTACCATTGTGAGAGTTTTGGAGATGAGTCATCTATAGGATATCAGGGTTTACTTAGGCTGCAAAAAAGTCTCTTAGAGGACGATGCTAAATTTGTTAACTCTTACACTTTAAAGTTCTGAAGATCGACATCTATGATGGCACTTCAGATTCAACGACCACCCTTTTCAGTTTCAAACTGCGATGAACCTGAGAAATGTGTCGGATCCTTTGAGATGTAAACTTTTTCTAGCGTAATTACAAGGGAAAGCTCAAAGATGGTTTCCAAAATTACCATCTCGATCCATCTATTCATTCAGACAATTAGCTCAAAGGTTCAGGGCTCAGATTGTGTCTTCGAACCTGTTGGAGTAATTCACGGCTGAAGGCCCTCCGCTTGGACCAAACGGCCATCTTCCGCTTTGACTACATATGGAGATTAATGCCTCATTTGTGAATAGTTAATGGTTGTAAATATGACTGCTTGATTATAGGAGATTGCTTGATTTTAGGAGAGATTTTAGAGTAGTAAATGTTGTATAGTAATGGCTGAATTTTCAGGTCAAAGAAACGACTGCAGCATCAAATTGATGCTTAATGTTGTATTTATGAGAGGATACTTTGACTAGAGGATAGATAGGCAAGATTGTTGTATAAATCAATTGTAAGGATGACTTTGTATGAATAAGAAAACAACTTTTCTTCCTATGTTGGCTCAACCGAAAACTTACATGGTATCAGAGCCCAACCCATAAACACAATTGTCAAATATCCTTCTCATCCTTAATCGAGATGAGTTCATCACCACCACCATCCTCCTCTACCGCCAGCACAACGGCGGCAATTCCACCGGATTCTAGCCTACAACAAACTCTCAATGAGAGCTCATCCCTCCAAATTACCAATCACAAACTGAATGGCAAGAACTTTCTTTTATGGTCCCAATCTGTCTTGATGGTCTTACGAGACAAAGGGAAGCTGGCATTCATATCCGGCCAAGCAACAAAACCAGAAACAAGTGATCCGCGTTATCCGGCATGGGAGTTCAATAACTCCCTTGTGATGTCATGGCTCATAAATTCAATGGAGCCACATATCAGTCGTACCTACCTTTTCTTGTGCACTGCTAAAGCCATTTGGGATGCAGTCTATGAACATTATTCGGATCTTGAGAATGCTTCTCAAGTCTTTGAGATCAAGAACAAACTCAAGGAAATTCGTCAAGAGAATATGAGTATTACTGAGTATTACAATAATTTACAAACACTGTGGCAGGAACTTGACTACACTATGAGGCTGACTGGGGAGATCTAGACAGAAATGTCAAATTCAAGGAACATTTGGAAAAGGAACGCCTATATGAGTTCCTTGCTGGACTTAACAAAGAATTGGATGAAGTAAGAGGACGAATATTAGGGAGAAGACCATTACCTTCCCTAAGTGAAGCATTTGCAGAAGTCAGGAGAGAAGAAAGTCGACGGCGAGTCATGCTAGGAGAAAGGAGAGACATGTTACCTGTGTGAACGGCCCGGGAATCTATCCGCTCTATCCATTAAAACCGTAGGACCACGTACAGGTAATCGCCCTCGATGTTCCCATTGCAACAAAATGGGGCATACTCAAGATAAATGCTGGAACCTACATGGAAAGCCACCAGATACAAGATCTAAGAAAGCACCCCAGTATGGCTATGGACTTGCAGCGGTCACCGAGGAAGGCCCGCCGTCCAACAGTACCAGCCAAGTTGCGCTAAGCCAAGCACAACTTGAACACTGCTCTCCTTACTGAAAGCTCAAACTGGAGGATCCACTCAGACCAACAACACTCATCAAGGTACCGTTAATTTTGTGGAAACCTCCCCTTGGATCTTAGACACAGGAGCCACTGATCATATGTCAGGTAATCTATCCTTATTTACAACATATGCCCCTAGCTCTGGAATTCTAAGGGTGAAAGTAGCATATGGGACCTATGCGCTTGTTGTTGGGAAAGGATATGTAAAAGTGTCTTCATCACCCGTTCTTCAATCAGTACTTTATGTTCCAAAGTTAACATGTAATTTGATTGCCATTAGTAAACTTACCAAGGATGCTGGTTGTGTTGCTAAGTTTTCTGTCCAACTGTGTGTTTTGCCGGAGCAGGGATCGGGGAGGACGATTGGCATTGCTAGAGAATGTGGTGGTCTTTATCATTTTGAAGACAATAATCACTTTGATGCAGAGAAATTCGTATCCCACATCTCTACCCCGTCTCTGTCCCTCTCTAAATGTAGATTCTGAAAATATGAATGTACTCCTTCTCCATCAAAGACTGGGACATCCCAGTCTTCGCTATCTTAAACAGTTATTTCCTCTGAATAAACAGTTGACTACTTTACATTGTGATGCATGTGTTTTCGCTAAACAAGTCCGACATGATTACCCCTCAAAACCACGAGTTGAATCTATCCCCTTCCATCTTGTGCATAGTGATCTTTGGGTCCCTTCTCGGGTGAAAAATTATCGGGGGCCAAGTGGTTTATCACATTCATTGATGACCATACAAGACTCTGCTGGGTATATCTCCTTAAAGAAAAAACTGAAGTTGCTACTGTTTTCAAAAATTTTCACTCCATGATAAAAACTCAGTTTCAAACTTCGATCAAAGTCCTACGAACAGACAACGGTACCGAATACTTCAATAAAGTCTTAAATACTTACTTAGCCTCTGAAGGCATCATTCATCAAAGTTCTTATCCAGACACACCACAACAAAATGGTGTAGCTGAGCGAAAAAACCGTCATCTTTTAAAAGTGGCTCGGGCTCTTATGTTCAATATGCACGTTCCAACTTATTTATGGGGGGAAGCCGTTCTTACAGCATGTCACATAATTAACCGTCTTCCTTCCAAGCCACTCCAGTTTAAGTCTCCCATCTCTATTCTCAATCAAACATATCCTCTGTTTCGGGGTGGTTCGTCTCTTCCACTCAAAGTGTTTGGTTGTGTTGTCTTTGTTTATCACCGAAGCTCCACCTCATCTAAACTTGAACCTTGGTCATGTAAGTGTGTTTTTATTGGTTATTCTCCCCACTCAACGCGGCTATAAATGTTATTCTCCTACTCTCCGACGGGTTTTTTTTACCATGGATACTTCTTTCCGGGAACATGAACCCTATTTCGCCCCTACAACAAACACACACAACCAACAAACACAACACCCATCACCTCTATGCTTGCAATTCACACCCCCTCATTCACCCTCTCACCAGCAGAAGATGAATCACAACCGGTACCAGTCTTCCCCGTAGTGATTCAGGGGGAGAAATTCTACCGCGTGTCTCTCCAAACCCGCTGCTTCAGCCGGACCTGCACCCACCGCCGGAGTCTAGTCCGCAGTCCAGCCCTCAGCCGCCGGACCACTCATCCTCACAAGATCGAACTCGAGCCATCTCACCACCAACATTATTATATTTCACGGAAACACAACACTCATCCCAATAAAGACACTAATTCTCTAGAATGTCAATCTCTGAAGCCGGTTCTTGCCCCTTGCAGTGAAGAGGACATCTTAGAAACCTCAACCAATTTGGATCTACCGATTGCTCTGAGAAAAGGAAAAAGAGTATGTACTCATCATCCCAGTTCCAATTTGTCTCCAACAGAAGTTGTCTTGCCAATTTTTCGGCCTTTAATGCAAAGGTATCTAACACCTCAAATTCCTAAGAATATTGATGAGACGCTCGCAGATACGGATTGGAGGACTGCCTGTCCAGGAGGAGTGAGGGCACTGGAGGAGAACAATACTTGGAGTGTGGTGGAACTGCCTAAAGGAAAAAAGCCCATAGGACGCAAATGGGTGTTCTCAGCCAAGTTCAATGCAGGATGGAAGTATCAGCAGGTACAAGGCGCGATGGTTGCTAAAGGCTTCACTCAGGTATCTGGTATTGATTTGCACCTGTGGCTAAGTTAAATTCCGTGAGAATTCTCCTCTCCCTAGCAGCTTGTTCTCGACTGGACCACTACAACAATTAGATGTTAAGAATGTCTTTCTAAATGGTGATTTACATGAGAAGGTGTATATGGACTTACCACCTGGATATACCAGGGAAAGAAATTTGGTCTGTAGATTACGAAAATCATTGTATGGTTTGGAAACAGTCACCACGTGAATGGTTTGGAAAATTCACACAGTCTGTCAAAACCCAAAGGTTCAAACAATCACAGGCTGATCACACATTCTACAAACATACTTTGGAAGGGACTCGTGCTATTCTAATTGTTTATGTGGATGATATTATTTTAACAGGAGATGCATATAATGAGATTGACTCTCTGAAGAAGTATCTAAACAGCAGGTTTGAGATGAAAGATCTAGGAGCATTGAGATACTTCCTAGGCATGGAGGTTGCGCGCAACTCTTTAGGTATTTCTATTTCTCAAAGGAAGTATGTGTTGGACTTGTTACAGGAAACAGGGATGCTAAGGTGCCGACCAGCGGCTACTCCTACAGAACCGAATTTAAATTGGATCTAAATGGAGGCGAGGAGGTGGACCGAGAAAAGGTATCAACGTCTTGTTGGGGAAATTCATTACTTATCACACACTCGCCCAGATATTACCTTTGCAGTAAGTATGGTGAGCCAGTTTATGCATTCTCCAAGAACACGACACCATGAGGCCATACTTCGAATCCTAAGGTATCTAAAGAAGTCCCCAGGTAAAGGACTGTTCTTCGGAAAAAGGGAAGAAAGGAGCCTTGAGGTGTATACAGATGCAGACTGGGCAGGATCCTTGGTTGACAAGAGGTCTACCTCAGGGTATTGCACTTATGTTTGGGGGAATCTAGTCACTTGGCGTAGCAAGAAGCAAGCTGTGGTAGCCAGAAATAGTGCAGAAGCCGAGTTCCGGGCACTAGCACACGGTATATGCGAAGGTTTGTGGATAAAAGAATAATGGAAGAATTACGTGTTACTTCTAATGGTTCAACACGACTGTATTGCGATAACAAAGCTGCAGTAAGTATTGCTCATAATCCTGTTCACCACAATCGCACAAAGCATATCGAGGTAGATCGTCATTTTATTTGGAAAAAAAATTGATGATAAGAGTTTTATTATGATATATATTCCTACCAAACAAGTGGCGGTCATCTTGACTAAAGGTCTACATCGATCCGCGTTCGAGGAGTTAATTAGCAAGCTTGGCATGAACGATATCTACATTATAGCTTGAGGGGAAGTGTTGGAGTAATTCACGGCTGAAGGCCGTCCGCTTGGACCAAACGGCCCTATCTTCCGCTTTAACCAGATATGGAGATTAATGCCTCATTTATGAATAGTTAATGGTTGTAAATATGATTGCTTCATTATAGGAGATTGCTTGATTTTAGGAGAGATTTTAGAGTAGTAAATGTTGTATAGTAATGGCTGAATTTTCAGGTCAAAGAAACGACTGCAGCATCAAATTGATGCTTAATGTTGTATTTATGAGAGGATACTTTGACTAGAGGATAGATAGGCCAAGATTGTTGTATAAATCAATTGTAAGGATGACTTTGTATGAATAAGAAAAACAACTTTTCTTCCTATGTTGGCTCAACCGAAAACTTACAGAACCCATTTGTGAAAAATTCCTCTCTTGATGTTCTTAAGAAAACATGAGGAATCGGTTCTTCACTATATGCAGAGGTTTACAGACGAATCTGTGGAGACAGGAGACCGCAATGATGTGGTTATGTTCGTTGGATTTATAAATAGATTGAGACCAGGACGTCCGTTTTGTCAACTTTCCGAAGAAAATCTTAAAGCTTTAAAGCATGTTTGAAGAGAGCTCATCAGTTTGTCCGAGGTGAAAAGACAAACAAATTAAAAAAACAAAGCCGAGTAGGTTTACAGGAAGACTGGTTGAGTAGAATCGAAGAAAGAAGCTCGCAAAGAACCAAAGGAGAAGCCAATGCCTTCGATCGACTGGGAAGAGGTAAAGAAAGACTACCTCTATTGACCTTTAAAGAGTGAATCTTGACCGTAATGGAGAAAAATGGATTGTGGGAGGATCCGCCATCATTGACATGAGCAAGGTTCAAGGATCCTAAGTTGTACTATAAATATCACTGAGACATCAGACATGATACAGAAAATTGTAGATAGTAAGTTAAACCGATTGAGCGACTAATTTAAAGAGGTCATCTAAAACACAACTACGACCCAAGATCGAGATTGCACGGTCAGCTAGGCTTTTGCGGACCTCCGCCTGAGGAAAAGTGTTGAAAAGATTTGCCTTACCATCCAGATAGAGACGATGATTATGATGATTCAAGTCAATGTCAGCTAAATGTCGTTATACACGATATCTGGTGGACGGTGGAACTGGTCTACCGAGAACAAAGTTGGAACTCGGAGGCGCAGAGAACTCGAATAAATAATCTCATAAACAACAAAGTTCTCGAACAAGCTGACATACAGGTCTGAGGATCTAATTCTCATGGATATGGGAATCAAGAGTTGGTGATTGATGTTGCCATCAACTTAGCTTAAGACAAGATTGCTAAGATGCACATAGTTTATGTTGATACATGCAGTGCGGTTAATGTCATGTATTACAATGTTTTCTCAGCATTCGAGCTGCGGAATAGTTCACGGCTTCCTGTATCAACTCCACCATTTGGGTTTTCTACAGCGGCAATGCAGCAGGACTGGTCACATTGTCTGTAACTTTTGGAGAATATCCGTGGCAAAAAACCTTATGGGTTAATTTTGTTTTCGTGAAAGAGAAGTCGGCTAACAACATTCTGCACAAAAACTAAAAAAAAAACACCTATAAATCCAAGGGTTTTCTCCAGATAACAAGCTCTGGGACCTCTAATGTCGCTGATTTCTGTCGATTGTAATATTGGATTCAACAACCTTTCATCCAAATCACCATCAAAATCCGGGTGACGAATCCGGCTTCGTCCTCCCAAACGCTTAACTTGATATTCAACTCATGCATCCTTCATTTGATCCCAAAAAAAAACGCAAAAGTAGAACTCATGCGATCACATAATCATACGAAGCTCAATATTTTCTGCAGTATAAAAGGCCCCTTTAGGCATACTGAACCACAAGTCCATGACGTAAAACAAACGGGAAAATTAGTTCATGAAACTTGTCATGATCAAATATCAAAAGTTAACGAGTAATGCATATGTCAGCACTGTAATGCAACAAAATGAAGACAGAAATTAATAACCTTAAGCCATTTTAATAGGTGGAAGAGATATATACACAGCAACAGTAGGCATATTTGACGCCACAGCATAAACAACTCAAAAGAATTGATGAACTGATGATTCCAGACGCACTGAATGAGACATAACACAGACGTTTCATTTTCATGCTAAGCAACTAAGCCAAGAGGACATATCTTTCAACTTGCATTTAGTGGTATACAAAACTACCATAATAATTGAACTCAAGTTGATATACATATATGTGTGTGTACGCCAATAAATCTTGACTCAAGTGGTTAGAAATGAGGCCCCAAGACCGAGAGGTCTTGGGCTCAAGCCTCTGTAAGTGCAGCGTATTGTTATAAGCCTTAGCCCAGGACCTAGTCGCACAACGAGATGTCACTGTGCAACTTTCACCAAATGGATCAGCCACGGAACGCTTTCGACTCCCAACCAAATGCCTTGCATATTCCGCCCCTCTTCCTCTTTCCTTGCTCTCAAAGAAACAAAAGGAGATAGTTTAGAGAATTCAAGCATGTCCATCTCGTAATTCTTTCAGCCGTTAAGTAGGCATTGGGTTCACAACAAAAAGAAAACAAAAAGGAAAGACTGGACTAAGTAGGAAACACCTAATTAACCCACACAAAATAGAAAAACTCCCAACTCATTAATGCTGACCAAAACAGAATAAAAATCAATGTCAAATCATGCTAATTAATTTAAAAGACTTGCTTCACACGGGACTCCTCTTCCTTGCGTCTCCTGCGATGCACCTTCCCCACGAATGTATCCTTAACACGTTCTCCCCCCCTAGCATAGTGGTTTATTTCCCCACTTGTATAGTGATTTATTTAAATGTAATAGTGGTCGGTTTATTCAGTTTATGCCATAAATTACAGTGATTAATTCTCAACTAACAGCGACGGCCAGGGTGAGTACGTGGTACATTCTAAAACATAAGGACTGCATAGAAGAGCTTACACAAAATAACAACCACAGTAAAGATGTAAGTAATCCGAACTATAATTTGTATTAAATAGAACGACTGTTGTTTCTCCTTTACTTATAAGTAGATCTTGGCCAAGGAAACAAGATTATTCTTGACCAAACATGACAGGCTGGACTATGCAATTAAAATAGTGGATATGATTTGAAATCTTGCACCTGACAAGATGCAAACCTTTTTTTTGAACTTTTTCTTCTGTCATATGCGAAACCGGTGCCACTAAAAATATAACCAGAAGCAGAGTGCCTACAGAATTTCCCTTCAGCACCCATGGAATATAACTTAAGATCAGAAAAATAACCCACGTACACCTGACCTTTAAGAAGTCAAACTTCTAAAACATAGCCATCACATCTGCCCCTCCCTCCAACCCACCTGCCCCTCCCCCCAACAACAAAAAGAAAAGAAAGAAAAAGGTATATAATCAAAGCATTTGATTAACCAGTGCTTTTCCTTAACCAGTTACCATGTCCAGCCTAAGCCATGCCTATTTTGTATGGCTTAAACATAATACATGGGAAAAATAAACTTTTTAGTTCATAAAGTCATGCAACAGATAGCAGTTAGAATTCTGTGTATGAATTTCCATCAAACTACCAAAAAGAATACACTAAAGTAACATGTTACATCAACCACCTTGAGGAAGCGACCCCTCCGGTTCTCACCAACATCGAAGTAGAACACCTACAAGTAATTACCCAAAAGAGTCGGGATAAGCAACAGTATCAGGAACGCCAACAATAGCAGAAGGAAAACAAAAGAAATATATCTACCTTTGAGTCAAGCTGAAGTTCTTTACTAAAGACATCCTGTGCGTCATTGTTCACATAATAATTGAAGAGGTCAAGAAACCAGGATATGCCATCAAAGGGAACAATGATAGTGGACCTCGTGGCTGATGTTTTCTCAGATATCTTGAGATAGCGTCCACGAGGATTTTCTTTCAGATCAAAATAAAACAATTTGTGCTCCACCTGTAATGTCTTGCATAGAAGCTCCACATCATTTCCACCAGCACCACTGCCAACCCCAGCTGAGTTTCCCTCCATCACCTGTTGTCTTTCTGCAGTGCAAATTTCAGCTGTACTGAATAGTTCTACAAATACAAACTCATTGCCTAGACAATATAAGTCAATTGACACGAATCAACGAACAACCCACTTGGGAGAGAGGGAAGACTATCATCCATCTAGCCATATGTTACAGTATAATTTTTTATTTTATATTTTATTGCAGAACAAAGAGATCAATAAATGTCAGGCAAAGAATATTTTTGATGAAGTGCTCATAACAATCAATTGGTATGTTCCGATCGTGGCACAGAACAAGTCTCGAGTCATGATAAAAGGGTGCACAATTTGAATATATTACATTCTCAACGACATAAATAGGTAATCATATTACTTTCATGTATTACAAGATTTTCATTCCTTGAAATCAATCCAAAGCATAAAGTACGCAATAAATGGGTTGATTTAGGAGCTGCTATATTCGAAGGTCAACTTCATGGAACAGTACCCAACTTGTGTACTGTGACTCGCTTTCCACCTTTTCACTAGACTGAACCATGATTGTGGAACTTACTTCATTTCTTCTCTAGATACACGCACCAATCTCCCGAGAGAATAAAATCTTTTTAGTGTATGCCACAACAAACTTGCAAGAATTCAAGAATCACAACAATGACACAATGTTATGTAAACTATTATTAGACCTAGAGTTGCATGTGGAAGCTAAAACCTGTATATCTTTAAGAAGCATAACTTCAACAGAAAGAGTAACTTGAAAGAAGGGCCATGCATTGTCCTTGGCTTTTATCCTAGCAATTTCTAGAGTGAATCGCAGTAAAGATATTTCCTTGAATTAAAGATACCGCTTTGAATTGCTTCCAATTAAGTAACAGGATAATAATAATGTGGCATAGCTTTGTCAGATCATATACAAACATGCAAGTAAAAACATTTATACCTAAAACCACTCGGGGAAAATATGAATTTTAGCTGATGAATGACTAATCATTTCATCACAAGAAAATGATATCATGTGACATTAAAATTGAAGAGCAGCGGGTCGTCAAAGCAACAAGTGCCACTAGTTTACAAGGCTCCTAAAATTCCAAATTGCTTAATTTGAATGCGGTATCAAAGTACCGTTGCTGTTCAAATCACATGGCATCAGAGCAAGAGACTAAATATCCAGACATACAGGTGAAACTGAATTGGAAGTACAAAGTAGCAGAGTGAAAAGTAGGGAGAAGTGGGGAAATGGGCTTAAAGACATCCGATCAGCAAGAAAACCATTCTGTCCTTTGTTAGGGCAGTTTGAACATAAGTCCCACACGTGTGAAAAAGCACCGGAATACAGGTGCAAGATAATCAATCAAATATTTTAGGCACCGACTGCCATATTCCAACGAAACAAGAAAATTGAAAAAAAAAAGAAAAAGAATTCAAGAGCTAATACGGGGAACGCAGTTGGAGTGAGCTGGGTATGATTGAAAAGGGATGATTGATGACATACCTCCACTCCTGAGAGATGCAAATGAAATCAAAAGAGAATTGCTGATTTGTTCTGTGAGTTTGACCCGGTAAGATGGAGGAAGCTTAATCCATAATATAGGGAGGGATTGAGGTATCGAAGCAAGAAAAAAGCAGCGCCGGAAACAATATGAAAGATGTATTTTGAGGTGCGAACTGGTGAGTGAGATATTGGGAACACAGCTGAGGTATGAATTGAATTGTAGCCAAAATTACCGAGAAGGCCGCGGCGTTAGTTTATCAGTTTGACGCCTCACTGCACCCACAGGACTCGCATATGCCGACGTGGACTGGAACTATCTTGCAAGTGTGTCAATTCTGTCTATCATGCCAACGTTTTAATGAGCAAACCATGTTTTCCCCACCTTCCAAATACCAATGCATTTATTACATTAATGAGCACTCTTTTATCCGTCGCCCTAAAATTATCATTGCCAGGCCTCTCAATTTGTTAAGCATATCTTTTGTATTTTCTTCGATTTCTACTACTTTTATAATATTAAAATTCATCACAACATTATAGTTTAAAATGTGAAAATAAACAAAAAAGAAAAAAGAATAGCAATAGTCTCTTCCTTTTAAATTGAATGGACCATCTTCATTAACAATTATGTATATGATTTTATTAATCTTTCATCTTTATTACCTCGTCAATCTATAATGATCTACTCTAATCTTAAGTACTGAAGAAAAATTATATTTACCTTCTTTTGATGTTTAGACCATTTATTAATGTTGGTTAATTATTCTATTGTAAAGATAAGAAATAAGTTCCTAAGTATTAGGGAACTTTAGCTAGATATAGTTGTCATCTATATTTAAAATATAGCTTCCAATTCCTAGTCAAGTACGGATTATGGAATAGACTATGTTTCATAATTGTGTCTTGTCTAGCTCTATAAATACCAATGTCGGGTAGGGTGATTGGTGAGTCAATGCCGAGTAGGGTCATTAGAGAAGAAAACATTGTATTCGGTTTTGATTTATTTTCCGAATAATATATGAGACGAGTTATGCTTCATAGCTTATTAATTTCGTTTAACTTTAATTGGTATCAGAGCCAAGAGGTCAAAACAGGATTGGTGTCGCCGTTGTGCTGGTCCGAAGAAAAAGGAGATGCCATGTTGTTGAATCTTCAAACACGTGAACTAAGTGACCTTTGGATCTATCCCTCATAACTACATGGAATATCTTTGTGCTAAGTGACCTTGTAAATATTTGCATTTTTACTGTACATAGCAGAGCTACATTGGTAACTAGCCGTTACCACAGCTGTTGTAATTTACAGAGACTGACAGTTAACAGTAGACTAACAGTGACCGACAGTGACTGCTGTCCAAGTCAAAAATTAGCCGTTAGGAATAGATTTCTCTTATTATAAAAGGGACACAACGTTGTAAAATTATTCTTAACTTGAATGGAAATTAGTTCCTTCAATCTCAACATGGTACAAGAGCTTCTCTGATTAAAAAATACCTACAATTCCATACTCTGTTTTCTGCAATTAAAATCTCTTCTTCAAAATGACTGCACCCTCCAGCCCAACTGAATCTACTGAGGCCACTGCTACTTCTGAACAATTCTCAGGAGTAATGCGTGGTCATCGACTCGTTGGTGATTCTTCCATAACCATTACCAGTCACAAGCTAAACAGAGATAACTACCGCTCATAGTCTCGAGGGATAGAAATGTACATCACCGGTAAAGGCAAGGAAGAATATTTATATGGCACATTTCCTATTCCATCTGAAACTGATGCAAGCTTCCGTATGTGGAAGTCAGAAAACAGTATGATAATGTATTGGCTGATACATTCTATGCTGCCAGACATTGCTGATGATTTTATAATGTATAAAACTGCAGCAGAAATCTGGGTTGCAGTCAAGGAGATGTATTCCAAACAGGATAACATCTCATAGTTATACAAAGTTGAAGCTCATCTTCATGAGCTGAAACAGGGAAATCTTGTTGTCCACAAATACTACATACTACTTACCAAATCGTGGCAGCAAATTGATACTTTTCAAGCACATCAATGGTCCTGCACCACTGATGTTGCCCTTTACAAAGAAATCATAGAAAGGAAGCGGGTCTTCCGTTTCCTAACTGGACTAAACCCAGAATTTGACACACCAGGAAGTCGAATTCTGAGTACAAAACCACTACCACCTTGAAGGCTGCCTTCGATGAAATAAAACACGAAGAAAGACGGAAGAAGGTCATGATGGGAGGAGTAGAATCCTCTGCTTTCTATTCTGAAAAGCCAGCAAAGCATCTTGACTGGCTGTTAAAAAACAATTTGCCTCCTCTGGAGGCAAGATGTGTAAGTTCTGCAAGAAAAAAGACCATACAGTCGATGACTGTTGGAAACTTCAAACAAAGTTGGTCCGAGAAGGAAAACCATGGCCACCTCTGAAGACCTGCAGTGCTCCCTGGAGGCCATCGCAAAAACCAGTTGCTGCTGGACACATTGCTGCTCAGCAGGTGAGTAGCATACCTGATGCTAAGGTCATTACAAAGGAACAGGTTGCCGCCCTGTTTCAATTGCTGAATAAACAAGGTGGCCGAGCTGATCTGCATCAGGCAACTATGGTAGGCTACGTCCAGCCCAGCTCCAACATCACATGGATAGTTGACTCAGGGGCGATCATACGACCAATGATGGTGCACTTCTAAACTCATATACTTTACTTTCTGTACCTAAGAAGGTTAAAATTGCAAATGAAATTACCCTAGAAGTAATTGGAATAGGTTCTGCTATGATTAATAAGAAGATGACACTTGGAGATGTCCTTCATGTCCCTAGGCTAAGTTTTAATCTATTATCTATTGGAAAACTTACTAGGGATAATAAGTGCTTAGCCTGCTTTTTATCCACGGAATGTTGTTTTCAGGAAAACAAATTGAAGAGGATGATTGACAGTGCTAAGAAAATAGCAGGCCTCTACTTATTGGATTCAGAAAACAAAGCTTTGGTCAGCACAGCCGAGCTGTCAAGTGGCCAAGACTGTAGTACTTTACACCCTAGAAATTCATATATAGGGAAATTTTGTTATGGCATGACAGGCTAGGTCATCCAAATTTTGTATATCTTAAACGATTAATGCCAAGATTATTCAGCTCAACTGATGTTGAAAAACTTATTTGTGAAACTTGCCAGTTAGCCAAACATACTAAACATAGTTATCCTACCAAAGAATATAAGACATCAACACCATTTAATCTAGTCCACTCTGACATATGGGGTCCATCTAGAGTAGTCAACATTAATGACACTAAGTGGTTTATAACATTTGTAGATAACCACACACGAGTAACTTGGGTCTACTTGTTAAAAAATAAAAGTGATGTGGGACAAACCATTATAAGATACATGACATTCATTAAAAATCAGTTCAGTAGCACCATTAAAACTTTGAGGTTGGATGATGGAACTGAATATCTAGATAAAACAGTTTAAGATTTTATGATTAAAAATGGTATACATTATCAGACCTCATGTACTTATACACCTCAACAAAATGGTATTGCTGAAAAAAAGAACAGACATATTCTTGAAGTAACTAAATCAATTATGCTTAAAATGAATGTACCCAAACAATACTGGGGTGAGGCTCTTCTTTCCGCTACCTACTTAAAAAATAGAATGCCATCTAGAACTTTATCATTCAAAACACCTAGGGAAATACTTATTAATCATTATCCATGTACTAATCTACTTACATAGCTGCCACCTAAACTATTTGGATGCACAACATATGTGTATATTCAGCTCGGCCACAGGAGTAAACTGGATCCTAGGTCTGTTAAATGTATCTTTCTAGGATATGCTAATTCGCAGAAAGGATATAAGTGCTACTGTCCAGCCAATAGACCAATGTACATAACATTAGATGTTACATTTAATGAAAAACTTGCATATTATAGATATGAAGAAGAAACAATAGAGTTAAGGGGAAATGAATATGAGCCCATTTCCCCAATACCAGATATGTTGAGCTTAATTGCTCAGCCGAGCTGCACACAACAGCTCAGCTGTGAAACACCTCAGCTCGGAACTACTGAAATACAACCCAGGATCAATTCTCCAATCATGTTAAACAATCAGGAAAATCTAAGCTATAATGATCAACCTAGTACATCTAACCAAACACATCTGACTGGAGTAGAAGAAAACACCAAACATGATCATAAGACTCAAATTGACGATAGACCAATTGCACTAAAAAAAGGAATTCGTGAATGCACTAAGAACCCAACCTGCACCAAGTATCCTATAGAAGAATACATATCCTATAATAAATTAAATTCAAACTTAAGAACATTTGTATGCTCACTCAATAATAACATTATTCCTAAAGATATAAAGGAAGCATTTAGCTGACCTGAGTGGAAACAAGCTGTGCATGAAGAAATGAATGCCTTAGCAAAAAATCACAGCTGGGAACTTACCTCCAGCTCAGCTCAGATAAAGCCAGTAGTATTTAGATGAGTATTCACTAATAAATATAATAATGATGGCACAGTGAATAAATACAAAGCCAGATTAGTAGCTAAGAGGTTCACTCAGACCTACGGGATAGATTACTTAGAAACCTTTGCACCAGTAGCTAAGTTGAATATTATAAGAGTGATATTTTCTATTGCAGTTAACCTTGACTGGGAACTGCATCAACTGGATGTAAAAAAATGCCTTTTTAAATGGAGACCTGACCAAAGCAGTCTATATGATTATACCACCCAGTTTTAACAATGAAACTAATAAAGGTCAGGTTTGCAAACTAAGAAAGTCCCTGCATGGTCTAAAACAGTCACCTCGGGCATGGTTTAAAACATTCACCCAGACAGTAAATGAGCTAGGATTTAATTAGAAACACAATGATCACACTCTATTCACCCGAAGTTCAGCTCAGGGGGAGTTGATTGTCATTATTGTATATGTAGATGATATTATACTAACTGGAGGAGATAAACAAGGCATAGTAAATTTCAAGAATAAATTATCACAACAATTTGAAATGAAATATCTAGGAAAATTAAGATATTTCCTCGAAATGGAAATTGCAAGAAACAAAAATAGACTCTATATATCACAAAGGAAATACATACTGGATTTTCTCAAGGAGACTGGTCTGCTTGAATGCAAACCAGCTAACACCCCGGTTGAGCCTGGATACAAGCCTAGAGATCAATGGGATAACACTCCAACAAATAAACTAGGATGTCAAAAATTAGTTGTGAAATTAATCTATTTATCTCATACTAGGCCTGATATTTGCTACGCAGTGAGTTATGTATCACAGTTTATGCACTGTCCTACTAATGAGTACCTCGAAGCTATTTTTAGAATCCCTAGGTATATAAAGAATGCACCAGGGCAAGGACTATACTTCAAGAAAAGCTTAGATCGAGGTATCCAGATCTACACGGACGCAGACTGGACAGGATGCAAAACTGATCTACGATCAACAACTGGCTATGGAACATTCCTACGGGGCAACCTGGTTACATGGCGAAACAAGAAACAACCAGTAGTATCAAGAAGCAGTGCAGAAGCAGAGTTGAGAGAACTTGCACTGAGAATATGTGAAGGCATATGGATCAGAAGAATTCTAGAAGATCTCTGCATTCAGGCAAGGCTACCTATACAAATCTTTTGTGATAGTGTTTCTGCTATAAGTATGGCAGAAAATCCAGTCCATCACGACAAGTCAAAACATGTAGAAATAGATAGACATTTCATCCGTGAAAAAATTGAAGGAAATGAGATCAACACACAGTAAATTCCCACAAAAAATCAGATAGCATATATCTTAACAAAACCAGTCTCAACGAAAGTTTTTTAATATTTGATGTCCAAGCTTAGTTGTTTAAATATATACAACTAAGCTTGAGGGGGAGTATAGAAATAAGCTCGGCAGAGGTGTGCCAAACAGAGCTCAATGAGGCCAACCTGAAGAAGGCCGACCTGGACAAAGACATAAATAATGCTGAAGAATGAAGTTATACCGAACTAAGCTGAAGGAGGCTGACCTAAATAAGAAAGTGCCGAGCTGAGGTAACGAGACGAAGCACAATTGAGGCAGCAACGTATTAGGCAGGGCTGCTATACTTAGGCTTGTAAATATTTGCATTTTTACTGTACATAGCAGAGCTGCATTGGTAACTAGCCGTTACCACAGCTGTTGTAATCGACTATTCTGGGAATCATAGTATCACACACTGAAGACAAGAACCCTTTCGCACCAGTTACTGGATACATCACTCCTTTTGACACCTTACTTGGTGAATACCGTACGGGGATTTTTCTCTGTTCTGCCGTGGAGGTAATACTCTGCCCTGGTTTGCCGAAACGTCCTTATTACCCTGAGTAGTTTCACACACAACGGGGCATGGACTGGGAGGGTTATCATGAATATTAACTAAATCAGGGGAGGATAATGGAGTAGATGGAAATGTTGGTAAATCAAGGGATGATGGTACCCGATTATGCAGAGAATCTGCTTGAAGGGAATCACTGGTCGTTGGTTCAGAAGGAAGTACCATATTTCCGTCACCAGGTAAAGTACAGTCGGAGTCACCTACTTGTTGTGTTGGAACTGCACTCAGTGGACTAGGGTTATAGAGCCAGTCGTAGGTCTCACCGCACATCTCCCCCTGAGACCAATACTAGGTAGAATATAAGTACTCATGTTCTCGGAAGGTGCAGTCCATGGTAATATGGACGCGACGGTACGAGGATTACAACAACAATAGCATTTTTGAGACAATGCATACCTTACGAACACATATCTATCGGCGCACGCATCTAATTTGGAGCATTGGGAAGATGGGATATGAACGAATACCGTGCAGCCAAAAATTTTGGGCAGTAGAGTAAGAACTGAAGGTACCTCAGTGTGGACGACAAGAACAGACAGCGGAGTATGATGATCCAAGATTTTAGTAGGTAAGCGATTTAGGAGATATGCAGAGGTCGCAACAGCTTCGGCCAAAAAATTTTTGGGACCTGAGACTCAAGCATGATTGCCCGGGTCATTTCAAGGAGGATGCGATTTTTGCATTCAGCCACGCCATTCTGTTCCGGTGTGTGTGAACAAGACGTCTGATGGATAATACCATGATCTCGAAAGAAGTCCTTGAAAGCACTGTCAACATATTCACCTCCATTATCTGAGCGGAAGACTTGGATATTAGTATGAAACTGGGTATGAATCATTTTATAGAACTGGACAAATGTAGAGTAAACATCAGACTTATTTTTGAGAAAATAGATCCATGTCATTCGGGAAAAATAATCCACAAATGTAATAAAATACTGCTAACCAAGAGTCGTAGGATATGGAGAGGGGCCCCACACATCATAATGTATTAGGCCAAACAAAGTTTTGACCCGTGCATTATTTGTTAGTGTATGTGCCCTATGCCATGATTTGGATGTTTATGTTATACATTTATTGTTAATAAAAGAGGTTTTATTATCATTATTGTTGGTTAGCATGTTACACAATTTTGATATATGTCCCTGGTTCATTATTGTTATAGAGATAAAATAATTTATAACCAGTATGAGTATTGATTTGATAATCATGAGATGATTATGTGTATGGTGATACAAATCAATCTCATAGATACTTGTTAGAGAACAGTGTATTGGATAGACCCATCATGAGATTACTACATGGATTAGCGTCATAAGTAAATCTCATGATAGTCATGTTTTAATCCTTAGACTTGAGATTGTCATAGTTTCCCAACATAAGGACTATTGTATTTTGACATGATCAAACGTTATCCGTAACTGGATAATAATAAAGTTCATGATTGAATATGATAGAAATTATGTAGAGGATATTGAACAATCAAGATAAAATTTGTCCCTCTCTTTTGAGAGAGATATCTTTGGGCCACTCAATTAGTGAGACTGTGAAATGCATGACCGTGCTCAGATAAATTGATAGTGTGATCAATATCATTTGTTTTATCAGTCTACTTAGAGATCGAGTAATCATATGTTTGAACAATATAAGTATGACGCTGGCCATGACTTATGTTCAAACTAGATATCGTGTGACAAAGAGATTAATGCACGTACTATTATTAGGCTAATTGGACTTTACTCGTATTTATTGGGTAGTCGTAATGTCTTGCTAGAGACCAATTACGACTTGTTGGTTTAATGGATATTTAACTGACTGCCAATTAATATGGGCCTATCGGGTCACACACAAGAATGCGTATGGGCTGATATTAATAATATTAATATTAGATATTAATTATTATTATTATTATTATTATTATTATTATTATTATTATTATTATTTTTGTTTATATATATATATATATTTATATCATCGGATAATAACAATAGAATCCATATCTGATATGGATTTTGATTGGTTTTATCTAACTGCGGCCGAAATGTGTAAAACTTCAGGGGTCATAAGAGCAATTTCTGCAGAGGCATTTTGGGGCAAACAGAACAAATTTGGGTTGGGGTTTTTACCTTTACACTCAGCTGCGCCTTCCTCCATTCTTTCTTCTTCGGCCTTGGAAGTTGCAGCGGCCGTCGTTCCCCTTGGTCCATCAGGCTGCTTCCTCTTCCCTTCGTACCACTCCAGATACCCAATAATCTGAAAGCAGTTCTCCTTTGTGTGCCTCTTCTGGCCACAGTGAATGCAAACCAGTGCCTCCTTGTCTTCTACACGTCTGGAGGTGCCAGATCTTGGGGTTCCCTGGTTTCCCTTGCCTTTTCCCTGTGCTGCTCCTCATCCCTGTGATAATCCTGAGTCACGGCCTCTGGCAGCCGAGGTATGCGTTGCCATGCCGTGACCTATGGCTCCTTGTGATGAGAATTCTTCTGAGGGAACCTTCTGCAAAACTGCAGTTCTTTCTTCTTCCCTTCTAATTTTTCTGTACACAGTCTCCAAACTAGGCAGTGGGTCTCTCTTTAGCAAATCGTTTTTTTCAGAGTTGTATTTTTCTTCAATGGCAGTTAAAAACTGGTACAACCGAAGGACTTTCATCTTTTTATTGTGTATATTTATGTCTGTGGTACATGTCATAAGGTTTGGTTCATGTGCATCTATGACTGTCCATAGATCCTGTACCGGTTCCAACAAGATTCAATACTCCCTCCTCCTTGTCTGACCAAGCCGGCTCTTCTATGAAGATCATAAGCTCTGAGGAGTCAGCCCTGATCCGTATGTGAGAGCTAGGCCATCCCAAAGCTTTTGCAGTGGGATACCTAGTCACATTAACTACTAGTGACGGCTCAATTGTCTGAATTATCTATGTGAACACAATATTATCCTCCTGTTCCCACTGTTCCCACAGAGAGAATTCTGGTGCGGTTGACTGTGGTAGAGGAGGAACACCCGTAAGGTGATGCCTCCTCCCTCTTCCTATGATTGTTCGCAGTATCAACGGTGCCCAGACTTTAGAACGATGTCAGTGCTGACTACGTCGTCATCACAGTGAACTTTTGTTGATATGTGTTTGGTATGTTTATGTTGACAACATGCAATGGGATCACGAGAAAGAGGACACCATGCTTAGAGTCATTTTGGTGTCTTAGACACTGTCCGACGGTGTGCGCGGAAGAATATGTTTAGTGCATTTCTAATAGTTTGTTATGACATGTGTTCAATAGACGTTAAGTAACTGATGCAGATTTGTACCCACTAGCTTATGACGTTGTTACTACTGAGGACAATGCGAATTGGTTTTGTTTTCTTACAAGCCTAAGGGTGTATTGAGTAGGCAAATGTTATAACGGTTACAGATCGTAGCATTGGTTCAATGGAGACATTGTCGATTGTACTTGAAGACCTAAACTTCTGTTTATAATCACATGGTCACAAATTTAAAGATTAGGTTTGCTAGAAAGAGATTTACGCGTAGTAAATTTCTCTATATACCACAGAAGATGACTTCTCTGTTGAAGGAATGTGCTTATCTGCTAACATTGAGGATGTTTAACCAGAAGTTAGAGGAACTCCAGAAGCTTTGAGGTTCTGTTGCGAATGAATTTCTTAAAGGTGTCCTGTTTGATAAGTGGCTGATTGCTTATTCAAATGTTGCACGATACCGTGCTGTTGAATAATTCAACAGAAGGATTAAAGACGTGAGAGGTGTGATTGTGACCAAATTAGTTGATAAGATCTGTTTTAAATTGATGAAATGATTTGTTGCATGTGAGAAACTTGCACGTAGTCGCAATACTATTTTGTTCATCGGAATGAACAAGAGGTACAATAAAGAGTATGCTATAGGTATTACATGGTCAGTGGCGAAGGGTTTGATGTCGGTTAATGGTGTATTGTCTACATCATCTGTTGTGGATGATATCTCATCCGAGACACGAACTTGTTTTTGGTAGAGGTGTATGCTTTTCTATGTCATCATGCAATTGTGGTGATTCAGGCATATAAATTACGAATTGTTGATCTAGTCGAAACATATTCTTTGAACGGGTCATTAATCAAGTGCTACGAGGGTAGGTTGGTGCCAGTCCCCACTAATTCTATGTATGAGAATGGAGCAAGTACCGTAAATGATACAATGCATCATTCATCAGTTAGAAGGTTGCCTGGTCTCCAAAAAAGTATGAACTTTTCTGTATGAGAGATTGTAAATCACATGAAGAAGCGTGTGTATTGTCGTTGTAAAAGATTATGTGGTCATAATAGTCGAATTTTTAAAGAACCATTATCATGTTATTGAAATTTATTTTTGTTTTTATTATTGACTTAGTAGTTTAAGTGTTTTATTGGTATGGATTGGTGAAAGTGGATACCGGCTATTTTATATAATGAATAGAGTGTGTATGCATTGGAGGAAATTTTGGAAATCCAGTTGATATTGTGACAAAATGGTTGTCGCGTTGTCACCGTGACCACGATGTCGCTTACACTGTAAAATGGTGTAAGACGGATTAGAAAGTTAGAACTTATAGCAAGGGTGTTTATGCCGACACTGTTAAAATGGTGCTATGCACACCATAATTCAGTGTTAGATTGAAATTAGAAATTATAAGTTAGCAGAATTTTGCAGCAGATGTGTATGAATGAGTTACTATTGCCATGATGTCAATGGAATTCCACTACTTTTTTGGTTATAAAGTTAACATTAGGTTATAATTACAGTGTCTTTGGTGTCATTGCCACCGTATACATGGTATATGAACATTTTGAGATGGAAGCAATGTTTATGTTAATAACGATTATTTAAAAAGTATACATGGTACATTTTGAGATGGAAGCAATGCTGATGTTAATAATTATTTAAAAAATGAAGCGGAAGAGTCTTTTGAAAAATTACAATGCGCGTTATGTTATATAAGACTACGTATTTCTTTTTCCAAATAAGAGGACGCAGAACAAGTCTTTTGAAAAATTATAATGCGCGTTATATAATACTACTATGTTATATAATACTACGTGTTTCTTTTTCCAAATAAGAGGGCGCAGAACAATTTCTAGCCGCAAAATGTATCGGTCAACGTCCCTCCCTGTAAACTTATTTACCCTTTTTTACGCACTTCCTTTCTTTTTAATCAAGACTGAAATGACCGTACTATTATGTTTGAAAATCTCACCTTTGCAATATTGGGGAAGCGTTTTCTGACTGGATATGATTGAAATGAGAACTGATCCAACTTTGGTCATATAGATAAGAAGGCAATCAGGTACAAATGACTCATCAGATGATTTCCGAAATCACAGTGGTCAAGCATAACATGAACACCGAGATATTGCTTGTTCTGTAAACGGTGAAAACCAACATCGCTGTGTCTAGACAACTTAACTCCGAGATCACGGTTAAAAAAGAAAACATCGAAGAAGTTTTAGAGATCCAATTTTTTTAGTACCAATATGCCTTTATAAAGATCCGAAATTGGTCCTTAATCTCCTGGCGCGGGTATTAGCCGGAATAAATGGAACCCCATACCTTTACGTTTCTTATCGGATAAAAACTTTTACCACAATGTATTTTTATTTTAGAAATGTGAAATTTTTTTCCCGAACAAACCAAAATAAGAATTAAAAAATTTTTTATTTTAAGATAAAGGGAGTAATACTTTTGAGAGAAAATGAGTAATCAAATGAGCAGGATTTGATAACAGTAAGAGAACATTATAAACCATCTCGCATCATATTCTTCTGGGATTTGTTGTTTGAATAAAAAGGTGCCTAAGCTATGCCAAGTAATCTCCAACTAAACAGTGATACATATGGAGATGCTATCTCAATGAATCTCGAAAAGCCATAATCATACACTTTTACAATATATCTCATCAAAATGGTTATCCTCCAATATTGATCGTGCCATTAGGTGTTTTTGACTTTCCTCATACAGCGCATTTTTCCCTCTGTGCGTACAAACGACTGGGCACAGCCAGGCCTAGCACCAGTGATTGGAAGATGAGAGACTACTGCTGCTGAATTTGTATATGTGCCAGTAGTTACTGAGATGGTGATGGAACCTTGAATATTGTCAGATCGTCCGATTTGGCAGATACTTTATACTCCTTCATAAAAGTTCTAAGGCATCCATTGATGATCCGTGGTGCTGCCCCATCACAGAACCGTTTTGCAAGATCAACAGCCTTCAAGAACAGACACGCACGGAGTTCACTAAACAGATAAAGCATCCAAATTCTGAATACTTCACACCACGGCACTGCATAATCCGGAACAAAGGATTACCTGCCCTTCTAAACACCCCCTCCCCCCCCCCCCCCCCCACACACACACACACAAAAAAACACCCACCAAAAGAAAAAAAGAAGGGGAGGGCTAGAGAGAGGGAGGGTTGATTTCCCTCAAACAATGATAATCAATTACCACTCGAACATCACTGGTCCTTTAACCAATGGTCAATGTTTCTTCTCAGTAGTAAATCATTCACCAAGGTTCCATCTTCTCGTTAAATTTCCATGCATAGCTAAATACGTCCAATTGTGGAAATGGACCAACAAGATGGGAGTGATAAATACCTCGTTAATGACTATTTGGGGTTTAGTTCCAAGAATTGCTATTTCAGACATGGCTAAATGAAGAATCGAAATCTCCAAGATCCTGCCTGCCGGTTCCATCTGGACAAAGAAATGAAACTATGCATCAGCGAACAGACGACAAACAGTAAAAAACTCAAACAGCTTTCACTTGCTTTCGAGGCAAGAAATGTAAAAGGACAACCATGGATGGTGAAGTTCAAAATGAGAACAAAAATTGATCAGAGAAGAAAGCTTATACATACTAAGATATAAAGGACTCTTATTTGCAACAAACGGATGTTATTGTTACATCATGAGTTCTGGTCAGAGGCTTAGGCTCCTTGGTTAATATAACAAACATGGATTTTTAGGCATCCATTTTAGTCATTGGTCTGACTATGTAACGACTGCAATAATTCATCAGAGAAAATTAAATTCATTTACAATAAAAATAGCCGAGGGATATGACCTGGGTAACATTCTATACCTGGTGATGGAAGGTTTTACATAGTTACTCAAATCAAAAAATTCAGATGTCTCGTTTCAAATTCCATGTGACAAACTAAACCTAGCTTATCTTGCCTTTGCTTATGACCTTTTAATCCTTTTAAAAGCAAAGGTGGAATCAATTAAAGTCATTACAGATACTTTACTGGAGTTCCAAGACCTCTCTGGTCTCAAGTCAAACCTGCAGAAATCAGAAGTCTTTATTTATGGTGCTAACCTTGGCCAGAAAAAAGAAATAACAGATATTTTGGGCAAGCCGTTGGGATCTTTGCCCATTAGATACTTGGGTGTTCCTCTGATTGTTGAAAGATCTCCTATTCTAATTGCTACTCTTAGCTTGAAAAATTGAACAAGAGAATTAGTAGCTGGTTTGCCAAAAATCTGTCTTATGGGGGGTAAGGTACAACTTATAAACTCTATCTTAATAGCAGTATGTAAGTATTGAACTACCTCATTTCTGCCCAAGAAGGTTATTTGAGACATTGAAAGAATTCTCTAGTCTTTTTTCTAAGGGGTTCACAGTAAACAAAAGTCAAATGGAGTTTCATCTCCAAACCCAAGAAGTGTGGAGGATTAGGGATAATAGAATGTCTATGCTGAACAATGCCTACCTTGTAAAACATGATTGGAACATAAGTGAAAATATAGAAAGTCTATAGATCAAATGAGTGCATACAATTATACTAAAAGGTTTCTCTGCCTGAGAGGCAAAAGCAAGGTCGCTAACTCTTGAATGTGTAAAAGGCGGCTTTGGATGAGATACAAGTTCTCAGAGCACATTACAAGGATAATTGGGGATGGAACTACTACAAATTTTTGGATAGATCCATGACATCCTTGATATTCTCAACACAGTGGTCCTTGAAATGAAAAGAAAGTAAAATGTTAGGCTAAATGCAAAAGTTTCTCATGTTTCTGTAAAACAACCAATAGAGGTTGAAATGGACATATCATCAGTTTTTACCAAGATTGTAGAACAATTTAGTCAAGGAATAGTCTTGATCAACGGAAGTGGACTCCTGATCAGAATTTCTCAATTAAAAGCGCAGCTTCAGTCTTACAACAGACTGACTCAGTGATAAATTGGTATAAAATTATCCGGTGTAGACATCATCTTCTTAGATATGCAATCACTCTTTAGTTGGCACGTTGGACGAGGATGTCTACACCAGACACTTTTAAATTGTGCATTATTTATACTAATACTTGTGTTCTTTGTAACAGGTATCCTGAGAGCCGGTGCTTTGATGCAAACTACTTCTCACACTTTCTTTTTGTAATTTAAATTTTATAGAACGGCCAAATCGGCAAAGATACATGGATAGTTGCACGCTATGACAACATATAGCTTGACTGTGTCAGTACCAAAAACCAAAATGTAGGTGGCTTACAAGGAGCTAACCATATCTACTGCCAACCTTTACAAAAGAAGTCCTAGACGGACAAATAGAGCAATATTGTGTCAAGCTACTATGAGATAATTCCTAATTACAAAATAACCCACAATGGGCAATTAACAAAACTATTAACAAAATATTCTAAATTTAGCCTTCAAAAATTGCTTGGGGAAGGCGCTCAGTAGTGTAATAAACAGGGCCATCATTGAATTTTCTTCTCATTGTAAGCCTTTTATTCTTTTCCATCATCCAGTGCATTCTTCCCAATATTCGCATAAGACTCACATATTTCACTCCCGTAGTGCACGCTGCGACATAAGATCTCCATTTGTGGACCTGTAGAGGAGTGGCAAACCAAAGTATTCCGGAAAGCAACATAGCAGATGAATATATAAAAAATAGCAGAGCATGTGGTTATGGGGTGACGATATGCATTGGCAGGCCAAGATTTACAGCTATTGTCCAATTTGTATGAGATTTTCTTATTTTGTTCCAAGAAGTGATGCAATATCTAAAGCTTTGCAGGATTTCATTTGTGATGGTTTAAGGGTTTTTCTTGATTTTGTTGTGGAGTCTGTTATCCCTTTCCCTCCATATTGTGTAAACAGCCGTGGCAAACGCTTGACATAAAATCTCTCTTTGGAACTTTGATTGCCATGGGTTGTTTAACAACCAGTCTTGAATGAGTGATTGTATGACATTGCAATCTTGTGAGGGTGGAGGACCAAACAAAGTGTGAGAAGGACCATCCAAAGAACAAATGATTAATGTTTTCTGGATGCAACTCGCATAGAAGACAACAATTGGTAACAATTATACCCCATTGGACAACTTTTTCCAGAGCAGGAAGCCTCTCCCGGAATGCTATCCACAGGATTACGGCATATCTAGGGAGATGCCTCCTACTCCAGACGATTTTTGCCCAAGGCACTGTAGTCTGGTGAGGCACCATTGCTATTGTGGCACTAAAGATGGTGAACCTTTGAGAGGGGTTCCATTTCCAAAGATCCAACCTGTCAGAAATTGCAACACCCTGACTGGCATGATAAAATGCTATCACTTGGGAGTCCCAGCCCCTTCTGTAGGGGAGATTCCATTGGCCATCCCTAATAACATCAGAAACTCTGGCTTCCAAACCAATGTTTAGTTTATGTCTAAGCTCCAGAAAGTTTTTCATTAACCTACCCCAAGAATGCCATGGATCAAACCAGAAGGACGTATTCTGACCATTCCCAATTATTCTGGTCATAAATTGTTCATATTGGTCTCTGATCCAGAGAAGTCTCTTCCAAAACCAAGCATCCTGGGCTTTGGGTTGAACTTCCCATAAGGACTTACCCTTAAGGATGACCGTGTGAACCCATTTAACCCATAGTGATTCTTTATTTTCAAAAATGTGCCACACATTTTTCATGAGGTAAGCATTGTTAACCTGTGTCAAGTTGGGGAGACCTAGTCCACCTGCTTCTTTAGGCATACATAAATCAGTCCATTTAACCTTTGCCTTTTTAGGACCACCCAAAAGGAACGAACAAAGGATTTTCTTGATTTCTCTAAGTGTACCTCGCCGTAAGAAAAAGGAAACCGTCCAGTATCTGACGATAGCCACAAGAACAAAGTTTATGAGCTAGAGTCTGCCTCTATAGCTAAGCTTAGAGGAAGTCCAGCTATTGACTCTTGCTTTTAGTTTTTCGAGGATAGGGGTGCAATCAGTGTGAGAGAGCTTCCTGCTCATGAGTGGAAGACCAAGGTACTTGATGGGGAGAGAACCTAAAGGCATGCGTAGAATGTGTGAAATGTGTATTTTCTTGCGCTCGGAGATCCCAGAGATAAACACCTCACATTTCTGAAGGTTGGGTGAGTCTAGAGATGTCGGTGAATTTGGTTAGAATGAGTTTGATTGTGTGAATTGATTGAGTCTCCGTCCTGGACAAGATGAAAAGATCATCTGCAAAGGCAAGAGAGCTGAGTTTTATAGGCTGACATTTGTGGTGATAACTGAAAAGATGATCTTGAATTGTTCTTTGGAATAATTGAGTGAACCCTTCCATGGCAAGAATGAACAAAGTTGGGGAAAGTGGATCCCCCTGTCTCAATCCTCTTGAGGACTTGAAGTTTCCATTGAGGGAACCATTCAAGTTAATTGAGAAAGATGCAGTGGAAATGCATAGGAAGATCCAATGCTTGAATTTTTCTGGAAAGTTCATTTTGATTAAGATGGACATAAGATAACTCCAGTTAAGGGTATCAAAAGCCTTCATGATGTCCACTTTGATTGCACAGCAAGGTGGGCCACCATTTCTTTGATAGTGTTGCACCAGGTTATGCATTAGGAGAATATTGTCCTGAATGCTTCTTCCTTGGACAAAAGCAGATTGGTTAGAGTCCACTAGCAGGGGAAGAAGGGGTTTTATACGATTGACAATGATTCTGGATATGACTTTGTAACTGACATTGCAGCAGGATATGAGTCTAAACTCCTTCATCTTTACTGGGCAGGCTGTTTTTGGAATTAATGAGATAAATGTAGTGTTAAGTGGATAATAAAGAAAACTGTGATTGAAGAAATATTCTATGGCTTCCATAAAATCCTTCCCAACTAAGTCCTAGTTTTGTTTGTAGAATTCGACAGTGAACCCGTCTGGCCCAGAGGCACTGTCATTTTTCATGGAGAATAATGTGTCTTTTATTTCTTTTTGAGTAACCTTTGTGAGAAGTGAAATAGCCTGCTCCTGGCCGAGGACTTTACCCTCCCAAAGATGAAGACCAGTTGGGTGAGGGTTTGGTTCTGAGAAAAGGTTTTTAAAAAAATTGAATGCTAAATTTTTAACCTCTTCATAATCTTTGGTCCAGGAACTGTCTTCATGTTGTAGCCTTAAGATCTTGTTTCTTGCTGTATGAGCTTTTACAGTTCTGTGAAAAAATTAAGTGTTCTTGTCCCCTTCTCTCATCCATTTTATTCTGGATTTTTCCTTAAAGAAAGTTTCCTCAAAAGATGAGAGTTTTATGTACTTATCTAAGGCCTTTTCTTCCAACTGAAGAGACTGAGGGTTTGTACTGTCTTCCATGGCATTAAGTTGGGCCAATTCCAGGTACTGCCTTGCCTTCAGGACCATCACTGAAATGTTTGCATAGTGTTCAGTGTTTAGTTTTATGAGTGGTCCTTTTAATCTCTTAAGCTCCTTTACCAGACGAATTTGGGGATTACCTTGGATGAGAATGTTCCAGTTTTCCCCCAAGGTGGATTTGAACTTAGGATGATGCATCCAACCTTTTAAGAATTTAAAAGGGTTTGGGGCCCATGTTCTGGTCTAATTTAACAGAAAGAACCCCATGGGAGTGATCTGAAAGGACAGGAGCTTCGTGATCTAGTTGGTAGTTAGGGAGTTTTTGGTTCCACTCTTCATTGCAAAACATGTGATCAATTTTGGTGTAGGTTCTATTATTTACCTCCTTTTTGTTAGACCAAGAGAATTCAAACCTTCTGGATGGTATATTAAGAACATCTGTGTCCCTAATCCAATTCGGAAATTCCTGGACTGCAAATTTATCAATCCTTTCATGTCCTTTCTTACCCTGACTATCAAGTACGACGTTAAAGTCACCCATGATAAGCCAGAGCTCATGTCCTAGTGTGGCATAAAGTTGTCTCAAGGATCTCCATAGGTCTCTCCTGAGACTCCTTTCATTAAAAGCATAGACCACGGTGACTATGAAACTTAATTGGTCTGGAGTGATGGTGGTCATTCTACAGGTTATACTTTGTTCCTCTATACTTAAGATTTGGGCATGGAAAAGATTTGGATCCCATGCTACCCAAATCCTAGAGACTGTACTGTGGAGTGAGTTGTGAACCACTTCCCAATTTCTGAAAATCCTTTTGGAGAAAGTTTTGAAGTTTTGCTCCCTCACTTTTACTTCCAAAAGGCTAATTAGATTTATATCCTTGTTTGATAGGAACTGTCTTATTTCCTTTTGTTTAAGAGGGGAGTTTAAACCCCTTATATTCCAACTAACTAACTTAATCATTATTTGGGTCTAGTTTTCCTAGGCCTGGCCTGGCTCTTGCTACGTCCCAATCTGATGGGAGAAGGGCTAGACTAATTGGCTCTGTAGCCTTGATTGCTAAGGTGGGAATCACTTTTTTCCTTTTGGTTTTTACCATCAGAAGTGTTTCCTTTAGTGATGACAGATTTTATCCTTGAATTTGCAGGCAGTCTACTTGGTCCCGAGTGATTGCTGGTTTCCTCCTTTACGCTAGAGGAATTATACCAGCTAGAATATGACAGCTGCCTCTCTAGCTTGGAATTTATATTCCTAATGCGTTCTGCAAGTGTTCTATTATACTCAAGTCCCAATCCGTCCTCCTTCTCGTCATCAAAGCTACCACATATGTTCGAGCCTACTTTGTTGGATTTGGGGGAAATTTGGGGGTGGCTATGTGTGTTTTTTTCCTTTGGGACTGTCAAGGTTTGGGCTTACGCTGACATCACTACCAATATTTTTTAGGATAGCAAATTTGTTTTGGGCTGATGATGTATGTTTCTTGTTGTGGATCTGTGTAATATTTGGAGATACAGTTTGTGAACTTCTCTGCATTTCATTGGAGGTTCCAGGTTGTCCCTGTGGGTTAGGGCTTTTGGTTTTATGAGTTTCCCTCCTGTTTTTGTTTGAAGGAGTAGGCTGAGCTTTTAGAGGAGTTTTTGGAACTTGTTTCATGGTGCCTTTAGTTGGGTTTACGGCAAATTGAGCGGGTGCAAGACAGTTATGGCCGGAGGTTTTGCACCTTGAGCACATCTTAGGCAACCACTCATAAATAACTTCTTGAGTGAGTTTAGTACCCTCTTCATCTATGAAATTAATGGTTTTTGGGAGGGGGTTTTCGACTTTTATTTCCACACAAATCCTGGCGAAGGTAATTGGGCTTTGGGAGGTGGTAAGTTTGTCCATGAATAGAGGCTTCCCTATCAAGGATCCAAGGCCGCTGAGCACTTGTGGGTTAAAGTAGTGAAGTTTGAGGTTTGGAAATCTAATCCAAACAGGAATTGCATCTAAGTTCAATCTTTGGATAGGCTTGTTTGGGATCCAAGGCCACAGGAATAACACTCTGTTACCAAAAGGGAGGGGGGAGAGGTCCAGTTTGCTTTGTTTGGCATCCTCAGACTGGAACCGAAAGATGAAGAGGTCATCTTCGTTCCTTTGGACCTCAAGAAGTCCTTTTGAAGACCATTGGTCCTCAGCGAACTTTTTCATGTTGAAAAAAGATGCAGAATTTCCCATTACCTGACCTATTATAGCAGTACTCCACTTTTGTTTTAAGTCCTCCACGTTCTGGGGGTTGATTTTGAAAGCTTGTTCTCCAGTTTCATTATGGATCTGAACCTGCTTGAGGTTGGATGTTACATCTGGTACAAAATCCGGATTGAGCAAGGATGCCCAAGCTGATTTTGCTCTAACCAGAGTTTGCATGTTACAGATCTGGTGGGATAGAGGAAGATTTATTTAAATCCAGCCATCCGCCATTTGCATAGTTGAAATATAGGGATTCCCCCCGACCGTTTTTATTGGCGGTGGGAGAGGTCTTCGTGATGGGATTCTTGGTTAAAGATGATAGATTCTGGCTTATTTAGTGAAAAGAAAGAAAGATTAGAAGGATGGGGAGGAAGATCGCTGGAAGAAAAGGTTGAGGGAAGAAAAGAATTGTGGCGGAAGAAGGCGGAGTAAAGAGGGAAGAGAAAAGTTTTAGCCGTTAGGAGTGAAAGTTCTAGAGAGAGGCGAGAGAAAAAAAATTTTAGTGAGAGAAACCACTTACTCAGATTTTTTTTTTGTAATTTAAATTTTCATAAAAATACCCGAAGGCACATAAAGATAATTACATGTAATGTTGCACCAAGAGGCAACAAGTAGCAATTACTGTGACTAGCCAAAACAAGGTGGCCAAGTAGAATCTAACAAAACCAACCGCCAACCTTTACAAAAGGTGCCTAATGAATAAACGGAGGCCAGACTGACTAGCAAAAATAACATAAGACTGTAGTTCATAATTACAAATATCCCAAATTGAGGGCAAGTAGGTTCAGCCACAAAATTGCACCCCAATTGGCCTTCAAGGATTTGGCATGGAGAAGGCACTTGATGGGAACTATCATTCCCCCATAACTTGCAACTGAAAACACAACGTTTCTGCCCAAGTTCCGCTTCAAAGGCCAATAATGCAAATGATACTTCTCCAGCTGCATACAAAATCTACATTCCATATCCACAGGCCCAAACAAACAGTGGAGGGTATTCAGTTGGAGTATTCGCAAAAACAGTCGAGCTAAAGTGATCGGAGCCCACTCCAATAACCCAGAACCTCAAAAAGGCCAGACAGCGAACCTTCCTGCACTCCATCCCCAGCTGCACAAAATAGTCCCAAGCCAACACCGAGATGTAGAGAAAGCAGAAATTCAGTGGATCCAAAGCCACCACCACCCAGCAGCATAGCGGCAAGACATATCTACAGAAGGAGAAAATAGTAGCAGTATCCCATCTAAAAGGCCATGCATCAAAATCCCACAAATGCAAATGGAGAGTAGGATAGACAAAAAACAATAAATGCAGCATATATATGAGAAAATAGCTATGAACAGAAAATGGACATAGGGAGTCCCAGGTTGATCGCAATGTGCCAATTGTTTTGGGTTTTCCGATACTTCCTCCATGAGGAAGCAGTCATTCGAACATTCTGTAGAATATCCCCCGTGATTGTTTGGGGGTTTCTACTCAAGGCAGTATGGATTCTTTGGTTTCTTTCTTTCCAGATACAGTGAAAATCATGATCACCTCTTCTTCAGATGTCCTTTTTCTAAGTTCATTTGGGAAAAGTGATGAGCTGTCTTAAATGCTCGGAATGGTCCGATGAATGAGATCAAACCCTGCAATGGCTGTAAACAAACAATTCATGGAAATCTAAGTTTCACAAAGACATCTCCCTCCTTGGCTTTTCAGTGGCGGTTTACAACATCTGGAACAAAAGAAATTGTAAGATACATAAGAATGAGGGCAAAAATCAGGAACTGGTACTCAAGGACATATTCTTATGTATTTGTCAGGCCGTTGACTCATGGAGAAACTACCGACTTTCTAAATTTAATTGGGAACTGTCCCTAAACTTTGGGATCTCTTTGAAAGTTTTTTCGCCCCCTTTACCCTCTCGTAGGGACTAGCTCTGTTTGTTTCTTATGACCTTAGTTTTCTTGGCAGGTATTTTGGTGGTCCTGAGGGTGGTTCCTTCCAAGAGGTTCCATGGACATTTTGATTGCACAACCCAGGCTTAAGGAACATACATTTAATCGGTTTTGTGGCAGCGCTGTGGAGTCGTGGAAAGCTTATGGACCAAGTTAAAGAGGCGACTTATTTTGTGTGCAATTTATTATTAGTGTTAAATTATGTAAATGTTTGGCAAATAGTGCCCTTCTAAGGCAAATTTTGTAAAAGTGTGCTCTAGTTGGATAGGCAAATGTAAGCCACCTATACTTTGCGATTGCCAAGTTTTCTGTTTATAGAAGAACAAAATGAAGAATTAGTACTCAATAAACCAACAGAATGAAGAATCTGTACTTTTCTTATTCAATCAATTCTTACACAAACATTACAATATAACACTCTAATACAGTAGAGATGTAACCATTTAATTGGATACAATATATCTGTACTATTCCAACAGTACGATTCTAATATTTCAACACTGTTGCTAGTCTAAACTACCTCTTTTGTAAATGTGCCAATTTGGCTTATCTATGGAAAATTTAATTTACAAAAAAAAAAAAGGTATCCTGAGAGCCATGATCATCTTTTCTTGTAGTGTTCATATTTTGCTAAATTTTGGAGATCTATTTTGAAGCATATGATGTGCAAAGACACCATTTACATTTGGCAAGACATTCTTGATTAGCTTTCATACGGAAGCAGGCCAAACCGGCCATCAAAATTCCAAAAAGATTTTCCGCTGTTTGGGCTTTCAGCTGGCATATATGGGATTTGGAAAGAAAAAAATCAAAGATTCTATCAGCACCTCGGAAGGGATTGTCAAAGCACCATCAAAGAAATTCTCCAAATCATAAGATTTTCTACATCTTCATTGCGAGACATCAGAAGAAACAGAAACAACTGAGAATTAGCCATTAACCAAAGACTGTCTATGAAGGTTTTTGTTTGCCAGCACTCTTATTGGGTTTCAAAAGCAACAATAAAAACTGGGAACATGATTCAACCTGAGACCCCTTTAAACTATTTTGTCCATTGTTTCTGGATGATCTTTTGTCCTCTTCGCTCCTGTCTATTCGTTTATTTGGGTTCGCCTACCATAGTTTCAACTTCTACACATCCTGTAGTCCTAGTACTAGCTGTGGAAGTATCCCCCCACTCTGTTTCAGGGGGCATTTTGCTTTTGTTTTCGAAATTTGCATTGGTTGACACTAGAATATCAAAATACAAATTTAGAGCCATTTGTATTTTAAGCAAGTTGTGCTTGATATTGAGTATTTTGAATGTGGCACTGTCAAACAACTTGAATAGAAAATATTAGAGCCACTTGTATTTTGAGTAAGCTAGCTTACTATTGCCAACTATAGACAACTACTTGTATTTTGAACAAGCTAAGCTTGTTGCTGCCCAACTACCAACCACCTTGTAAAGTTGCCTTATTTGGGTTTTATATAGAATTTTAACCTACAAAAGAAAAAGAAAATTTCTATGCAGAGAAAGCCGTAACGTTCTCCAATAGCAGAATTAAGGAAAATCAGTTAATTATCTCCATAATTGTACACAATCAGTCCTCACAAGTTTGTGTTATGCCAATCCTTCCACCTGAAATTTTGCATAGATGTATATGGCAGTGTAGAAATGTAATTTCCCGTCTTATCGGAAAAATGAATGAAAATGACATGGTACATAAACATGTATCAATAAATCCAAAGTTAAATTCCAATAACAATTTTCAGATTGACATTCATTTTTCTCGCCCTCACACTATTGCTACTGGGCCCAAATTCTAAGACATTAGAAGAAGTTTTGTATGTCGGTACATTTTCTAGGCTAAAATGACAATGCATAATGTTTCAACGGCACAAAGCTAGCTAAAAATGGCAGTAAAGATGCAAAAAGATCATAACAAACAACCTACGGCCCCTAATCAGACAAACAAAGTCACAGTTAGGGGTGTTAACCAATTGAGTTCCATATTTCCTTTGTTGCACAGGAAAAATAAATAGTGCACTAATCCTTTTACCCGCTAACTTGAAGAATGAAGCACAAAAAAATGAACCAAATTTTCCTGAACATGAGATCTGACCTTCCAATTACCCGGTACAATTGTATCAATAACATGCACATGAATATTCCAACTTTCCACAACAGCTGCTAAGACTTTCCGAGTGAAACTGAAATGAGAGAAGAGGCGGAAGAGAAAAAGAGAAGGGGGGGGGGGTGGTATTAAAGAAAACATGCTTGCTCATCCGAGGAGAAAACTTAAGAGCAAAAATAGCAGAAAACAGGAGAGAAACTTTATACTCAACACCAAACAGCATGCTCGACACTAAAGCAAAAACATGCAAAGATTAAATCAAATGACCAACCGCAAAATTAGCTTGCTGTACACCAACTTCGGAGGAGCCGATAGAACTTCAGCTTCTGCAAATAAAACATCATTTAGTTCAGCAACTGGAATCATTTGAACATAAATTACTACCAGCAGCAATGCTTACGGCATATGCATCTACATTCAGCCATATCCTACCTATTTTCTGTAGTTAACAATATTAAGGCTTCATTTTGGACTATATTTTAATTGTGATAATAAAAATAATTTGTCATATGAAAACTTGACTTTAAACCAAGACACAAGTCATTGTTTGGTTTAATATGATTCTTCATTTTGTCTCATCCTAATTGATGCATAAACTATCATATGAATATAAAAAATTATGCATAGGATGCTTGCTTTACCTTTAACGTGCACTATTTTATGCGGATTGTTGTTTTCATTAGTTATATTTTTCTGTTGTACAATCGTATCTTTTTTTCTTTCCTATTTACTTTGGCATATGGGTTTATGTATAGCATATTTGTTTTCTTTAATTTTTCCTTTCTAAACCTTGTCTCTTTTTTTCATAGATGAATTTCTGCATATAGGGTTTACATATACAACATAAACTGTTGTGTAAAAGTAGGGGAGAGAATTAATCTAAACATTTAGGATTGGAAATAAGCTTAAACTTAAGGTAGTGTTTGGGAGTAAGTGATTTGAATAAAACCATGAAATATATTAGTTCCTTGACAAAGCCTAAGTGCAAGGCTTAGAACAAGTCCATCTCGTACAACAACCTACAGCGGTTGTAATGAAAGGAAAGACTTTTACCTTGGAGATACAAGAAATGACATCTTTCTCAGACTCTCTATGAACAGAAGAAATAGTGGAAACACGGGAGACAAATTTTATACCCAAGTCTCTTGAACAACTTTGTTTGGCCTTATGGCAGTTTTCATACTGCACTCTGCACGTTGTGATGCTCTATTTCTCAAAAAAAAAAAAAAAAAAAAAA
>AP025048.1:39166852-39345225 GCA_036186865.1 Eustoma russellianum | reverse complement strand
GGAGAGCAGAGGGAAGAAGAAGAGAAGAAGCAGGGCCATCTGGTTATTCACTATTCTGTATAGACGTAAGATTTATCAGCAATCAGGTAGGTTCCCTTTTCCCCCTCCAATTGGTACAAATTCAAGCATGCTTTGGTGGTATTCTAAGTGTTTTTGTTGCTTTAATTGTTAATTGGATAGCATGTTGTTCAATATGTGAAAAGCATGAAATTTGGAATTTGTTGAATGCCTGAACTGTATTTGCGTGACTTTGATTGATTTTAGGAAAAAATTTGATAATCAAAATATCACACCTTGAGTATATTTAGGCTCTTTATTCCTTGATTTGACCTTAGAATAGGTTCTCATAGACTGGAAATAGGTGAAAATGTAGATTGGGGTCGAAAAAGGCAGCTGGAGGCTGCCGGTGCGCCGCACGCGCCTCTGGAGGCGGCCGCGCAGGGCCGCACGCGCCTCTGGCCTTTGCGCTGGAATTCTGATATTATAAAAAAATGGTTAAGGAAAAGGGCTGAAGCCCGGACGCATGGACATGCCTGCCCTTAACGGGGCGGCTGCACTTGCACCAGGCTTGGCCCAATTTGCTGAAACTATAAAAAAAGGCGACTTAGCGGACCGGGCCGAATGACCAACAAACCGGACCAGCTGCCAGCGGCCCATTAACGCAATAATTAAAAAAAGGAAAAATAGGGCAGCAGGCCAGCCTTAGCGGGCTGGGCTTCTGCAAGGTGGACCAGGGCTGGCAATTACAGACCGGCCCTCTTCAGTTTAAGTAATTAAGGTGGCGTTTGGTTGGCACTTGGGAATCGGAATTAAAATCGGAATGGATATGATAGGGAATGGATTTGGAGGATATGGGTTTGGGGTTAAAAGTGAAGTTGTTTGGTATTAAAGTGGGAATATGAATAGTGACCGGTCGGAATAGTGGTCGCCGGTGGCAGCGGACCGGCGGCCGGCGGCTGTGGCCGACGTCGTTGACCGGCGTTGACCAGCGGCTCCACATTCCTCCATTCCCACATTTTGATAGATAAGGGGTCTAGTATATCAAAAAAACAATATCCATTACCAAATAGTTGGATATCAAAATGAAATTCATTCTCCCATTTACCCCAAGCAAACAGCCGGAATGGGTTTGGATTCCTCCAAACCCATTCCCTCATTCCCATTTCCCCCAACCAAACGCCACCTAAAATAATTTTCCAAATTTCTGAAAATGGTATAATTGTTATATAATTAATTTAAAATAGAAATAATTAAATGAAAAATAGTATTAAATATCAAAAAATTATAAATAAATTCTAAAATTATAAAATACTGAAATTAAATTATTTCTAATAATTTCAGTAATTATGATAATTTATTTAATTTGGATAATTAGGAAATAAATAGAAATAAATAGGAGAAAAATGAGGAAAAATACAGAAATTGCACGATAAAGGTATACAAGCCGTGGGAAAGTGGATTTGATACCGAACAATGTTGAGTTAGCATTCGAGCAATAACTGTACCTAGATTTGAGTGCCGGAGGATGGTGAAGATGGGCCAGGGGCTTTAAGTGATTGTGCTTTTGCATTCATGGCATGTGCATTGTATTTATGGCGAGTCGTGACGTATGGGTCACATACGCTCAGGATGGTGTATGGTGGCAGGCCACGCACACTCAGGATGGTGTACGGTGGCGCGGCCACACACACTCAGTATGGTGACTGTGGGGTGTACAACCTGCAGCCACTCAGTAGGACCCGGGTTCATGCATTGCACGGAAAAAATTTCTACGTCTTTTCGGATATGTTGGAAATTGATTCGACGCTTTGTATTCTCCTTAGTGAGATACGGCGGACGTACTGTTCCCGATGCTAGCGTTCGGGAGCGGGGCGCTACAATGGACCTTTAGTTTAGAAGTTATACCCAAATAGGAATGAAGTCTAGTTTTAGCTTTTGGATATGTTGGATCCAACACCAAGGTCTTAGAAACACAATTTGTTACCAAAAGAGAGGGGGAGCTTCCAATATGTTTTATTTCGCTTCCTCAGAGTGGAATCGGAAAATAAACAAGTCATCTTCGATTTTTGGATTTCTAAGAGGCCTTTATTTGTCTATTAATTTTCTGCAAACTTTTTCATATTGGAAAAAGATACACTGTTTTCCATGACTTGCCCTACAATGGACAAACACCATTTTGCCTTATCAGCTGTTACTATTTTGGTCTGATAACGAAGACTTTTTTTACCTTGGTCAGTCTCCAGATGCACGTTTGACAAGGTTGAGGATGTATCAGGTCAGAAATCTGGTTTGAGCAGTGAAGCCCATGCAGATTTAGCTCTAATAAATCCTTACCTGTCGACGATGGAAGCTGGTTTAGGAGAATCCAACCATTTACGCAAAGAAGCATAGAAGTTTATTCTGACCTTTTAGGACCAAATTTGGAGCGGCTCTAAGGCCTAGAATAGTATGCAGTGGTCCATTAAAAGACGTTGCCTTGTTTCCAATGTGAGGATATTAGGTGAAGGGGGTGAGGTAGATGAGGAAGAACGGTTTGGTCTAAGCAGAAATGGGTGAAGAGAGAAGGGAAAGTGGAAAAAGATTAACGTTAGTGGCAATATTTCTGACCATTGTGGGCGGAAAAGAGTGACGGTGGTAAGGAGATCACATGAATTGATGTAGAGAGAAGGCAAAGAAAAAGGACTTTTTGGAAGCTACAGATCCACTATTATCATGTGTATTCATTCTCTTCTAACATGCAATTCAAAGAATGATTGCATACCGAGTAAGAAAATGCTTACACCATACTATACTTTTCCACTCTACAACAGGCACAGGAAGTTGAAGTGGTTGGGTGGCACTTTTCATAGAAAATGTGCAACTTAGTTTCCGCTCCAAGTGTCTTCTCCCTGCTTGACGTGAATTGATCGGCATGCTTGATTGAAGAGTACCACTTGATCATCCCAGCCCCTTCCATATGATATACTCCATGTACTACCTTCCAAAACAATGGACACCCTTGCATCTGCTAAGATTCCTCACTTCTTTTCAGTTTCGGATATAAAACGCTCAAAACACCCCAAGGTTGTCAGGGATCATGCCAGAATGAAGTAGACTGACCATTTCCTATCTCCTTAACAAATAAGGTAGCATATTTATCTCTCACCCAAAACAATTTTTTCCACAGCCAAAAATCAGTGGTTTTGGGCTTGGCCTCCCAAAATGATTTCACTTTTAATCTGACTGTATGCACCCATTTTACCCAGATACCTTCTTTCAGTTCACAGATATTCCAATAATCTTCAACATATATGCATTGTTAATAGTACTCAGATCAGGAATATAGTCCTTTTTCTTATGGTTAGCAAATAGGAGACTATTTCAGTTTAACCTTCCTTGTTCTTTCCCACAAAAATATTTTAGTATCCTCTCCACATCACTTATTAACCATCTAGGAAGGAAATAAAAGGTTGTCGAATATCTATAGATGGCTAATAGCACATAGCTAATCAACTGCAATTTACCGTCATAAGAGATGTTTCTTGTGGCCCATTTATTAACTCTATTTGTTAGTGTATCCAAGAGATTTCTGCAATCAGAATATGGTAATTTTTCCCAAAATGAGTGGTAGTCCTAAGTATCTGATTGGGAGCCTACCCAAAGGCATGCCACGAATTTTTGATAGTACTTTCTTTTCCTGCCTAAGAATACCAAATGTCTATATTTCACACTTCTGGAGATTTAGTTTGAGCCTTGAAAGCTTCTGAAATTCCTGAAGGGACTCTCTGATGACTAGTATGGAATCCAAGTCAGCATTGGATAGGATGAGAAAATCTTCCGCAAAGGCTAGGGAAGACAAGTTCAATTTTTCACACTTCGGATGAAAACTAAATCTAGAGTTCCTAATTTTCCCTTTCAAGAGTTAGTTAAAGCCTTCCATAATAAGGATGAAGAGGCTAGGAGCTAGAAGATCTCTCTGTCCAAGGCCTCTAGTGGCTTTAAAATTCCATGTCAAAGCACCACTTAGGTTTATGGAAAAGGAGGTAGTGGATATCCATAGCCAAACTCATTTCACATATATGTAAGGAAATTCATAGCTCTCAAGATCATCATTAGATAGAACCAGTTGATTGTGTCAAAAACCTTAAGTATGTCTATCTTCACAGCACAGAACTTGGATACAACTAATCTATTATATTTTTTCATTAGGTCATGCATAAGCAGAACGTTATTTTGTATCGTTCTACCTTTAACAAAGGCTGACTGGTTATCATCTACCAGAAGGGGGATTAGTGGTTTCAGCCTGGAGACTAAGACCTTAGATGTGACTTTGTAAGTCACATTACAACAAGTGATAGGCTTGGCCAGGGAAAGATTATGGTAATTGGATATGCTCTTTCTAGTCCATTATTGTTTGGGTATATTAGAGGGGTCGGGGTCTGTAAATAGCTTTTCGAACAAACCAGAGGTCATATCTTGAACCTTTTGATAATCTTCAATCATAACATGTTCTTTGTTTTCAAGCTTAAGTATTTTCTTTGTAGCATTGTGTACCTTCACTGTCCTATGGAAGAATTTAGTATTCTTATTCCTTTTCTTTAGCCACTTGACTCTTGATTTTTCTCTGAAGAAAGATTCCTTAAAGGAGAAAATTAATGTAGATATCTCTATTAGATTTGACATTTTTGTGAAGTTGTGTATTTAGAGGGTCATTAACTAGAATTGCCGCACATGCTCAAGTTTGCCTCTTGCATTTTCAAATCTAAGTGTGATACTTTCAAACGTCTCTTTATTTGGCTTCCTAAGGGGATCTTTCAGCCTCTTAAGTTTTCTTACCAACCTGACTAGGGGGTTATTACTTTCCTTCTCTTCCAATTCTCCTTTAGAATGGCCTTAAAGCTAAGGTGACACATCCAACCCTTTATGAACTTAACGGGCTTGGGTCCAAACTTAAGATCTTTTTGAATAGTGAGTACTCCAGGTAAATGGTCTGAGGTAATAGGTGTCTCATAGTCTTACTGAAAGTCAGGATATTGATTTTTTTCAATACTCATTACAAAACATATGATCAATCTTAGTAAATACTATGTTTTCTCCATCTTTATTATTTCACCATGCATACTTAAAACCCCATAAGGGGATAATTACCATGCCTAAGCCTTTCACCCACTCAGTGAAGTCCTTAATGGCATTTATATCTATCTTTTTCACTTTCCTATTTTACCCTGTCCATCGAGGATGATATTGAAATCTCTCATGATTAACCAAGGCTCTACACAGCAGATTTGGCTTTGATATCTAAGCTCCCTCCAAAGTTTCTTTCTATTACTTCTTTCATGATGACCATATACTACTATTAGGATAAAGCTATCTGACCTTGATGAAGCTAGCCTCATCCTTAGGGTGATAGATTGCTCAGTACAATGGAACAAATCCCTTCAAAAAGGCTAGGGTTCTAACCCACCCACATTCTAGGAACTGATTCTGGAAAAGAGTTATGCACAACCTCCCAATTTCTCAGTACTTTTCTAGAAATAACTCTGAAGTTGCTTTCTCTAACTTTCAATTCCACAAGTCCTATCATTCCAATACTCGTACCGCTAATAAAATTCGTTACATCTTGCTATATGAGGGGGAGTTAAGCCTCCTAACATTTCAGCAAGCTATTTTTATTATATTTTAGTTGTTGAGGCTCTCAGCCTACCCCTGGTCCCTCCCCTACTTAGCTGTTTAGTAAGAGGTGGTCTTTTTTCCACCGTTACAATTTCAGTGTCATTACCTATGGAAGTTTTCTTTTGTGCATCATTGTCAGATGGAATAGATATCTCACCATCATCTACGTCTTTAAAACGGAGATGATCATGTCTCAAGTGATCCTTATACTTATTCTCAACTTTTGCCTTAGAAATTGCTTTTTCTGAAACATGTCCTAGTGGCACTTGACTATCTAAGGGTTCCTCGTCTGTAAACTAAAGCCTATCCTCAGCCACATCTGAGGCAGAAGAAGAGTGATACCCTTGTCTAACTTTCTTGTTTTAATTCAAACTCCTATGACCATTTTCTTGGTCCCAATCCTCATGGGACCATTCTTTACTCGTAGAAAGATGGAATCCTCTATTATAGCTTCAATAGAAATGAGTGTAGGAGAAGGTGTCACCTGATTTGTTTCCTTGTTCCTCCTAGCCTCTGTCTTTTCTGTGCAGCTTGAGGAGAGGGGGAGAGGAGGGGGAGGACTCTTCAGAGGGGAATTTTGCATTTGATTAGAAGCCGAGGTCTCCTGCTGATCTTAGGGGCCTTGTCCGTAATTACGTTTTGGTGAAGATCCTCCGCTATATCTCCTGTTAGAGAAGCAAATTTGTTAACTACGTTACTTTTAACATTTGAGTAGAAAAATACCACCTTGCTAGTTTCTTCATTTGGCGGCTTGTCATTGCTTTTTCCCCCTTCTCGTTCTTTAGTTGTTGCCAGGAATTATTATTGTCCTCATTGCTAGTGTCACTATCTTCGCCAGTTGTATCGTTGCTTGGTCCTGCCTTGTTGACTTCAGTAACAAATTCTTTAGCCTTACTTTTGTCATGGTGGTGGACCTTCCCTTGTTCAGTAGTAGCGCCAGGCAAAGGTTTGGAGACATAAGTGCCCGAACATTTTTTCATTTCAGGCACTGGGGTGGAATCTATTCATAGTTTGTTTCTTGCATGCATTCACATCCATCTTCATCAATATAGTCAATAGCAGTAGGAGGAGGAACATCAGTTGGTATTTCAATATAAATTCTGGCATAAGCTACACGTATTTGAAAGGTGGTTAGCCTATCCATAAACATATGCTTGCCAATAAAGCTTCCCAAGCCACTAAGAATCTCCACATTAAAGCAGTGAGCCCTAAGTCTTGGGAGTTGCACCCAAACTAGAATAGAGTTTAGCTTGAACTTTTATATCGGCTTGTTCCAAACCCAAAGACTCATGACTAAGACTTTGTTGCCAAAGAACAAAGGGAAAAGTTCCGATGTTGTTTGCTTTGCCTCCTCGGACAGAAACCTAAAGATGAAGAGATTTTCTTTTACTCTCTAAACTTCAAGACGTCACATAGAATTCCATCGATCTTCAGCAAACTTTTTTATATTTAAGAAAGAGGCATTATTTCCCATGACTTGACCTACTGTTGCAGCGCGCTATTTTTGTTTATCGTCACCTAAAGCTTTTGAAGGAATCGCAAAGAACTTCCTATGTTGTCCAAGTTAGGTTGAACACATCTTAGTGTAGACAAGGTTTCGGGAGTAAAATCCGGCTTAAGCAGCGAAACTCAAGCTGATTTTGCTTGGATAATGCCTTAAATGTTTAAGATCTATGTTGGACCCTACATGATGCTTTTTTTTCACTAAGCTTGTTTCTCATGTTATAACTGCAACTTCAAGATTATGTCTCTATCAACCATATTTTATGCGACAACATATCACATTCCTTACCCTGTACCATATGGTGGGGATCCGTTGCTAGTATTGTGACATTTTATATTAGGGAGTTAATTTGAAATATCTTAAAGTCTTTTAAGTCTAATTTTCTGGTAGCTAGGGCTGTAAACAAACCGAATGAGTCAAGCATTGCCTTGTTCAAGCTCGGTTCATTTAACTTAGCGAATGAGCCGAGTTTGTTTGTTTATTTAAATGAACATTTTAATTGTTCAAGCTCAGTTCGTTTAACTCACGAACATCATTAACGAGCCGAACACCTTAAACGAACGGTGTCATTACCGAGTTCGAACATAAAAAAGTTGTTCAGACTCGGTTAGTTAACGTTTTAGCCGAACCGAGCTCAAGCCGAGCTCGAGCCAAACAACCGAACGGCTCGGATCATTTACAAGCCTACTGGTAGCTAGTGGCTCGTTTATTTGGCCTGGCAATCTACGTTTCATAATATATTAAGAATACAGATAAAAATAATGTCAAAGAGGCTCTCCGACATTGTCAACGTTTTCATTTGTCACCGTTCTCTGACACTTATAACAGTATACCTGATGAATCTAGCAAACATCCGCAACCCCTTGAAGAGAGTCAAGCCTGACCAGACACCACGCAAATCAAAGTTTCTTGAAGCGTATAGCAAAAATGTAGAAGATATAGCTGTTAAGAATGTGAATCAATTAGAAAAATATATTCTTACCTTTTGTAATTGTAATTAAGTCCTACCATAACTAGGCCAATTGACTTACCACAGCTAGGCTGATTAATTTAATTGATTGATTAGGTGATTTGTTTCCTTGTACAAGAGGCTTATATACAGCATAAATAGGAATGCTTGTATACGTGAATATATCAATGAAAAAAAGAAGAATTTTCTCCCAAAAAATTGTTCATGGTATCAGAGCATGATAGTTCCTCTCTGTAAACAAATTAATTTAGATTTCTGAGAATAGGCTCAGAGAAGATCTCATCATTGCCATATACATTTTTCCAGCCAGAAGGCTACCGATTGAATCCACCCTCACAGTATCAACACTATGTTGCTTCATCAATCATCATCCTGAAAACCAAAATCTTGCAGAAAAAACCACCTGAAAAATGTCAGACACTGGAAAAACTGAGGCCTCAACTACAACATCTGAAACATCCACCACTAATAACCGGGTTTTTACCTGTATTTTAAAGAATATAGAGCCAACAATGATTAGCAATGTCACTAGATATCCCACAACCAAGGCCTTATGGGATGGCCTAGCCCTTACCTGCGGAACGGGTGGGGATGGCTTACAAATTTTTGACCTGCATAAACGGGCCAACACAATCCGGCAAGGGAGTGGAAGTGTGGAAGAATACTGGAACAAACTCCAGAAGGTATGGGTGTCTATTGACACTAAAGATCCAAATCCAATGAGTTGTCCTGAAGACATTGGACGTTATAACCGAAAGGTTCAAGAATCAAGGTTGTACCAGTTTCTCATGGCCATTGGTGACCAGTTCGAACAGGAAAAGAAGGAGATAGTGAAGAGGGAGCCCTTGCCCTCAGTGGAAGCAGCATTCTCTGAAATCCGACGAGCGGAGGCCAGAAACAGTGTGCTGAAAGGGCAACACCCCTCAGAAGAACATTCATCATTAGGGGTGGGTCAAGGTCTCAGAGGAAAAGGTTCGGCCATAGGAAGGGGCCGTGGCAGAGGTGGTCAAGCAGCGTTTCCTTCTCGCTCAACAACATCATCGCGAGAAGGAAGGTCAGACAAGAGCCAAATCACTTACACTCACTGCAAGAAGAAGGGTCATCCAAAGGAGAAATGTTTTCAATTGGTGGGTTACCCAGATTGGTGGGAAGGGAAGAAGCCCATCACCGGATTTGGAGGGACAGGGTCAACCACCTTTATTCCTCAGGAGGAGGACGGCAGCACTGACCAGACGGAGCAACATCCACAAGATGGCAGCGGAGAACAGCAGCCAAGGGGAGAAGCTGCAACAAGCTTAAGGGCGGCAGGAGGTGTAAGGGGGCTAGTGGGAAACCCTAGCCCCCCATCCTTTTTATACCCTGAAATAACACCCCTAACCCCTGTTGTTTCTGGAAAATCTATTATAGTCCCTGCAGTCTCTACAAGGTCGAGTCTGGTCCCTACAGATATGACCCCGGTTAAAATTCAAGTCACAGAGTTATTTCATTTGAATATCCCTTGTTCATGTTTGGTACCATATCGAGCTAAATTTTCCAACAATCAAGGCAACAAATTATTTCATATTCAAATTATACCTACGGTTAGTTTAGTCCAAAAAGATATATACACACATAAATGTGTGTGTGTCTGTATACATATGTGTGAGAACTACGATTATGAATATCGTTTCCCTCCTGCGTGTATATTAATAAAAAATAACTTGAGATATAAGTGTGTGTTAGTGAGAAATATTTCATATGAACATTTTTCTTTTCTTGACAGGTTTAATATGAATCCGATATTTCAATTTCGATGTTACTCTTAAACTTTGGGCAGAATTTGGCTTGTCATGTCAACGCAAAGCATTTCCAAAATAAGGGTTGATGCCGTTGTTTCAGAATCTTGCCAGTATTAAAGACAGTTGCAGGAGACATCTCATTTATATCATGGGATTGGGAAAGTCGTATGAACTACTTCATAAAGAGCAGTCAATGTTAGAATGAGAAGAAACTTTTTATTACGCAGACAGTTTGTCTATATCAACAATTCAATATTCAAGCTACATATTGTTACACATACAAATGTGCACGCTACTCCTTTTTCTTTGTGTTTTTTCTCAATGAATTACAAACTTAAGAATAACAACACTTGAAAAACAATTAAAACTGCGTTAAACTTCCAGCTCTGCAAGTTAATCGAAGAAGAAGGTTTTTCGGTGGAAGCTGCAAAAACATGAAAACATTCAATTTGATTAGCGTATAAAGATAAACTTAGCTAACTAAAAATCTCTTATAATCAGATTCTTTGATTTTCCGGTCATTGAGGAGTACAGAATCAGGTGGTTGTGATGTAGAATGGCACCTCTGACTTAAGAAGAGTTCTTGTCTTATTAATTACAAAGCAAAAGGTACATAAAGTAGCCCAAGTGAGTAGTCCAAGTATATTGTATAAAGTAGTCCAAGCACAGTCATCCTCATGGATCACCTAGCAGACTAAGTCCAAAATCAGAAATGAGGACCAGAGCTAAGTCATTGCTATCTTTATTTTCTTCTTCTTTTTAGTGAAAGTGTGGGGAAAGAAATCAATGTATTTTCATATTCTAATCGGTTGATCTTAAGAAAGAAAGAACTTGTGCTAACATCAGTACAATTTTAAACACCCCACACACTTGCAATCATGTATTCTTGTAAACAATTCATCTTTCTCTGGTCGTTGGACTCCATACTGCACAATGCAGTCAAGTGCTGGCATGTCACAAGTCAGTGAACTAGTGCACAGTTAGGCATGCTTACTGCGCTAAGTGATCATATCAATTTTAAAATATTGTAAAAGAGATGCGGGGAAAAAGAAAAATCAATAGTAAGTAAAATTATAACCACATCAGACGCCTGGAAATTACTCCTCAATACAAAACGAAGAAACTGAACCCAAGAAAGAAACAGGCAACTTACCAGGACAGGTCGAGTCCAATACGGGTAGAGTGAGGATGGTTTGATTAGTGTAGCCCGCGTAGGCACAAGTGGTCGTGTTGCAATTTTGAGCTTCCGTGTTTCCAATGGATAGATTTCCAATACCAGAACAATGCACGTTTGGGCACGATTGCCAAAGAGAGGGCTTCAATTCGTAGGGAATGCATCGCAGGCTGTGCATCAGAAGAAGAAAGAAAACAATGCTTGTTAAGCTTATTGAAAATCGAGACTCTTTAAAAGGGCAAGAAATGAAGGTTGATTTTTGACTCACGTCCAGCCGCTTGAGGCATTACAGTTGCAATAGACACAATTGCCAGCAGTGATGCTATAAGCCCCATTGGGGACTAGTAAAGGGTAGTCGGGTGAGTTTTTGCCCACTGAAGACTCACAAGCTGCAAAAAGAGAACAATTTGACCACTGAAGATGCCAAAGAATTAATGAAAAAACGTGCATTTAGAAGGAAACGAGAGGCGTCATTTAAGAATCATTGGCTGAAATGTACTACCACATCTCCCATATGTGGCCCAAGCGACTGTGACTAAGATGTTTAGATGCTCACTTTCGAGAAGCCATTCCTCCCCACTGAAACAGAATACCATGACTTCCACAAACCAAAAGCGTTCTAGTCTAAGGAGTAAAAATCTCTCTAATGGATCCTTTGTACAAGTGAGATTATTTTGATATTTTTCACTCGCTTCTAACATTAAAACCTTTTATTTTATTTTATTTTGGTTACACAAACGAATCCTAATCTTACAACCTAGGTTGAACAATATCAGACATATTCCAAAAATTCTATTTTTCAATTAGTGAAGAAAGGGAAGCAATGAGAAAAACACGAATGTCCTTTTCACCTATAATCACTTACCTCCGACTTTCAAATTAATGAAAAATTGGATCATCCAGGTTACTGTTATTAATTTAAGTGATCCTGTCTTTTTTTGTGCAGGTAAAAGCAAAAGGAAAAAAGAAAAAAAAAAGAAACTCAATAAAGAAATCCAAGAAAGGATTGAGAAATGATAAGAAATATCTTGAATTACAGTCACATTTAAGATTGAGAAGCAAGAAAGAAAAAGACGACGCAAGAAAAAGACCACAGCTTTAGCTTAATGCCTAAGCATATTCACTTATTTAAATCAAAGCCTTCAGAATCAGAGATTACCCATGACTACTTAGAAGATCAAAAGTAGAATTATAAAGAAAATTTGATAATGAAAACAAGAAAAAGTAAGTAGGAAAACCTCTGAGTGGAACATCAAGAATAGAACCAGCCTTAAGATCTTTGGGAGTAGGCAAATTATTGAGCTTAAGCAGAGTGTCCTCAGTGGTATTATACTCCTGAGCTATACCCTCCACGCTGCTGCCGGAATCAACCAAGTGACCATAGTGAACCACCTTCCGTCCATCCACGTCATCACAGCTACAAGGGAGCGGGATCCACAGCTTCTGTCCAACCTCAATAAGATCAGGATTGGTAATATTATTGACAGCCTGTATCTCCTGGTAAGTAACCAAGCCCGAGAAAACCTCAGCAGCTATGTGGTAGAGGCCGTCCCCCGGGACGACGGAGTAGGTAGGAATCCTATGGGAGATTCCGGTGCCGTTGGTGCAGAAACAGGGGAAGGGGATTCTGATGGTGGAATTGGCGGGGAGAGATTTGGCGGGAGAGGTGGAAAGAGAGAGAGAATTGGCACCAAGAATGGAGAAGAGGTTCGGGACGCCGAAAAGGACCTGGACGGCGGAGAGAGTGGTGGTGTTGGGTAGAAGGTAGTCAACGACGGCGTTGCAGGTGGAGGTGGAGCTGCACTTGAAGGGGATAGCTGAAACTGAGAAATAAAAATAACAAAATGCTGCCACTAGTGTAGCAATTCTCCTGTTAGAGAGAGTAGAAAACTCCATTTTCTCCAGGCAAACGTGTTCTTCACATTCTTCTATACAAAGTGCTCATCATTATATGTTTTATAGTCAACGGCCCCTGCCAGTATGGAAGCTTCGGCGAGAGCCGGGACGAGGAAAATGATTTGGTGGGAAATTACCGTCTCAAAAGAAAAAAGGGAAACGGAAATAACTGTTTCCTTTTTCGTTTTTAACAGTTTATCCACTAAAACTAAACTATCATGCGGTTCTTTTTTCTTTTCTTTGAGCAAACCTAGCGTGTTTAAAGCACCACTATCTCGGCAAGTTTTAGTCTTTCTTCAATATTTTCAAGGATACTTTTGATATTGCAAAGAAAAATCTCGTAAAGAATTACAATTAAGAGATTACAATCTTAGCAAGCAGTTTGTGCTTAAAATATGCAATTCCACCCATTTCTTTATACGTTACGTGAAGGAATAATTTTGAGAACATTTCGTGGTTGCTCTAGTACCTTTTAAATTTTGTGTTATAAACATCAGATAATTAATTTTGAATTAAAGAAGCTCTAATTTGAACAGTGCTTCAAACTATCTTTTGGTTTATGATATATTACTTTTAACATTAGACTCTTTTTTGTGGAAAAAAATACTTAATTGACGTCATGAATCAGCTATGGGAGTGTAACAGCTGAAGATACAAAGGAACCTACCCACAAAAAAGAAAATATAGACATTTCAGTAACTTACGCTTTTATTAGGTAACATGACCATCGTGGCCATATTCGTATTATATTGCTATCCCCAATAGTCAACTGGAAAATGTCATATGAAGGCTTCTACTATTGTGTTTCAGCTCTAAAAAAACTTATGGCCGACATAAATGATGTACTTCAATAGTCGCTTAGGTAAGAGTTTTAAGGTTTAGTGTACACAATTTTCTTAGCTCAAGTCAACTCTAGTATATAGAGCTGACAACACAGTCTAAACATTTATACTGTGACTCTCAAAATTCGAACTGACAACATATTCTAAAGCCGGCTCCCGCATTTCTTGGTCACGCATTACGCATTCTGTCAACAACCGCGGATTTCCCACACTTCCACATTTCCTAAAGACATGGTTTCATATGAAATGGTTCAAATTCTTATCTCTAAATAATTATATCTTTCAGCTTTTCTCTTTTGTACTTTTCTATAGTAATGATCATAACATTGATGTATATGATAATGACACTTTTTAGGATACCTGAATTACTGTCTATCAAAGTCTGCATTAAACTAAAATAAGTAGCATACTTAATGTTATACACTATCCATATTAGTTTTTTTAATCAAACTTATAAAGTAAAAGGTCGAAATGGGTACAAACCAATCGTCGATCTGTTTAAGTCAGGTTTTAAATCATAATAATTTAAAAAGGATTCAAAACGTGGTTATAATTGTATGCTAAACGACCTTAGTAGATGTCATCTAAGCAAGCAGGATTAATCAAATACTATCAAGCATGACAACATTCTTCCGGAGCGATCTGAAGTGGAAAACTTCGTCTTTTATGTTCGTTGCAGTCTATTCATCAAAAGTTGAATTTTCAATACCGACCAGCAAAACTGATCAATGAAACCTTAGTTCAATGGTTCAAATTGAATCTATACTTATTCGGTTTAATATTTACCAGATACATGTGAAAACTAATATTATTTGTGCTCGCATGTTACTAGACGATTGAAGCCATGTCCAAGTAAACAAAACACAAGCAAGCGCAACAAAGTTTTTGAATCTTCTCGAAACAAACATGAGTAAAAAAATTTGAGACAAAGAAAAATATAGATTAACAAAAAGAAACACACATAAATATATTTAGAATATAAATATTAATTCAAATATACGAATGAAATTTCCTTGTAAGATGTAGTTGGGACGTTTAATAATCGCAAAGACTTTGACCAAGTCATCTTATTTAAACGAGTATTATTGGAAACCAACCAGCAATTAGTCATGGGAATCCATCTCGGAATTGGCTACTAAGGGATGAGCCATACACTTTCAAGTCATGACTGGACTCAGACCCCATTGCCAAAAGTCCTGCAAGGTCTTATATTCCACTCTTTTGTCTTTCCTTAAAGATAAAAGGTTCTACCTAAATTTTGAGTTCCAATGTTGTCAAAGCTAGGTTCTGACCTGACTTAGATATGTGATTATTTATATCTTTCTTGAAACCTTGTTGATTTTTTTTCCATTCTTTTATGATATTGACCGGTCGAGCCACACCATTGACCAGTCACTGGTTTCGGATTCTGTGCTCCAATTATGTTTGGATTCTGTGTTTCAATGTATCTACTACCACATGTTCTCGGTCTATAACACTTATTTATATATCATAAAACATTCATTTCACATATTCATAAAACTATTACATTGAACGCATACACAACTATACTTGAGCTTTAGTTGCTCGATCACTTTAATGTGCACACTGAAATAGTAAGAGTGAGCTTTCAGCGTTCAATAAAAAAAATTAGATCTATCACAGCATCTGTTTTCGTTGACCATACACATACATATACATTCGTGCAATGTTCTCATTTAAGCTATAAGCTTAACCTTATATCAATGCACATGATCTCTGTTAACATCTTCCTTAATTCTGGACTCAACTACCTTGGTATTGACTTTGTATGTTCTTTTTATGTTCGTTTATTCATGTCTTTCTTCTCTTGTGTTTTATTTTCTTTTCTTAGATTGATGTTTCTTACTTTGATTCCTTGATACCTTGATTTTCTTGATTCATTGATACCTTGATGCTTTGAGTTCCTAGATTCCATGATACCTTGATTCTTTGACTCATTAATCTTTTGTATGACTCTAATGTTTCATACTATATGTCGCTGTCAGTATGTCATTATACGTTACATCTTTTATCCTTGACTTTAAATCTCCTTTCCTAAGTTGTTACGTATGTATTTTAAACAACCGTAGTACACATCTCATACTCTCTTAGGTACGTGTTACCTACCAAATTCAGTGATAGTTGCTTTAGTTTTTATTACATAGCTTGTCATCTTAGCGTTATCTTTTTAAGTCTTAGCTCTGCTTTCAGATAATATTGACTTGGCCTTTGACTTAGACATACTCGATCTTGACTTTATACATTTAACTTTAATCTTTACCTCTACTTCGACATGACTCGATTTTTGAATAAAGCAAAATGATTCACTAAATTGGTTGCGCTTCTTATATTGTGAAGTAGCAGTTGATTGACATAACTTGACGCATCATTATGGGTCAATCCAGAAACAACCTCTGTGTGTTTCTAACACATAGATATGGTTGCGTACATCCGACCCCCCATACCCCCCTCTACTTCATAGCCTGTCCTAAATGACTATACATAGCTCGATGTTTACTTTATACATTTAACTTTTGTAAACAATGAATGAAAGTAATTGTTTCTACTTCATTGAATAAAACTGTGTTAATAATCCCCTATTTATACTTGTTACTCTATACTGTATATAGAGCTTAGTCAAACTAGGATCTAGAGCGATAAGATACAAATCTTTCAAGATCTAGTTTAGTCAAAATATGATCAAATCAGATCTTTGATCTGATTTCTTCTTTTCAATACTCCCCCTCAAGTTGAATATCAGGATCTACGATGTTCAACTTGTCAAGAGTCATCTCGAACACACTTCCTGCTACTGCCTTGGTGAGAATATCAGCCAATTGATCTTTTGAAGGAACAAATGGAATCTCAATAACACCACTCTCTAGTTTTTCTTTGATAAAATGTCGGTCCACTTCAACATGTTTTGTTCGATCATGTTGTACTGGATTTTCGGAGATACTAATTGCTGCCTTGTTGTCACACATTAGTTGTGCCAGACTTTCTTGTGGAAAACCCACTTCTTGTAACAATTTTTTCAACCATAATACCTCCATTATTCCTTTTGCAATACCTCTAAATTCAGCTTCAGCACTTGATAATGCAACAACCTTTTGTTTCTTGCTTTTCCAAGTAACAAGATTGCCTCCGACTAGTGCGAAATATCCTGACGTAGATCTTCTATCAGTAGGGCTACCTGCCCAATCTGCATCCGTATAAACTTTTACATCTAGATGTCCGTGGCTTCTAAAGTATATACCCTTTCCTGGTGTCCCTTTGAGATACCTGATAAGACGCATTACTGCCTTCCAATGTTCCTCTTGTGGTTTATGCATAAACTGGCTTACAACTCCAACCACATATGAAATATCAGGTCGTGTGTGAGATAGATAGATTATTTTTCCTACCAGTCTCTGATATTGTTCTTTGTCCACTTCCGGGGCCCTATCAATAATCCTCAATTTCATGTTTGCCGTCATTGGAATGTTACTCGGCTTACAGTCGAGCATTCCTACCTCTGTCAGTAAATCAAGTATGTATTTCTGTTGTGATATGAAGATGCCGTCATTGAAGCGAAGAACCTCTATACCAAGAAAGTATTTTAAGTCTCCTAAGTCCTTCATTTCAAACTCGGTAAACAAATGCTTTTGGAGTTCTGATATTTCTTCATGATCATTTCCAGTAAGAATCATATCGTCCACATAAATAATTAGGCATGTAACTAGTTCTCCTCTTCTTTTAAAGAATAGAGTATGATCTGAGTTACTTTGTTTATACCCATTTTTCTTCATAACGGACATAAACCGCCCGAACCAAGCACGTGGAGACTGTTTTAGTCCATACAGAGCTCTCTTTAGTCGACAAACTTCATTTTTTCGAAACTCTTCTGAAAAACCAGGGGGAGCTTCCATGTAAACTTCTTCTTTCAATTCTCCATGCAAGAACGCATTTTTCACATCAAATTGTCTCAGAGGCCATTCTTGATTTGCGGCTATGGAGAATAAAACTCTGATTGTGTCAATTTTAGCAACAGGAGAAAATGTCTTTGAATAATCAATACCATAGGTCTGTGTGTAGCCTTTTGCCACTAACCAGGCCTTATATTGCTCGATGCTTCCATCTGCATTATGCTTGACTGTGAACACCCATCGACACCCTACCGGTTTCTTACCCTGTGGTAGGCTGCACTTCTCCCACGTCTGATTCTTTTTTAGAGCTTTCATTTCTATATTCATTGCGTCACGCCAATGCGGTATTATACTGGCTATCTCGGCATTCTTTGGTATGGATTCTTGGCATAAAGTAGCAAGTAGTCCTCTGGCCATCTCCCCCGGGGCCAGATTGACTGGATATCTAGATGATTGATTTGTTCGTTCAGGAGAATATCTCTGTGGTGGTCTCCCCCTGTTTTCTCTGGGAGGAAGTTTCCGTACCTATGGTTCTGAGAGATCTCTAGATATAGTATCTTCAGTACCTAGAGCAATAGAGTGGTCATTATTTACCTCTTGTAAATTATCTGCGGAAGAGATGTCATGGGGGGTTACTGATGCGTCAGTCCTTCCTACATTATCTGAAGCCTGCTCGTTGGCGTCATCTGCTTGTCCTTGTTGGACAGTCTTTGGCATACTGTGTGTAACCAGTCGAGTGACACATCCATTTCAGGAGTCTCCCCCTGTGGCGTTGACTGGGAACTAAAGAAATATTCGGTTTCAAGAAAGGTACAGTCCATGGTAACATGAAGACGACAAGTGCGGGGGTTATAGCATCGATAGCCTTTTTGATTGGTGGCATAACCAACAAAAACATATTTGTCAGCACAAGGATCAAACTTGGTACGGCTGCTCTTGGGAATGTGAATATAGACAGAGCAGCCAAACACCCGAGAGGGTAGAGTCAAGATTGAAGGTATGGATACTTGAGTAGATAGTGTGTCAAGCAGAGTTCGATGATGAAGTATTTTTGTGGGCAAACAATTAATGAGATATGCAGACGTAGCTACAGCATCAGGCCAAAAATGCGTAGGTACATGAGACTCAAGTAGCATAGCCCGGGTCATTTCAAGAAGAAGCCGATTTTTTCGTTCGGCGACTCCATTTTGTTGTGGTGTATTCGGACAAGATGTTTGATGAATAATACCTTGTTCACAGAGAAATTGATGAAAAGGGTGAGACATAAATTCACCGCCATTGTCAGATCGCAAAATTTTGATATTGGTATTATATTGAGTTTGGATCATTTGAGAAAAATCTTTAAAACGAGCAAGTACGTCTGATTTATGTTTGAACAAGTAAAGCCACGTCATACGGGAAAAATCATCAATAAAAGTGACAAAATACTGAAACCCGTGTGGCGTTGGGGTCGGAGAGGGACCCCAGACATCGGAGTGAACTAAGGCAAAGCAAGAATCAACTCGTGTATTAGTAGGTCTAAAAGTACTTCGGTGTTGCTTAGCTTTGATGCAAGTCTCACAAGAAAAAGCGTTTACAGAACTAGAAAAAAGCTTAAGAAACAAAGTTTTCAGATACCCAAATGAAAGATGTCCCAACCGACGATGCCACAACCACAGTTGCCGGTGGACAGTGCCAGTGGCAAGCATAGACCGACCCGATTGAGCGACCTCGTCCAAGTAGTACAGACCTGCGCTTTCAGTGCCACGCCCAATTATCTCATTCGAATGAATGTCCTGTAAGAGGCAAAAACGGAGATAGATGAGCACAACACAATCCAGTTCCTTAGTGACTTGACTAATAGATAATAATTTTGAAGATAAAGACGGAATATATAAACAATGTGGAAGGGCAAGTTGGGAAGAACACTGCACGGAACCAGATCCACGAACGGCAACAAGATGCCCATTTGCGGTTTCGATATGTGTTTTAGTAGGTGGGGTAAGGATAGAGAAATCATGAGGATCATATGACATGGTATCCGTGGCCCCACTATCTAAAATCCATCCGGAGTGCCGGGTAGGTGGTGGTTCTGTGGAAGGAGGCAAAGAATTAGGTATTGACGACCGTAAAGCCGCAGAATGCATTTGAGATAAATTGAGGGGTCTGTTTGGTAAATTGGGGTTCTTAGTGCTAGTTGGATAAAATGGTGGGGGCAAATTAGAAATAAGAGAAACTGAGGGGGCAGGAGATAATTCCAAAACCCTGGAGACGGTTCTAGATATTTCAAGAGGGAAGGGTAAATTTGGTAATTCGCTGGAAAAAGAGTTAGCCTTTAAAAGGCTAACCCTAGAAGCTGCAGCCTCATTCTTTCGCCCCTGTGTTCCTGCTGCTGTGCTATTTCCTCCTGTGTTACCTTTGTCAAGGGTGCTGCCAGTTAGTTCGTTGGAAGGCTCTCCTTCATGGGTGATGCCACCACCAGAGCTGACTGCGATGGCACCACGGCCGGGAACTGTGGTGGCGGAGCCTTGGTGGTCTGTGAGTTTCTTGCGGTTCTGGGTCTCCCACCAGTCTGGGTACCCTACCAACTGAAAGCGGGTTTCTTTCGTATGTTTTTTCATACCACAGTGCGTACATCTCAGTTTCTCCTAGTCTTTCTCTGTTGCAGCACGCAATGATGCTTGTGAGCGTGCTGCAGTCCCACCTCCATGCTTTCCTTGAGCCCTTAATCCGACCCCCATCTCTGGTGATGACTGCATGTCTGAAGGGATCCCTCTTAAGATCCCGATTCTTGCATCTTCTCTGCGAATGGATGCATACGCTGCTTCCACCGTAGGTAGAGGCTCCTTTTTCAGGATATCTCTCTTGATATCCTCAAATCTTTCATCAACTGAGGTTAATAATTGAAATAACCTTTGTTCTTGGATTTTTTTTATTATAGATGGCAATATCAAAAGGATCCTTCATGGGATTCGGATCTCTTCCGTCTATTGCCATCCAGACAGCCTGGAGACGGTTCCAACAATCTTCTAAAGTACCTCCTCCTTGTCTGATAGTGTTGGCCCTTCTGTGAAGGTCAAACACCTGTAGTGCGTCACCCCCTGATCCATATGTAGTTGCCAATCCATCCCACAGAGTTTTCGCTGTTGGGTATTGAGATACATTGTTTACCAGGCGTGGTTCAATATTCTGGACCAGCCAGGTAAACACCAGATGGTCATTCTGCTCCCATTGTGGAAAAGCTGGGTCTGTGTAGGTCGGTGGTAATGGACTGCCTGTGATGTGTTGAGTTTTGCCTCGACCACCGATGGCTTTTTTTTATGAGAGTAGCCCATAACGGGTAATTCTCACCATTGAACTTGAACCCCAATGAGAGGTCCTCAGAATTGGTAACTGTTGGGTTAATGCTGTTTTTTAACAGATTGACTAGCTGGATAGCCAATTCATCTGGTTTTGTTTATGAGGGGTTAGGTTCTGTCATTTTGATAGGAACGATGATTTTGCTGAGTTCCTACACTGATTGATCGAGGACGATTGGTTGAGAAAGGTATACTTTGAACAATGATGATCAATACTCTTTCTGAGTTCAAAAAAAATATCCTTTTTTGTTTTCTATCTGGTGGATTGTGTTTGATTTCGGGATAGTTGCTCAAAGAAGTGAAACAATGAGGAAAAAAGATTTTCTGAATTTGAAGAAACAGAGCATTGAGGAAGATCAATTTTTCTGAGTCTCCCGAATCAGAACATTTCGCTCTGATACCATGTAAACAATGAATGAAAGTAAATGTTTTTACTTCATTGAATAAAACTGTGTTAATAATCCCCTATTTATACTTGCTACTCTATACTGTATATAGAGCTTAGTCAAACTAGGATCTAGAGTGATAAGATACAAATCTTTCAAGATCTAGTTTAGTCAAAATATGATCAAATCAGATCTTTGATCTGATTTCTTCTTTTCAACAACTTTAACTGTGACCTCTACCTCATAACTTGTCCTACATGACTATACATAGCTCCTTAACTCTTCAAACAATACATCATTCAACATATACATCATACAAACATCATGTAATCATCATAGTATACATTTTATGCTTTAAATATCACATAAATACATAAGTCATAGAAAAACTATGATCTGACCGTGCGTATAACACATTATAGAACATCAGAATCACAACTAACTGCACGACTACTCAAATTGGGTGCTAAGCGACAACCTTGGCAAATTTTGACCGTTGACCGGTCTACGGACATTTTTTTCCTTTTCACCTCAATTCCCAACTTCTGTAAATATCAAAGACCTATGGCATAAAATACGAAATAAATTAATAACATATCAAAAAGTAAAATAACGATTCTTGACATTTTATAATAAAAACACTCATGAGTATAAATTTCGGACAGAAAGTAGTTGCTAGTATTTGATTTTGTACAGGTCTATATTTGGCTGTATGTGTATACTATTTATCTTATATATGAAATACATACGACGTAAATCCTGAAGAATAATTTGCATTAAGGATAGCTAGATGCTTAATTAATGCATGCATTAAAAGTTGAGCATTAATATACTGGAAAATCTGATCAGTTCATTAAAAACATCCAAACTTAAACCGTCTTCTAAGATGTGAAAGAGTAACATACACTCGTCTCTCGGCTATATATACACATCTGCCTTTCCATATACGTATAACATCATCGCTGTTTTTTCCCCCACAAGTCTTCGTACTCGTCTGTGAACTAATTAATGGGGCTGAAATCAGGCATGACCTTCCGAGTGTTTATTGCTACACTAATTGTTTTGAGTGCCCTTTTTTCTAACACAAATGGGAGGAAGCTGCTGGAGGACCCCAACCCCAAGGGAGTAAAAGATGAGAAGTTTTTCTTACCGGGCGTCGGAGCCGGGTTTGGAGGCGGCGGCGGTATCGGTGTCGGAAGCGGTGGCATTGGTGCAGGATGGGGTGCTGGAGGTGGTATAAGTGGGCCCATTGGAGGCATTGGATGGGGAGAAGGTGGTGGTATTGGGATTGGAAACGGTGCAGCTGGAGGTGGCGGTGGTGTTGGAGTAGGTGGGCTTGGTGGTGGCGCTGGATTTGGTGGTGGATTTGGAGGGGGAATCCCCTGAGTTTATCTCTCTTATGTTTTAGATATGGATTTCATCTCATCATCTCATGTATGTATGAGCTGTATTTGTGATATTGACATTCTATGTTTAAGCAAAAGCTATTTTTAACGAACTGTGCCGTAAATAATGCTATAGCTCAACGTTCTGTTGGCATACATGTTGATATATAAAGGAAAATGGAAGAGAGTCTAAGTTGTAATGGTAATTATAATTTTGGGCTGATGTAAGAAAAGAAAGAAACCTACTCACAAAAATATATAAAAATATTAGTAGCTTATGGTTTTATCAGGTAACTTGCACCGTGGCCATTTGCTGTTGTATTGTTGTAGCTAATAGTCAACTGGAAAAGCAGCGTCTGAGCACTCAGCTTTGTAGTGTGATGCATAGCCATTTCTTACTCTCGCACTACAAGCACCATTTATACAACTGCCCTGGGCTCGGTCATAAGTTATCTTATAAAGGCTAATTACTACATTTTTTTAAATAAAAAAAAAGATCCACCATTCGAATATTAAGTCTTAATAGTTAGGTCTTTGAAATCTACTCAGGCCATAGGAACTCAATTAGTCAATTTTCTAGCCCTCGTGAATGAGATATTTCCCATTGGTACGTCCTCCGACTAAAGGAAAACTGTTGTGTTTAAGAGAGAACTTTGACCATGAGTTATTAATTGGAAATGATTCATATTCTTAATCCGAATGACATTGGATTCTTGAAGCTCCCATTTTAATTGGTTGCAGAGTAATTGTATAATGTCATATAATTTTAATTGGTTGTATCAATCTTTTTCAAACAAGCGAAGATGAAATATCGATTCATTTGCTTGTAGTGACATTGTCAAGTACGTATAGGTGCCAACCTTAGAATCGGCTGGCAAATCCAGATCAATACAATCAACGTATCTATACCAACTAATGGCACTTGAGCAAAAAAGACCAAATACGGGATGTTAGAGGAATCCTAGTTCCTTAGTAGGGATAAGCAAAGATGGTGTCATGATATATAAATACAACTCATATGCTAAATGCAAACAAAGATTAGTTCTTTTCGGGCCGATAAGGACGAAATTCTGATTCAATTGACATTCAGTCATGTTTGCGCATAATGACGTCTTCAGGTCTAAACATGTGTTAGACCTAGAACCGGCTAGAAAAATCTGACCGTTGCCGTTCTACACAGGGGTGCAAATGAGTCGAGCCGACCCAAACATTTGCTTATCGAGCTGAACAATTTTAAATATTTTTGAACTCAAGCTCGAACACGGCTCTATTTGCCTTGCAATCTCAAGCATGAGCTCGACCATGTTGGAACTTGAGCGGGATTTAAGCTGGTTCAAATATAACTAAAATAGTTTTTTATATTAAACATTGTATGTATAAGTACCGATATTCACTTTTAATTCACATTATCGAACCATTATTATTTTTACATGAAAAAGATAATTACCAATTGATAATTAAATTTATCATGTTTAATTTATTATTTGTGTCGACCAACAAGACTGATCAAATTATACATAATTTGTATATATATTTTAAGTATAAGAATACTTATGAGTTAATGATTCGAACATTAGTGTATATTTTATTAATTAGAAAACTTTGACTCTTTCAAATCTATGTCGATCCTTAAACCTTTTTTTGAAAGAAGTGCCCACAATCATGTCAAACCAGAAAAATTATGAGACGAAACAAAACGGCTAAAACATCTGACAAACACGAAAGTAATAAAGTAAGAAAGAAAATGTCTCAAACTCTTTTTTATTAGTATTGTAGTTTATCGATTCATGAGCAAACCCTTGCAGCCATCACCTAGCACTCTTGCCTCCGCCCTACTCGGCCTTTTACCACCTTCTCCCACCCCTCCTTCGGAAACCACTATATGATGAGGTTTTAGACTTTTTCTGCATGTTTGATCTTATTTGTAAAACGAATAATTCAATGACTTTAATCGACACGAATGAACAATGTTAGAGATCCCAAAATTGTTACTCCTTGAAAAATTCTTTGAGGCTTAAGTCAATTATGAGTGTATTCTTCATTGATAGTTAAGTTTTTCTGATTCAAGAGAAGACTTGTCTCTTTCTGGAAATGTTGTAAATTTCAAGAGGAATATTTGCTCTTTTTTTGACTGAATCTGTTCTATGAACACCTTCTGTTGGGCGCACGATCAGTTCTTTTATATGCTTTGGCTGACCAATGTATGTGTGAGACCGTGGGATGTTGTCACGTATTTTGTCATGCTTGTGCATGGATATCAAATGACACCATGTGTCGCGTTGCATGTCGAATTTGCATATGTGACATGTGTTGTCTTGGCTGAGCCAAAGTGACTTCCCTTGACTTTCTAGGTGTTCACTGGCGGGTAGGGCAAGCCGACGTTTAAGAGGCATCCTGCATCTTTTAGAGCGCACCGACTTGATTGTATATTTGGATATGAGCTCTTGATGTAAAACATGGGTGACCTGCCACCATTGAGGATCAATTGGTGTTAACTCTGTGAGGGTTTAGCTGACCTTATTACACTTGTGAGTTTTTGAAGCGTTTCAATCTTGACCTCGTCATATGCCTCTAGATCTGTCTTAGCAATTTGAATGGTATGGTAGATTTTCATGTCGTCTTAATCGTTTTGAATGGTTTTTGGGGGGTGAAACTATTTCATTTGACCTCTCATTGAGGATGGCGCCCATACCTGCCGAGACCTCACGAGATGGATGTCCCGCGTCTCTTGTTGAGACTAACCCTCAGACCTACTGAGGGTGCATCAGAGAACTTGTTCCATTTAACCCTCTTGATATGAAGGCATATAGATCTGTTGAGGTATGAATGGGAAACATGTCCGACCGCCTGTTGGGGCTGACGCTCAGGCCTGCGGAGATCGCATCAAAAACATGTTCCATTCAACCCCTTTGTTAGGGAAGGAAATCCGACCTGTTAAAGCCATCAGTGGAAAACTTGTCCCACCCTCAATTGGGACTGAAGCTCAAACCTACTGAGGTCACATCAAAAAAATATGTTTTGTTTAACCCCCTTATTAGGAAGGCACTAAGACTTACTAAGGCCATCAATGAGAGACTGGTCCAGCCCCTAGTGGGACTGACGTTCAGACATGCTGAGGTAGCATGGGAAAACCTGTTTTGTTCAACCCTCCTTGCTAGGGAGGCACAAACTTGATGAGGTCATCAATCATAAACTTGTCCCATTTAACCCCTTTGTTGAGACCCGCTGAGGCTATAAATGAGATAGTCAAATGCTCAAAAATGCTGAGGATGCATTGGAAAACCTATCTGTTTAATCTCTTTATTGGAGAGGCACTTAGACCTGCTAAGGCCATCAATGGGATACATGTATAGTTCTTTGTGGGATATAGTAAATACTCATAGCCTATCGAGGTCACTTGTTTGAGGACCAGCCTTAAATAATTCATTTCTGAAGGTTATAATTTAGTCTATTTGTGGGCAAGCCATTTTTACTTTGAAACAAATGGTTGATGATGAACATGTAATTTGCACTTGATTCCTTTGAAGAAAAATTAACAAGTATCATACATAAAAAAGTTTAAAGTTTGAAACATGCAAGTGTTTAGCAAAGTTTTATCCATTTTGGATAATTTTTATATGTACTTTGATAGGAGAAGTTTGTAAATAAATATCTGGTTAGCCCTCCTTTTAGCACCAAAATGATGACGTTTTAGACTCATCCTTTGGATCACGCATTTGATCCTGGTTGTAAAATGAATAATTCGATGGCTTTAACCCGCGCGAATGAACAATGGTAGAGATCCTAGAGTTGTTACCATGGGAAAAACCCTTCGACACTCAAATCAGTTATGGGTGTATTCCTCATCGGCAATTAAGCTTTTTTAGAGTTCAAGAGAAGATATGTCTCTTTCTGGGAATGTTGTATATTCCGAGAAGAATGTGCTTTTTTTGTCTAAATCTGTTCAAAAATTGCCTTTTGTTCGGCGAGATCATTTTTTTGGATTCTTTGGTTGACCATTGATGTGTGGTACTGTGGGTGCTGCCATGTGTTCTTTCCTTCTTATATTTGGATGCCAAGTGGCGTCACATGTGCATTGTATGGCGAAGCTGCTAACTTGGCGTGGGTCGCCTTGGTCGAGCCAAGGTGACTTGCCTAGGCTTTTTAAGTGTTCACGGGCAGGACTGGGCTGCTGATCTTATCTAACCTGACTTTTGTGGCTGGAGGGAATGCCGTGGCTAAGGGACTATCTTGGTGCAAGTTTCGAGGACGTCTGCATCTTCTCTTATTGACTTGACTGTGTATTTAGGCTTGAACACATATAGCAGATAATAAAAGTTATTTGTCTAAAGATTAACACTAAAGCAAAGGTACGATTGGTGATGGCCTATGATTTTGTTGAGTCTATGGTATGATTGAAAAATCAAAATGTTGTTTTTGTATGAATCTTTAGTTATAAGGAGTTGTTGGAGTTTACTCCAAAATGGCATAGAAAGTTAAGTGTATGTCTATTGTTGAAAGCCCATTTGAGTTGAATAACATCATAGCTTGTTGTTAATCATATGATGACTAAATTAAAGTTGTACAGGTGGTACTTTTCGCTTGCTGAAATGAATGATGTAATTTAGTTCAAGTAGCATTTTTTTTATGGTTATTGTTGGCATGAAATTATAAAGAAATATGAGGATTTTGTCCTTCATATTTTTTCGAAAGTAAAGCTACTTTTAGAATGTTAGTGTCTGGTATATGAATAGTTTGTGTATGTTATATAAATTGTGAAGAAACGTAGAAGGTTCAAGTAGAAAATTAGATCAATACTAAAATGGTTGTTAGCTTATTATTCTAATTGATTAAGGTTTTGTTGTTTCAAACTTATGAATGTGATAGCCTTTCTTGATGTATGTGGAATTAATTTTATTTATCTTGGTTGATATTTGTTGGTAAAACTAATTCCATGATACAGACGTTTATGATGAATATTGATTATATTTGTCGGAGTAGTTGGTTCATGGAAATATTGTGTCGTATTTGAGTTTGATGGTTTGGTTGAGTAAAACAAAACACAATATTTCCAAGCTTGTTTGTAGTTTGTCTTTATGGACTAATGAGATGTTCAATTAAATGATTCATCGACAGGAATCACTGAAAGACAAAGATTTCAAGGTGCTAGCACATAATGAATGATACAACATCTTGAATTCCTCATAAGTTCTGTTGGGGTAAATCATAGACAGTGTGAGGTATATGAGAGTGACATGCTTTAAAATATCTAAGTGTAAGTTAGTTCTTGTGGCATCGAAGACGATGTGATTATTCCATATTGATGTGAGCTGTCTATTATGGCAACACAACCTCTATGGGTAGAGATCCTACAAACGAGATTCAATAGGTAAGAACAAGTCATAGAAGAGTTCTAGTTAGTACGATCAAACTTGTCCCTCCCTACGGTGTTGATATAGATAGCATTTGCTGTAAGTTTATGAGGAGTGATATGTTAAGAATCTCTTAATGAAACTCATAGCCATGTTCATGGTGATTTGAGCAGTACACACTTGATGAATTTCTCCTATGGAGGTGGTGCCGTTTCCTATGAGAGTTTAGAATTACTCATAAGAGTGTTTATGAAAACCTAAGATGGGTGCATGATTGAATTCACACCAAAACGCAAACTTGTATAAAGTAGACAATGATACGTCTTTTGGTTATTCATATCACAATATAGAAATATGATTTAAGACGTCTATGTCATCTTAAATTCGTTTATATACTTCTATTTGTACTAAGTGGCGATTCAAAATGCAAGTCACCATCCATTATGTGTCAGTGACTTTGTTGAATACCAAAGATGCTAGTTCATGGACGTCCTAATATAAATTTGGATCATGTAGGAGATTGTTGGAAAAAAGCACATAAAATTGCTTTACAAAGATGCTCCAAATTTATATAAAAATTTCTAAGAAGTTTGATAGGAGAAATGAGTTAAACTTGAACTGGATCAACTGAGAGAAAATTTTGATTTGAGTTTAGTGTCTGAGACTATACTCGGAATTCTAATTTCAGTGTCAAAGGCCAAACGTTCAGCCTGACCATCTCTGAATTCTGAGTTCGGTCTGATTCTAAAATTCATATTTTCTAACCAAACACAGCATCGAACATTCAGCGAAGAGGATTGCCGAACGTTCGGTCCTCATTTTGGTGGCAAGTGTTTAATTCCAACGTTTAAATCATTTGAATTGTGAATTCGGTCTGAAGGACCGAATGTTCAGTTGACTGTAAAACAACATAATTTTAAACTGTCTTTTCATGAAATGATGCAACTTTTGCAACTTGTAATACCTCCTTTCAACTGTGAACGGTCATAAAATACATGTTTAAGTTAAATTCTGCAGAGGATTGTTAAATTAACTTCTTTTTTATTAAAATTAAACTCTGTAAATGCAAGAATCATAAGATTTTAAAGATAAAACTTTTGGAAAACCTGCAAAAAAAATTTCCTCTTGTTTCATCTTCTTCCTCTGGTATTAAAATTTAAACACTTCAATACACAAGTTCAATCTTCTTTTCAATAGAGCAAATGACAAGAAGCCGTTATATCTTAGGAGGAATTTGTTGCGTAGTCTACTTTGCTTAATAGGTGGAGTCAAATTTGCTTTAAGAATAGTATAACATTTGGTTGTTACGTCTTGATTATTTTCTTTTTTATTATTATTTTTATTTCTGTTCGTTGGCATATCTTTGTTATTTTTCCAAACGGCAATTGCTTCCAGGGAATAATGTCAACTAAACGTTTCCTTATTAGATGGCAACCACAATAGAAATTCATGAGTCCAAAGTTGAGTGATCCAAACAAATTATGTTTCCTTTCCATGTTTCTTTCCTACCTTCCCTTTCCTCAAACGGATCTCTTAGTATGCAACGTAAGGTTTTTTTGTTATGTGCATGTGTGTTATTTTTCTATATTTTCTAAATAATAAGTTTAATGCCCGATGAGAGATTAGAAACAGCAAACACTTCCCCCACCCCTCATTCCCCTAGAGAACATGGCAAACGTATTTGACTTGGTATTCTTGTGCCTTCTCTACTCCTGTTTCTCTACTGCCATTCCTCTCTTTTTTCCACGCCCTGTTTTTCTTCGTCCTTCTCATTTAGCTGTACGATAAACACAGACCGATTTTACGTGTGAGGACGAGCTTTATGTCATACTTCGTTTCTCTCTCCATTCGAAATGTGCCTTTCTCAACTTACTACTAGTGGCAATCTGTTTTCTCAGCATATTTCTTCGATATTCCCTGAATTTTGTTCAGATAAAAAATAAGTCACGGGCAGATACTTTTAGGCGTACTAGTGAGAGTGATCACAATTGAAATAACTGGGCCAATTTGGTCAATTAAAATGGGGTATAATGTAATGACAAGGTATCAGCTGAATTCTAAGTACTTTACATGGGGTATAGAAGTCGCACATTATCCGCTAGAGATCCTACCGCCTGTTATCTACACCAAATCCTCATTTACAATAATGTTTCTACAATGCCTCGCTCCCAACAAAAGGCAACAAGAGAAGTAACATAACTATCCATATACATTAGGTGGATGTGTTCGAGGTCCTTTCCCTTGTTTTCGTACGGCAGCAAGTGGCTCACAAACCTGAGGAGTCAGGCTAAGATCCCTTAGACTGTCTTGTCAGATAGAATGGCAACAAGATCTTCTCGTGCTGTTTCAAGAGCATCTAGCAGATTCTCAGGCTTCCTTCCGCCAGCATGAGCAAAATTTGGCCGGCCACCACCTCCTCCACCGCAAAGCTTAGCTATTGGCCCAATGAATTTTCCTGCTTGCACCCCAAGTTCCACAACCCCTGGGCTGAACGCTGCAGTAAGACTTACTTTCCCATCACCAGGGCAGGAACCTAGAACCACAGCTGCTGGATCTTCTAGCACGCCAACTAGATACTCAGTAGCACTCTTCAGCGCTTCTCCATCCATATCTTCCATGTACTCGACAAGGACCCTGGAAAACAATGTTACACGATGTATCAATGATTCTTTTTCAGCAGCAACTAACTGTTTATTTTCTTCTTTGAAAAAATGATCAAAAAGGTATAACATTCGAGGATAGGTGGTGCATGAGAAGCTTCTTAAAAGTAATCGGTTACCCTGACACCGGTGGTCAATTCAGATTTTTCATGACTTCTGTAATGGTCAGAGTGCAAGAATGAGAATATAAGTTTGCTTAATATCGGCTTTGACAAGTCCTCTACACGTGTGGCACATACCTGGAGATCTCTTAGTTTTTGCTTTTCATCATGTGCTGTATAGTGTGTTTGCAGTTCATTGAAAACAACCATGCAACAGTTGGAGGAATGTCATTAGAAAAAGGTAAAAATTGCACCGGTTTCTAATTTAGGGCAGAAAAAGTTTGATAGTTGACTGGGAATAGGGGAGTTCTGGGCCTAGACACAATATATTGTATACTTAGACAAATAGGTGCCTTTTTTCCTACCTCCTAATTTTCGATAACTTTGTAAATCCTTGTATATCTTATGTAACGAAAGTAAATTTAATGAAGAAAGGACCATGCAGCAGTTGCTAAAAAACTTCATGATGATAACCTGCGCATAGTATTTTCTTAATGGCGAAACTTTGATATGTGGTATATGTGCACAGAACCTGATTTTCTTCGAGTTCCCCACATGAAATGCTTTGCCAACAGTTGCTGCGGCTTTATATGTTGCTGCTTTAGCACGTTCAGATGAAACTTCATTTCGTGCTGCTCGTAATTCTTCCAAAAGGGCATCTACCCTTGTTGGAACTTCTTCAGGTTTGACCTAGAAACCAAGGGTTATCAACTATAATCAGCAAGTGGGAAGAAAATGAGTTTTGGGAAAATGAAAAAACAACACATAATCTAATTATTTGTCTGCTCCATTTGTTAGATAATTGTGACTAATATCATGGAACAGGGAGAAAATCATTAAAAACCCGCTGTTTCAGATATTAGCAGATGATTGTGTAAAACGTACTTTCAGCGTTGAGCATAGCTGCTTCAAATACTTGTCCCTGGCCCTGACATACTCTATAAAGGTTTCACCAGCAACAGCTTCAATGCGCCTGATTCCAGATGCAACCGCCTGTTCTGATGTAATCATGAAACCCCGTAACTCAGCTGTATTGCTGACATGAGTGCCCCCACACAGCTCCATGGATACACCGGGTACATCTATCACACGTACCTATGGTGTGATGGCACAAAAATAGGTAAGGCGGCTTCAAATTCAGGTTATTTACAAAGAATATTTCATGTACCCAATGAGAATTAAAATTTAATATAAATCTCTATAATCAAAAAGCCTGTATCTAAAGATGAAGAAGAGACAATCTTGTTATTGATTGAATTAATAGAATATATACTCCTATTTATAGTCTAACAATAGACCGGTGAGAGATCAATTAGATATCTGTACTTTAGGTAACTATTTGAATCTAGACTATGAGATCAATGCAACCTCTCTATATACGGAAATTATATATACACCCTTAATAAACCTAATATGATTTGATCATTACTATACTACCTAAGTATGGTAACATATATTTACATTTACTCTAGCATATATTTTATTTACCTGTGCATATTTCTACACCTCCTTCAAGCTTGGTTATAAATATTAATACAACCAAGCTTGGAAAATAAATGTTGAAATACTTTGACTGAAACTGGCTTGGCCAGAAGGTCAGCCAAGTGTTATTTGGTGGATATATGCTCCAGTTTGATAAGTTTGCCTTCAAGTTTCTCTCTGATAAAATGTCTATCAATTTTCACGTGTTTAGATTTATCAAGGTGAACTGGATTCTCTACCATATTGATTGCTGAGACATTGTCACAGAACACTTGGACAGAATTGACACTCTTATGTCTAAGATATGTTAAGACTGTCTTGAGCCATATTCCTTCACATGTATCCAATGCTAAAGCTCTCATGCTTATGCACGGCTCTTTAGCTACTACTCCCTGCTTTGTTTCTCCAAGTTACCAAGTTGCCCCACATATAAGTACAATAGCGTGTAGTAGACCTCCTATCTGTCTCTGAACCAACTCAATCTACATCTGTTTATATTTATGCTTTTGTCTTGTGTTTTTCTGAAGTGTAAGCCTTATCTTGGTATGTTTCTCAAATGCCTGAGGATTCTCATGGCAGCTTTAAGATGCTCATTGACTAATAAAGCTTGTAGCATAACATATATATAGTCTGGTGTGAGACAAGTACATTAACTTTCCTATCAGTTTTTGGTATCTCAGTTTGTCAACTGGGGTAGTATTCCACATGTTTTTGGGTTTATACCATGGTTCTACTGGTGTTGGGACTGGTTTGTACCCTACCACACTGTTTCTTTAACTTAAGTATATGCTTTCTTTGTGATACGCTCATGCATTCCTTATTTCTTGGTACTTCCATTCCAAGAAAGTGTCCGAGTTCTCCAAGGTTCTTGACTTCAAATTGTTGTAATAATTTTCTTTTAGTGTCTTGAATTCCTGTCACATTAATTCTTGTGATGATTATATCATCTACGTAGACAATCAAAATGATCAGTTGTCCAGCGTTAAAAGTGTCTATGAATAAAGTATGATCAAGATGCCACTATACAAATCCCCGCTTTTTAACTTTCTTAGTAAGTTTATGGAACCAAGCCCTGGGGGACTTCTTGAGCCCATAGAAGAATTTATTTAGTTTACAGACCATGTCCTTGTTAGTTTCGTTTTTGTAGCCATATAGACATCTTGTAATTCTTCATTCAAAAAAGCATTTTTGATATCTAATTGATGTAGTCCCCAATCTAAGTTGACTGCTAGGGAGAAGATTACCCTAACAGTATTCAATTTTGCCAGAAGGACAAATGTTTTTGAATAGTATATACCATACAACAACAACAACAACATCACCCCATTGCCTTAGAGGCTCTCGCCTATGGCGGGGTATGGGGAGTCGGATGTATGCAACCATACCCATAGCATATACCATAGATTTGAGTAAATCATCTAGCTACTAATCTGCTTTGTATTTGTTTATTGTTTCATCCGTATTGTACTTTATTGAAAAAAATCCATCTGCAACTAACTGGATTAACCCTATTTGGTAGAGATGTTAACTTCGAGGTGTTGGTTTTTATTAATGCATTAATTTCTTCATCAAAAGCCTCTTTCCAGTGTGGTATTAGCCGTGCTTCATGAATGTTTTTAAGGATGAATTGAGTATCTAGATTACTTGTGAATGTCTGGCACTGTGTAGAGTCTAGAGTAGGACATGCAGTTGTATAGGGAATGTTTTGTGTATTCCCTGACTTCCTTTCTAAGAGCTATATGTATGTCATCTAATGATTGCCTTTCTTCATACTTCTCTGTTGATGTTAATCCACAGTCATATTTTCTTCAAATTGTGGATATAGAGTCTGGAGGTGCCTGTTTTTTCTTTCAACCAACTCGTTTTGTTGGGTTGTATTAACACATGAGGTTTGGTGGCGAATACTCTCTTCTGACATATAGTCCTTTAAAGTTTTGTCTAGATATTCAGATGCATCATTTAACCTTCATGTCTTGATTTTAGTACTAAAATGATTGTGTATAAGTTTACAGAAGGTCGCGAATATGTTCCCTAATCCAGATTTGTGTTTCATTAGATAGACCCAGGTTAATCGTGTGTGATCATCCACAACAAATGCGGTGAACCACCATGTTCCACTAATGTTGGTGACCTGAGATGGCCCCCAACTATCAGTATGCACTAGGTGGAGTGGTTGTGTTTCTGTATCAGAATTATTAGGGTATGTATACCTAGTGTGTTTAGCTAGTTGGTGTGTTTCACATGTAAGTAAATCAGGATCAACACAAATAAACAAATCGGGAAACAATTGCTTTAGATATTGAAAGTTTGGAATCCTAGTCTCATATGCCAGAGTATGATCTGGCTAGGGATTTTACATTTATTTAGCACTGCCAATCTCGTTTTCAAACTAATGTCCTGTAAGTAACATGCATTGAGTGAGAATTCAACAATGCATTTAGTATCTTTCATTAGTTTTCTCACATAAAGAAGGTTAAATCTTAAATCTGGTATATTTAGTACATTTCTTAGTATCATGTTATGATTCAGTTTTACTGATCCCTTCCCTATGATTTTCCTAGAGGTACCATCATCAAGCTTCACATATTTAGGCATAAAAAGTTTAGTATACTCGGTTATGATAGTACCTTCATTGGTCATGTGATTAGAAGCTCCCGGAATCAATAATCAAGGGTTGGTTTTGATCACATATGTCGCTTGAGCTTGCCATAGATGTTTGGATGAGTTCATGAGAGTCTCCTTTTTTATTATGGAATTGTAGCAATGCCTCAATCTGATCTTTATTGGGAGGCTGATGTCCTCAAGATTTTCAAGGACAGCCATATTGCTATAGATGTTAGAGGAATCCCCTACCCTGGATGACCTCCAGTTGGTAGTGTTACATGCACTGGATGTTTTCTAGTTGGTTTTGGGTGGTATACTGTCTTTTCCCTTTGCAGATTTGCCTTTTAATTTCCAACCATCACTAATGGCATGCCCAAATTTTTTGCATTATGTGCAGTAAAGTCTACCACTATTAGGTTGAGTAATGTTCTCGAAGCGAGTCCTTTTGGTTGTAAGGGCTGAACTTTCACTGACTGATGAAGGTATAGTGGTTACAATGAGTTTCCTACGGCTTTCCTCATGTTTGACATCTAGAAGTCCGTTTTAGTCTAAACAAGGGTATGAAGCAACTGGTAAGGTTGCTGCTTGTGGCCTTGAGGTCACGGGTTCAAACCGCGGAAATAGCTCCTTGCACAAAGTGCTGGGTAAGGCTGCGTTTATCAGATTGCGCGATGATCGTGCCCCTCCCGGACCTTGCGAAACGAGGAAGCCTAGTGCACATGGAACGCCCTTTTTCTATGGGTTTGGTTCCAAGAATCTTTCCTCTGACTCCATGAAGTTCAATATTTAGTCTAATAAGGATCTTATACTCTCTTTGTTTCAGTAATTTATTTGTACCTCCGTGAATCAGCAGTACAAGTCCAGTTATAGACCTCATAGGCATCAAGCTGCTTTCATGTCCTGGTTAACTGGGTGAAATATTTGGTGACAATCATGTCACCTTCCTTAAGATCCTGGAGTTGGGATTCTATTACATATAGCTCTAAAGTATTGTCCTTTTTGGAGTACATCTCTTTGACATCTGCCAAGATTTCATCAGCAGTGGAATAGAGAAGAGAATCTTTACTAATATCAGATGTCATAGACCCAACCAGTCATGATATAATCATGTTGTCGTCAGTCTTCCAGCCTTTGTATTAGGATCATCAGTTGCTGGAGGTTTAAGAGTGCTAAAGAGATAGTCCTCCTTCCATTTCCCACTTGTTGTTCCTTAAACAAACTCCTTGTCTAGATGAGCAATATCTAGAAGTTAGGCAATCCACAAAGCTTGAAACCATAAAGTTCCCTCCTAGAAACAGTGATCAGCAAAGTCAAATAGCATACACACAAAAATTGTTAATTATAGGCTACCAGCTATTAGCAAAGTTTGGACTAGTATAGGTGGCTTACAACAGTTCATCGCATATCTAATATCAACCTTTACAAGAAGTTACCTGAAAAAAAGGCAGCTTAATCCCAATATAACAGAAATGCAATTTATATCAAGTGTCAACCTAAACAAAATAGTTACCATAGGGGTAAATAAGCATAGCTTGTGCAAAATAAAGGTGGCAAACTAAAAACCAAAGCTAAAGCAGCAGCAGTTTCCCTATCAGCAAAATTCATTGTAGCCCAGTAGGATAAAGCAACAGAAAGAAAGAAGGGGAAGTGGAGGATGAGACCTTTGGAGTTTAAGCATACCAGAGTCCCAGCTCCCACACCCCAACCAAAATGACACGTAAGCATCACAGCCCAATTTCACAATGGCAACAACAGGGCCAGAAAGAGTAGAGGAGTAGAATGCAAAAAATGATATTTGACCAATCCTTGGATCAATCCAGAAAAAAAAAACCATCAACAAGTCAGTAAAAGGACAGAAATACCGAAGAGGTGGCCTTGGCATATGATTCACCAGCATCAACTTGTAACTCTCAGCAATTCCAAAACCACTAACGATTGATATTTAAGAGTAATCATAAATTTGGATATAACAGGACTTCTAGGGCAGTAATCTAAAAATGTTATTTGCCAAACACTATTGGCAAGGGGGAAAGCGTAAGTACGAATGCTGATGCTCAAAGCAAGAAAAAAAGTATAGTCAACTGCTAAATGATATCATGATGGAAAAATGTTCCCTGTTCTTCATATTTCTCCCTAATTGTAGCAACTGCCGATGCTCCAAAAAGAAATATATAGTCTCGTCTATATAACACAAATAACAATAAAATTTTACCTGCTCTCCATATTTCTCACCAAACATAGCAATAGCTCCAGCCCTTTTTGCATCATTCAGAGACATTGTCTTTGATTGAAGCTCGGTTGAATCACCAATCCACTGATTTACCAAATCTTCAACTTTCTTTAGCTCATCATCAAGTAGAGGTCTGTGGAAGTTAAAATCAAATCTTAGGCGATCAAAAGCCACCAAAGAACCAGCTTGTGATGTTTCCTGGCCCATAACTTCTTTCAATGCTGCTTGTAGCAAATGGGTAGCAGTATGATGAGCCTGAAGAAAAGGGTCTTGAAAGTCAGAGCAGTATACAATAACTTAAGAAATCTTAGCACATGTACAAAAGCACAAAAACAGTAACGCTGTAAAAGCGCAGCCTTATGAGAACTTCCAAACAGCATGTACTCCTCGTACACCTAAATCTAGTTGCAGCTTGATTGAAGCAATACCAGTACCTTAGCCCTTTGTCTGAGTTTGGCATTGACTTCTGCTTCTACTTCTGTGCCTACCTCAAGAACACCTTGTGTTACCATTCCTTTATGAACAAAGATGTTTCCAAAAGACTTTTTAACATCATTTATCTGTACAGAAACTTTCTGACCATGTCTAGTCTCACTGACATAAAGGATACCATGATCACCTATTTGGCCTCCTGATTCAGCATAAAATGGAGTCTTATCAAGCAAAACTTCAACATCACTCCCTTCAGAAACTTGGACAGCAGGAGTGCCATTAACAAGTATACCCTGCACCACTGCCTTCAAAGAAAGGGTATCATAGCCCAGAAATTCTGTATCTGCAACATTATCTGTTAGATCTGCTGCACCATTTTCAACCTCAAGTTTGACAGTGTTGTGTGCTGCCTGAGATTGATTCCTTTGATTCTGCATTTCCCTATCGAAACCATTCATATCCACGCAAACACCATGGTCATCAGCAACTTCTTTCGTTATTTCCACTGGAAACCCATAGGTATCATACAGAAGGAAGGCATCCTGGCCAGATAAACAAGGGACAGTACCACTTTCTTGAGCATGGAGCAGTGCATCTGCAAGCATATGATCAAGCAGCTTTTCGCCTCTTTCTAGTGTCTGTACGAATCTTAGTTCCTCCCTTTGCAATTCATCAAGAATGCGGGACTGCCTAAGTTTTACATCTGGATTTATGTATGTGCTTAATTCAATTACTCTTTCTGCAATTAATGGTAAAAATGCTAAATCAAGGTCTCCTCCATTTCCTTTGATACCAAGTAACCTGCCAGTCCGAACAGCTCTCCGGATGAGTCTCCGCACTACATATCCTCTGCCAACATTGGATGGAATCACCCCATCTGATAAAAGATAAACAACAGCACGCACATGGTCTCCAATGATCTGCGAATCAAAGGAAACACAAAAAGGTTGAACCTCTCTCTTTTTCCTTTTTTTTTTTTTTTTGGGTGGTGGTAGTGGTGGGGGTGTTCTGTTAGAGATTTCAAGATCCTCCGGGAAGGAGGTCAAAGGCAATCATCCCTCAAGCTTACTTTAAGATGTGTTTTTGCAGAATCATCTGCCATAGCATAAGGCACATTAGCAAGCTCCGAAGCCTTCTCCATTATAGGGAAAATCAAATCAGTCTCATAACAATTTGGAACCTGCGTATCAAAAAAGATACAACGAGAATGAAATCAATTTTGATGCTAAGGGTGGCTTTACATGCGAAAGAGTATGGTCTGGTTATATGTATGTAATTGTCTCTTGCCAGCCAAATGCTGACCCTATGAAGTTGACAATGGTTTCTTGTCCTAACAGACGTATGACAGTTGATCTACCTATGATCTGCTATGATTGTATGCTAAACAGCAAGTTCATCAAGAACAACGTAAGCGCATATGTTCTGAGTGACCTCGCCAAGTTCTTATAGTGCAAAATCTAAGATATTCTGTCTATTACCTTTTGAAGAATGCGAGCAATGCGCTCCAACCCAAGGCCAGTATCTATATTCTTCTGCTTTAAGGGCTCAAGTGAACCATCATCCTTTCTGTTGTATTCCATGAAAACAAGATTGTAAAACTCAATAAACCTTGTATCATCACCAATATCCTGGGAAATAAAACACAAATGAGAGAAAAGAAAACAGGGTAAAAAAAAAGTCAATTTGACCAAAGAAGATAACACTGAACCAAAAATAAGATAAATAAAGCAGGATTTAAGAGACAAGGCAGAACATGCAAATTCTCACAATATTTGAATGACCTCTCTCTGGATGAAAATCATAATAAAGTTCTGAGCATGGACCACAAGGACCTGTTACACCACTGTTCCAGAAGTTGTCCTCCTCCCCCAGTCGCTTAATATGTTCGGGAGGAACACCAATCTGAAGCAAGAAGCACATAATGGTTAACTAAACAATAATGCTGAATTACCAAAAGTTTGGGGAAGTAATTTATGTGTGACACAAGGCAAGCAAAATCTAAAGAATATATCTAAAAGCTAAACAGGGGAACACTAGCGGTCTACAAAGTAACAAGAAAAAAGCATGTTGAAAAATCTTTTTGGGCTAAATCATCATACACGGTAACAGTTAATTAAATAACTAGAGCAGCAGCATTCTCTAGTCACATAGTGATATAGAAATTCAGCAATCACAAACTTGTATAGAATCTCACGACCAAGCAGTGAAGATTAATAATACAACCCTACATGGCAAAGACACCTCAAATTTTCACCCTCACCTCATGCTGCCATGTTAAGAAAGCTTCGTCATCATCTTTATAAACGCTAATCCACAATCTATCAGCTGGCAGACCAAATCTTCGGAAAAAGAGAAAAGGAAGTAAGTATTTTTTTTACCATGGATTACTAGGGCAAGCTCTGGTAGACCTAAGACAAATGAACCGAAATAAAATACGAAGCTCATGGTCAAATAAAACCTTATTTTGAATGTGTGGGGACATGATAACCTGAATTTACAGCATTGATCTTCATGAGAAGTCAAACATTGTTACACATTTATTTGAAAAAGAAATTACGGAGTGTTCAAAATTCTGTACTAGTTACTGCAAGAGGAGGATAAAGCAAATGACTTTCCAGTGTTTAAGCAGAGAAGTATGATGAGCTTGCACTATCAGTAGCTAATATCTAGTGGTTAACTGAGGCTCTGAGCAAAGATCAGAAATAACCACAAAGTTTACATAGGAAACTGGATAGAGCAGATAATTAACGCAAGTTGATTCCTTAAATTAGTAGAACTTTCAACAAATAGTCATTTTGTGCGATTCTAAAACTGGTGAATGTTGTTTGTATATTCTAGTCATTTGATGGTCATGTTTTCTGAATTATCTGCTAGATTGTGGACAAAACAGAGAGTCCACTGCTCATAGCCCGGAAACATATAAGCGAAGTAGATATGCTGAATTTAATGACACATGCAATCCTTACAGAGGGAACAGTTTTCTATACTCACACTAAAGTTGAAAGCTCCCATGCCCATTTAATTGCTTCCTTCTTGAAGTAATCTCCAAAACTGAAATTCCCAAGCATCTCAAAGAATGTGAGGTGTCGAGATGTTCTGCCTACATTCTCAACGTCATTTGTACGTATGCATCTCTGAGCAGTTGCAGCGCAAGGAAATTCTCTCGGTACCTGACAATTAGCATCAATATAAATGGCGATGCTCAGCAGCAAGGAAATTAATAAAATAGAGGTCACACGCTGCAAAGGAGAAAACGATATCGATAATTTTCATTCAGGCAAATGAGAGATAAATTGGAAACAATTTGCTAAATCATACCAAGAACAGAAAATGAACACAACCACCTTTGCAAGGAATATAGGCTTGAACTGAAGCATTCCAGCGATTGTTAGTAAGACTGTCGGATCATCAGGCACAAGAGAAGCGCTTGGAAGGATTTTGTGACCTCTATCCGCATAAAAGTCAAGGAACTTCTGCCTTATACAATCACTGCTTGGGACATCCTGAAACTTATCTTTTGCTACGTCCTCCGTCGTGGGTTGAATTGTAGCTGAAGAGGAGGATAAAAGTCAATTACTATTAAAGATGTCAAAGCTTGTTGAAATCACTAAACAGAAATAAAGCACCTCTTGCAGTTGTTCTAGCCAGATGCAAGCTTCCAGGATAAACCGGAAATGGAGTAAGTATTAAGAAACCAGGAAAACTTCTCGAACCTTCACAAAATTTCCATCAGACAACTGTCAGTAACGTCCCTGTCACTTATCTATTATTAGAGTAGAGGTGGGAGAAAAAACAGTAAAAAGGAAGAAGTAATCCAATTTCTTCAGAATATAAAGAGATGTTATCCACGATCTTCTTGAATACCTTATAAGAAATTCAAGCGCCAAAATCATTATCATTACACTGTCCATTAGTTGAAAAACTTACAAAAAATCACGCTATTGAAAAGGGCAAAAATCATTCAAGTATATTTAAACCATTGAATGCTACAACTGGTATTCTCACTCACAAAATCTGAGTCCAAATTTTCAATAGAGTCCCATATATGAACGTCTACTAAATAACTAGAGATGGTAAGGTAAACGAAAATAAAGGCGCAAGCTCATTGCTCCAAAATAATCATAGTTCTCTGTTATTTGAACTAATTTTTCCGATGAGTTTATTTTGGGAAGAATAGCATTAGAGGAGCTAGGAATCTTTAAAACACCTTAACCAATACTACGCTTAGCCAATTTGCAGCTAGGAAAAAGAGTTGGCAGGCTCTGGTTTGCTTGGCATGGCACAGGAAGTTACTCAATTGTTATAACAACTCATCGAAACTGTAAAATCTTCCTTTTCCGATTCCGTAAGACATCAAAGCAATGATGAAACAGAATTCCAGTTAAACCAAAAGGGCCTTCACGACAAAAATTCGAGTCTATCACAATCACAAATCTTTCCAAGGTTCTAACTTTGTCATGCGAAAACAAAAAGGAATTGCAAAGCCTTAGACGAACCAGGCGATGTGTTGGAAAAGGAATTACCAGAAGCAGCGGAAGAGTAGAATTTGTGCCGGACTTTAGAATTAGGAAAGGAGAGGAGGGTCATTCTACCGCCACCGCCGCAATTCAGAGAACATGACAGCTTTAATGTCTCCATAGATTTTCTATTTTGTACCACTGTACACCTCGCCTAATCTCCTTCCTCCTTCTCTGGTCTAGTGAGTGAAAGAGATTGGCAGTTGGTGAAATTAGGGAGGGAACTGATCGGTAGATAAGCTTCTTTTCTTTTTGGTTGGACCTCAATTTTCCTGCACACACCTCGCTTCGGAATTAAGAGCGCAATTTCAGACACGACACGAAAACACGACCCGAATCTCACATTATTTTTGCGGGTATTTGTATGACCTTGGCGGGTTTCGTATACAAATCGGGTAATACCTGAAAGATATCCGCTAAATACGGGTCGTGTCTGGGTATATCCGCTGGTTACCCGTTTATATCCGAAATACCAGAAAATTTAAAAATATATTTTAAATAAAATTTTATAATAAAAATAAATTTTTCCAAAAAAAAATACTAATCTAATCATTAATCCCTTCCGCGGTTCCCTCTCCTGCCATTCTCAAAATCCTAATCTCCATTCCCAAGTCAAAATCCCATTTCCTCATCGCTAATCTTTAACATTTGGTTATGTACTTATTGTTGTTTCATACATTATAACAGTAATCGTTTAAGTACATGAAACCTGAAAAATACACGAAACTTAAAAATACATGAAATGACCTGTAAACGACTTGAAATATTTGTACTTGCCAAGTTCGTGGGTATACACGATACACGACACGAAACCTAATATGTACGGGTTTGGGTATCTACATCCATACACACGAAGCAAACGGGTAAGATATGTGTATGATACTTTGATACACGAAACCCGAAAAACCCGAAATACGAAATACGATACACGACCTGTTTTACACCCCTATTCGGAATATGACAAAAATAATAATTGACTAAAAGTTATAAAATATGTATTTTGATTTTTCTTAAAAAGGTTATACAAATATTCAATTCGAAAATAGGATGAGTTATTAACGTCTCTTTAGCTAGGACTAGAATCGTAAACTTTAATACATATTTTCTGACATCACTTTTTTTCTTATACTTTTAATCATATGAAAAATTAATCTTCTTATAAAATAATAACTTCGTTTATCAAATCAATTACTCGATAGATGAGAACCATTCATCAATGGTGAAGATGAGTCTGATCGAAGCCTCGAGACTTTCACATCACCTTTTCTCTTTTTGCCCAAACGAACGTTGTTCCTCTGAGCCAATGTTAGGTGGTCTTCACACTCTTCTTCTTCTTCAACCTCTTCGAATCCTATTGAGCTGACAAATTTATCTTTGATAGCCAGTACTTTCCAGAAGCACATTTGAGAATAAGTCCAACTTTCCCCAGCAGGGTTGACAAAAGCGATACAAGTTATTTCAGCACTGTTTTAAGAATAAAGACGAGATATCAATAAGAATATGATTCGACCTGAACTTGTAGAATTGAGCAAGATTTATTTCTGTTGAATGAAAAGGTTTTCTTCATTGAGATTGTCTGAGTACAATTGCTTGCTATTTATATTACTGCCAAATCTTCCATTTCTTCTAACCTATGATTTAGTCAATATTCTCCTCAATAGTCAAGATACACAATATCTTGATTACGGCTAAAGTTACAGCTACAAAGATTCTGTTGACATTTGCTTTGATTCTCTAACACTCCCCCTCAAGTTGATCATTCGGATCTCCGATGTTCAACTTGCACAGCGTTTCTTCAAACACCCTTCCTGGTACTGCTTTAGTAAGTATGTCGGCAAGCTGTTCTTCGGACCGTACAAAAGGTATCTCTACCACTCCTTCATCTAGCTTCTCCTTTATGAAGTGTCTATCAACCTCAATGTGTTTCGTTCGATCGTGTTGCACTGGATTTTCAGAAATACTAATTGCTGCTTTGTTATCACACTTTAACCTTGCTGGACCTTGTACTGAAAAACCAATTTCTTTGAGCAACTTGTTGAGCCACAAAACTTCTACAATTCCTTTCGCAATTCCTCGAAACTCCGCTTCTGCACTTGACAAGGCAACTACCTTCTGTTTCTTACTTCTCCATGTCACAAGGTTTCCTCCTACCAGCGAGAAGTATCCTGATGTTGACCTCCTATCAACTGGATTGCCTGCCCAATCTGCATCTGTGTATACTTCTACTTCAAGGTGTTTGTGGTTTTTGAACCAGACCCTTCTCTCAAATGTTTTCTTCAGATACCTCACTATTCGCATGATAGCCTCCAAATGTTCTTTTTGCGGTCTGTGCATGAATTGACTTACCACACCAACAGCATATGCAATGTCAGGTCTTGTATGCGAAAGATAGATGAGTTTTCCTACCATCCTCTGATACTGCTCCTTGTCAACCTCTACTGCAGCTTCTTGTATTTCTAGTTTCTGATTGGTCACCATCGGTGTATCACTGGGCTTACATTCGAGCATTCCTACTTCAGTCAGAAGATCAAGAATATACTTTCTTTGTGATATGAATATGCCCTTCTTTGACCGTTGTACTTCAATTCCCAGGAAATACTGGAGCTCTCCTAGATCCTTCATTTCAAATTCTGCGAATAAGCTTTTTTTGAGCCGACTGATTTCCTCCTTATCACTGCCCGTAATCACCATATCATCCACATAAATAATCAAACAAGTAACCAAGGTATCCTGTCGCTTAAAAAACAAGGTGTGGTCCGAATTACTCTGCTTGTATCCATTCCGTTTCATAGCAAGGGTAAACCTTCCAAACCACGCTCGAGGGGATTGTTTCAAGCCATAAAGAGACCTTTTAAGTCTGCAAACTTCCCTTTTTTTGAATTTTTCTGAGAAACCTGGCGGTGCTTCCATATATACTTCTTCTTTTAGCTCTCCATGTAGAAAAGCATTCTTGACATCAAATTGATACAATGGCCAGTCTTGATTTACTGCGATAGAGAATAGTACTCGAATTGTATCCATCTTGGCTACAGGAGAGAACGTCTCAGAATAGTCTATGCCATATGTTTGTGTATATCCCTTTGCCACTAACCTGGCTTTATACCTCTCAATAGTGCCATCAGATTTATACTTGATAGTAAACACCCACCGACACCCCACTGGTTTCTTTCCTTTAGGTAGCATACATTTTTCCCACGTGTTGTTTTTTTTCCAATGCACCCATTTCCACCTCCATGGCCTCTCTCCATTCTTTCTTTCTGATAGCTTCATCAGTCGTTTGCGGAATCTCTTCTGCACATAATAAGGCAGACAGGGCGTGTGCCTTTCCTGCCAGGTTTACCGGATATCTGGGCTTTTGAATTGGTTGTTCAGGAGAATACCTCTCAGGTGGTATCCCCCTGTTCCTTCGTGGAGGTAGATACTGTTCCTGTGGTACCTGTGGCTCAGTAAAAGCATCAGGAGGTTCAAGAGAGAGTATAGTAGATGGACGTGTATCTAGTAAAGACTCACTTGACTCAAGAGGAGTATTCACAAGAGGGGAACAAGTGGACAAGGGCATTTCACCTTCGGTACTGTATGTAGTGGATTCAGATGACTCGGTGGCGCCATCTACTGGTCCGTGTTGGACGGCCTCTGACTCCCTGTGATTGGAGACACAGTCGAAAGGTTCCCAATCGATTGGTTCACTTCGAGACTCCCCCTGAACCGGAGAATGGGATTTGTAGAAATACTCTGTTTCAAGAAAGACACAATCAAGTGTGACATGTATACGACGAGTGCGGGGGTTGTAGCAACGATACCCCTTTTGATGGGTGGCATAACCGACAAAGAGACACTTTTCAGCACACGGGTCAAGTTTGGTCCGGTTTGGTTGTGGAATATGTATGTATACAGTACACCCAAATATCTTAGGTGGAAGAGTAAGTATGGAGGGTATAGTGACCTGAAGGGCTAGAGTTTGAATAGGTGTTTGATGATTGAGTGTGCGAGAAGGGAGGCGATTGAGAAGATAAGTGGCAGTCGCAATGGCCTCGGGCCAGAAATGTTTGGGGACACCGGATTCTAACATCATTGCCCGCGTCATTTCGAGGAGTAGACGATTTTTTCGTTCAGCAACCCCGTTTTGTTGGGGGGTATTAGGGCAAGAGGTTTGGTGAATGATCCCATGGTTTTTGAAGAAAGTTTGGAGATGGGTAGACATATATTCTCCTCCATTATCAGAACGAACAATTTTAATTTCGTGATGGAACTGGGTTTTAACGAGCTGAAAAAACTCAATAACTTTAGTGTATACCTCAGATTTATGTTTAATGAAATAGACCCAGGTTAGCCGAGAATAGTCATCAATGAACAAGACAAAGTATTGAAAACCTTGGGGTGTAGCAAAAGGTGCCGGCCCCCAAACATCAGTATGAACTAATGAAAAACACTGATCAACACGAGTATTATTTGGATGAAATGTACTGCGATGATTTTTAGCAAGAATACATGTTTCGCAAGTGATGGGCATGTCTGTATGAGTGAATAAAGTAGGGAATAAAGTCCGAAGGTAACCAAACGAGGGGTGGCCTAGTCGCCGGTGCCACAACCACAGTTGTCGTTGAGCCGTCCCCTGGGCAAGATTAGACTGACCCAGTTGAGTTACCTCCTCCACATAGTACAGCCCTCCGCGTTCAATGCCACGCCCAATAATCGCCCTCGAGTGAATATCCTGCAGAAGGCAAAAATGAGGATATAAGAGGGCAACACAATTAAGTTGTTTAGTAAGCTGACTAAGGGAGAGTAATTTAGAAGACAAAGATGGCACATATAGGCAATTGTCGAGTTTAAGACACGAAGAGATAGTAACTGAGCCACTCCCTTGAACTTGGATAAGTTCACCACTTGCTGTTTCAATATGGGTTTTGTTGCTAGTAGGGGAAAGAATGGAGAAATCACATGGATCATATGTCATCGTGTCAGAGGCACCGCAGTCAAGAATCCACTGGGAACATCTGGTGGAGGCAGATGAGGGAACTGGTTTTTGTGGGCAACTGGGGGCAATATAGGAGATGGAGGTAGTATGAGGTGTGTTTTGGCATTTTCTTAGAGTTAGAGGGTCAAACTGTAGTTTATTGGAAGTAGTTTGGAAATTTGGCAAAGTTTGAGGGTCTGATTGTAGGAGGGTCGGAATGAAGGGGCCATTTAGTAGGTTTCCAGAATTCTGAGGGCTTCTCTGCACTATATCTGAAAACTGAGGACCTTTTTTGCAAAATGGCAAGGTGTAATTATTCAAACCTAGTGAGGGTAGATTTGGAAAAACAGAATTAGGGTTGGGTATAAAACCTCCAACCCTAATTCCCTTACCCTGCGCCGCTGCACTCCTTTCTCCATCTGCCCCCTTTTCGTCTTTCTCCTTCGTGCTAGGGTGGAAGATGGCAGCCTCTGTGATGGTGCCTCCAGCAGCCACTGCTGCCCTTCCTGACTGCTCCTCCATTGATACTGCGGCTTTTGCTGGTTTTACTGCTCCTTGTGAACCCCACCAGTCGGGGTATCCCACAAGCTCGAAGCAGTCCCTTTTTAGATGCCTTTTTTTTCCACAATGCGTGCAGAGTAGTTTCTGCTTATCCTCTTTGTCTCCCCGCGATGAGCTCTGTGAGCGGGAGAGACTGTCCATCCTTTTTCTGTCGTTTTTGCCTTGGATTCGAAGGCCTGACCCAATCCCCGAGGATGAATCCACAGATTCTGAGGGGCTCCCTTTGAGAATAGTCATCCGTGTTTCTTCACGTCTGATTGAGGCATACGCCACCTCAGGTAGAGGAAGAGGGTCCCTTTTCAGTAACTCCCTCTTGATAACTTCAAACCTATCATCAACTGACATTAATAGTTGATATAGGCGCTGCTCATGGATCTTGTTGTTGTATATTCTGATGTCCTCTGAATCTTTCATTGGATTGGGGTCTCTCCTGTCGATCTCCATCCATATGCTCTGTAGTCGGTTCCACAGGTCATCTAGAGTGCCTCCTGCTTGTCTAACTGAGTGAGCCCGTTTATGGAGGTCAAAGACCTGTAATGAATCTGTCCCTGTACCGTAGGTTAGCGCAAGTCCATCCCATAGTGCCTTTGCTGTGGGATATTGTGATACATTGTTAACAAGATGAGGCTCAATATTTTGAATGAGCCATGTATACACGCAGTGATCATTTACTTCCCACTGGGTGAAGGTTGGTTCTGTGGCCGCTGGTGGTGGAGGCACACCCGTGAGGTGTTGACTCTGCCCCCGGCCCCCTACTGCTTTCCTCATCAGGGTAGCCCATAACTGATAATTGTCTACACTTAGTTTGATTCCAAGTGAGAGATTATCAGGGTTGGTATGAACCTGGAGATTTAAACTGTTGCGTAGTAAATTGACCAATTGGATGGCTAATTCACTGTTATCTGCTTTGGGTTCACCTTCTGACATTTTTCTTGGGTATGCTTAACAGGTATTCTGCTTGGTTCAATAGACTTGGTGGCTGAGGAGTAAGGACAGTGCTGGCTTGGTGTTTTTCTGGCTTTTTGGTCGAGAAAGGTATACCAGGAACAATGATGACTTCTTGGTCTGAGTTCCTAACCAGATTGTGCTGGCTTGGCGTTTTTTCGTGTTTGGATTTCGGTGTGTGGTTTATTTCTTCTTCTGGGATGATCAGAACCAAGAGTTTTGGTCTGAGAGGAAATCGGGACTATGAGGAAGAATTTTTCTGAGTCCTGCAGGTATCAAACCTGCTCTGATACCATGTAGAATTGAGCAAGATTTATTTCTGTTGAATGAAAAGGTTTTCTTCATTGAGATTGTCTGAGTACAATTGCTTGCTATTTATATTACTGCCAAATCTTCCATTTCTTCTAACCTATGATTTAGTCAATATTCTCCTCAATAGTCAAGATACACAATATCTTGATTACGGCTAAAGTTACAGCTACAAAGATTCTGTTGACATTTGCTTTGATTCTCTAACAGAACTAATATGGATAATTTTTTTGTGCAACTCCTGTACTCTAGGGTCAATCATAGGCCGAGTTACTCTTGCGCAGCAAACTCTCTTGACAATATTCTTGATGGTTTCTTGGCTACCATCACTGTCATCTCGGCACCGGATTATACCTTGATGGCTTGTATTTTTCTTTTTCTTTTGGTCGTCTTCTTTTTCTCCATCATCTCGGCAACAGAATAAAACATGATCATGTAATGGACCATATCAAAGATCATTAACTACAAAGCAGAAGATATCGGCAAGTATACAAGGTCAAATACATACCGCAAATAGTTTTTAAGTCGTTATCACTCAGCTCTCAGAAAACTAACTACACGTTCCAAGACGGCTTTTTCAATAATAGTCTTATCTATTTGAGATTGATTGTTACAGCACGGAAAATTCGTTATGTAGTATCAACCTTCAATACCGTAAACCTAATCTCATAGGTGTACGATTCATTAGCAAATATATCATAAATGTTTGAATCCACACAATAAGAGCTCAAATTAACTTAGTTAGTAACAACTTAAACTATTAGTAAAAATTAAATCAAAAATAAATACATGACACAACAATATTATGCTACCTTAAATAAAAAGAAAATAAAATACATACATGAAAGAAAAAGAAAAAGGAAAATGAAAAAGAAGGTGAAGACAACTTGTCTCACACTTTAAATATTTAACATAAAAAAATAGCATGCTTAGGAATCTTGTCATAATACCCATTCATTACACCCATACTTGTCTAAAGGTTGTCTCCCACCCCATTTCACCACCATCATGGCCGGCCACCCTCCCTTAGAAAGGTAGGGTATTATTTCTTCTTTAACCTCTCACGTAATTGCATCTTCAACCTAGGGGTGGCAATTTCAGACACGACACGAAACACGACCTGAACCTGACACGAATTTTCGCGGGTATGGGTATGACCTTGGCGGGTTTCGTGTACAAATCGGGTAAGACCTGAAAGATACCCGACAATGGCGGGTCGTATCCGGGTATACCTGCGGATACCCGTTTATACACGTTTATACACGAAATTAAAAAATGTATTTTAAATAAAATTTATAATTAATAAAATAAAAAAATAATTTTTTCCAAAAAAAAGACTACCGTGCTACTAAGTAAACCCTGTTCGATTCCCCCTTCCTCTATTCTCAAATCCCATTTCTTTAATCTATTATTGCAGAGTTTGATTTGAGTTTAGAGGACCTCACTCATTTTAATATTTAACATTTGGTTGTGTACTTATTGTTGTTTCATACATTGTATCAATAGTCGTTTAAGTACATGAAACCTGAAAAATACACGAAACCTGAAAATACCTGAAAAGTACATGAAATGACATGTACATGACTTGAAATATTTGTAATTGTCAAGTTCGTGGGTATACCCGATACACGACACGAAACCTGACATGTACGGGTTTGGGTATCTACATCCATACACGCGAAGCAAACGGGTAAGGTATGTGTATGGCATTTTGATACACGAAACCCGAAAAACACGAAACACGAAACACGATACACGACCTGTTTGACACCCCTACTTCAACCAACCAATTTCATACTACCTTCAAGGAAAAATCTCAAGAACATTCCAACACTCTCTTATTCCTCCTCTTGGCCGAAAGTTATAGCTTCAACAAGGAGAAGATTTTCTTCTCCTTTCTTCACACCAACATCACTCAAATCAAGTACTACAAACACTCCATCAACTAAGAAAGATTCAAGAAGGGTGTAGCATCTAGGATCAAAGACAATCAAGGTAAGAACTTTATGAAGTTTAAGTTTGATTCTTCCATATATAGTTAGTTTCATAAGTTGCTCACTAACCCTTCATTTAAACCTTAAAAACCATGTATACAAGGAAGCAAGGAAGAAGACCTCTCTTCCAAACAAAGTGAAGGAACCATCATCTAAGTGTAAGAAAAGTGAACCAAGGCAAGTACTCTTCCTAGATCCTTCATGGCTTTACAATTCATAAGTATTTATGTTTATATCAAAGTTGGATCATCATGTAGTATGTACAAGATTCTCTTTTCAAGAAAGTATAGATCTATATTTGAGTGTTAAGTATATATATATATACACTATATATACACGCACGTTAAATATATATATATACACTATATATATAAGCACGCATAACATATATCCATATTATAAGTATTGATGTTGATGTATATATATATATGTATAAGTGTATAGATCTACATATAAGTATGTATAGATGTATAAATGTATATATATACACTATATACACACGCACACAAAATACATATATATACACTATATATAAGCACGCATACATATATCCATATTATAAGTATGTATGTTGATATATATATATATATATATATATATATGTATAAGTGTATAGATCTACATATATAAGTATGTATTGATGTATATATATATATATACATACGGTTTATATATATATATGTATATATATACATATGTATAGGTGTATAGATCTGTGTATGTGCATATACGGATCTATATGTATATATGCATATGTGTAATATATATTTTAAAGAGAGGAAATGAATAAGTATTTGTGTATTACATACTATATAGTAAAAAGATTTTATAAATGTATATATAGTATATATACATGTTCGGCCTATAGGGACTTGATGACAAAATGATTTCATTATATTTTGTACAAGTATATATATGTATATATGATGAATATGTTGAACTATGAAAATGAATAAATTTTAGATACTATATAATATATCATAAAATGATTTACATATATATACATACTCTACATATATTCGGCCATAGGCCTAAATGACAAAAATATTGATTTCATTGTATACAAGTATATATATACGTATATATGATAAATATGTTCAGATATGAAAATGAATAAGTTTTGGATATTACATAATATATCATAAAATGATTTATATACATATATTCCATATGTATATATTCGGCCTATTAGGCTTGATAACAAAATGATTTTACCATATTTTATACAAGTATATATATGCATGTATGATGAATATGTTAAACTATGAAAATGAATAAGTTTTAGATATCACATAATATATCATAAAATGATTTAAATATGTATATACTAAGTATATACATTCGGCCTTAAGGCCTTAGTGACCAAAAACGTTTTCCACATATTTTTATACAAGTATATATGTATATACGGTGAATATGTTAAGTTATGAAAGTAGGCTAAGTATGTAATTTATGTATTATGTTATGAAAAGTATGAAATATAATGTATGAGTATGATATGTTACATGTTATGTATAATAATATAGGTAGGTTATGATAAGATATAGGTTATGAAATCTAAGATGAAATGTTAAAGTAATAAGAAATTTCATGATGTAGGCATGTAAGTATGAATTATGATATGCATGTATGGAATAGATGTTACCCAATTATTGTGTGATGATAATAAAGAAAAAGGGGCTGTTTTAGTGTGATGGCCGAATGGTAGGCAAAAATGGTATTTTGTTTAAGTTGTGATATGTAGAAGAAAATTAAGTAAGTGATGTTACTAGTGGTAGCATGACAAGATACCCGTATTTGATGGAGTCTCACATTGCATGAAAACAAGATTTGCAAAGTATGTTGTCACATCTCATGTTTTAAAAAAATTCATATGCATAGGAATAATGAACACGAGACGGATGATTCCAATGACCCATGTTATGTTATGATCATGTTATGTTATGTTGTAGCGCTGTCCTGACATCGGGACCGGAGTGGTAGATGTCAGGGGCCCATGTTTACGTTATGCTGAGTGTAACACCGGGTCTGGGACACGGGATCTCAGTCATAATGCGTCACCGTTAGCACATGCACCTATGTTCATGATGTTATGTTGTACATGTACTATATGGGGAATCATTCGGTATGCGTGTGTTATTATTCTTATGAACAGTGCTATAGCCAAAGATGTAAATGTTATGTCTTCATGTTATGAAAATGTCATGTTATGCAAGTTATAAAAATCATGTCATGATTATGAAAAGTCATGTTTACGAAAAGTCATTTATGAAAAGTCATGTTTTATGCATCATGTCATGATCATGTCCCTTAGATGAGGATTAGAATATTCGTACGAACATTATGCCTTAAGACGATTAAGAAAGATCAGGCACATAGATGTGATGAATGCAAGTTATGACTTTTGTGTAAGATGAATTAGGATTCAAGTACGAAAGGTATACTAAGGATATGCTGAGGAAGAATGATATGACCTCTCAGGTATGAGATAAAATCTTATGTTCTGTTTTATTCTTATAAAATGCTGCCATTTGTAAATGGAGATGTAATTACATATACGTTGTTACTTTATCACTATTTGTTAACCCATGTATGATTCACATGAAGTATCTATAAAGAATACTTGCTGAGCGATTAAAAGACGGTGGTTATCGCTCATACTTGCCTCTTAACATTTCAGAGAACAGGGGCCCTGATGCCGTGTTCATTGAGGAGGAACCCCAGATAGAGTATCCGTGAGCAAAGATTTAGGCTGAAGAGATGTACCTGTTGTGTGAGCTTTATTTTATGTTGATGTAATAAAGTTCTCGTGAGAAACTGTATTTGTGGTTGTGTGGATTTGAACGGTTTGTAATAACATTATGTATGTTGTGGGTTTGTTTTAAGATGCTTCCGCTATATCGATTACAATTCATGTTGACATACACATGTATGGTATCGACGCCTTGTACTCTATGGAGTAGAGTATGGCGGGTGCACTGAACCGGAACTCTGGTTTCGGGCGGGGCGCTACATTGATCCAGAGCAGCATTTAAAGATTCTTAGCAGCATCTCTGTAATGCTTATTTGGCTTGCTATCATTCGCTTTTAAGGTCTACCAGATAGTGTAACTAATCAGGACAACCTTCCTCACATAGAAAAACTTGTCCTTTCCAAGGATTCAAGTGATTCATATTTCTCGTTTACACCTGTGGAGTATGAGGCTCCTTCGAAAAGGTTCTTAGAATCATAGTGAACAAAAGACATGACTAAAAGGAAACTAACTTAGATTTGAAGGTTGGAAATTTTGAAGACGGAAGAAGTTTTGCAGAAAGACAGGTGAGTAGGAAGAAGGTGGCGTCAGAAAGATTTAGAATGATTATGAAAAACAAATTGTTTAAGAAAGGAGGAGACGGTCGAATATATAAATTTTTGGGGGAGGGAGGAGTTCTCGCTCCTTAAAATTTTAAACATGTTACATGAAACGTTTATGAGTGAGAGAATTTAATTTGTGGTCATACATGCATCGACAATTGTGACATTATTCATGTCATAATAACTTATGATAACTTTATTAGGAAAAGACACGTTAGAGACATACGACGTTCAACTTGTCAGAAGACTTTATAAGTTACATGATCTGTCTTGCCCTTCAAATTGTCAAGACAGATCTTGAGACATCTGACAAGGTAAAAGTCAAGACAGATGCTCAATGATGAAGTGCAAACAGACATGCATGTTCGGAGCCTAGACCGACCAACCTAATCAGGATGCAGGTCGTTCTAAAGTGTTGATATTATTTAAGCTTAGCACCAACAGGTCGGATATATCACTTCAAGCATAAGGATTTGGACATGCCATATCAACTCCACATCGAATCCTTGGACCACAATAGAGCAACATAGCACGCTGAAGGGAGCTTGATCAAAATTATACTTGACACCACAACGCATGACGCTTATTTGGTGATACCTGGACTGCATACGCAAAATTAGACAAAACACCCGGCAAACCTTAGTGTTTGCTACATGCCATACTCAGACAAAAGGGTATATAAACATTCCCCTTCAGAGCGACAAAAGGCATGTTAAGACATTCTTCTCAATACTTGTGACATATTCACAAAGAGACAGGTTCTTTAAATTCATGTACTAAATTAAGAAATCTACTTATAACTGACTTGACAATCGAAAAGTTTTTCCAAAAAACAAACTCCAATATCTCTAATGTTACTGGTTTTTATAGATTTTGACAACCACTTCATCACTTTTTAGTTCAAATTACCATCAAAGCTCCGAATGATAAATCCAACGTCATCGCCTAATAATTAAAATAATAGTCCAAAAGAATCTAAAGACCCAGTAATTTGCACTATGAACTATTACTTTCTTGGAAACAATACATTTTACATCGCAAGATCCGAAAGGCAAACTGATCGTGATGATGTTGCACGTGACTAATCACTTAAGAAACGGATATTAGCAGTTAGTATCCATATAAGAAAACAACAACAACAACTATAACCAGTATATCCTTACGACAGCAAAAACTATCGCTAGGGTTTGGGAAAGGTGAGAGACAGGCAATCAGTACCTCTGATGAAGTCGGATCTTTACCAGGTAGATCGGAGACGATCCTTGTGGTATGGCGTCAACTCTCCATTAGGGTCCATCTATAGAACCTGAGAAGGAAAGATAACGTTAGAGGCCTAGGGTCAATGCCCTTAGAAAAACCGTCCGACGCTCAAGTTAGTTGTGAGCATTTTTTTGTATAGCTTATGCTGGAATCAAAGGTTGTAATGAACCTGTTTAGACTCTCTTTCAGAGAGGGTGACTGTTTTTGTATGTTAGGCGTAGTTCAGACCGAGCCGAGATGGTGGAGCCTCAGAGGTCACTTAGACTTGAGGTAGTTTTATGATTGGCTCGAAAATAGACCTGGTCTTGCTTCTGTCGGTGAAGCTCTTATTTATAGCTATTGAAGCTGAGAGCTGCGTGTCCCGGAATAGAGGTGATGATGACACCTGGCTGTCTAGAGGGCAGTTCTGGCTTGCATGATAGCCACGCGGCAGCTAAGGGTTGTTGTGCTGGCAATTCTCCTTTGTATGGCTGACATGTGGAGATAGAGGATTGCCCTGTTGGCAGTCTCAGTTTGTATGAAGACCAAGTGACACTACGTGTTGAGCTGGAAAACCAAGCTGGCTGAGTGGTAGGAGTATGTTTAAGCACACTATGGCCGAGCAGAGCAGAGCAAGTCGGTCATGGCACTCCGGTCTTAGGCGTTGATCAGAAAAAGGTGATGGCCATGCTGACTTGGCCTCGGCCCCTGGCCGAGCTGAACTGCATGGGCTGACCTGATCAGGTTAAGCTCTGCGTGTGCATCAAGTCGTCCCTTATACGGCTGAGCTCTAATGATTTCGGCCTCTGGCCGAGCTGACCTGTGGCCGAGACAGTCCTCAGGCTATGGGGATGTCTTTCGTCTTGCACCTCAGGCAGAGTTAAAGGAGGCCGAGGATGACCACTCAACTAGCTGAGTTTGAGTTACGTTGACCGTTGTTGACTAACTTGGGTGCCTTGTCTCATCTTAGCAGGTGAACTTTGGCCTCATCATTTTGCCCTCAGATTAGTTTGGCCGAGCTGACCAGGGAGTGCAGGCTAATATGTTCAAATGTGTTGGTGATGTGTCCACCTTTAATTGGGGTTGCAGTCAGCATTTGATGCCAACGTAGATTACAAGTGGTAATCATTACTTCTTTTCAACGGTTGAAATTTTCAATAGGGGAATTCGAAGCGTACCGTCTGTTTGAATTCCGACCTTTAAAAGCTATGTTTCTTGGAAAGCAGGCTCCATCCTCGATCGTTTCTTGAATATCTTTGCTCTCTTCTCCGGTGACCTCTTATTCTTCTCCAACCATGGCGAGACCTTCTTTTCTGCCTTCTACTTCCTGTAAGCTTCCTCTTCCTTAACCATAGCTATTATTTCATCTTCTTCCTCCTCTGGTTCTCAAAATGTTTCGGAGATGGGCTCATACTCTACCAGTTTTGGAAGGAGAAAGGTGGTGCCTCACCCTCCTCCGCGAGGTCGACTTCTCATGAGGACAATCGTCCTCTTCGGAGGCTGCTCCTTGCTGGTGCTCCCTCTGCAGCTGCCCCAGTGACAGAGGTACCCCCTATTTTAACTTTCAGGGGGCCTCGTCAGCGGCGTTGCAGGGTTCAGTGTGCAAGTTGAAGGCCGATGATCTTTTCCGCTTGTGTGAGTTTTACCAAATAAATAGGGATCTGTTTTGACCTTATTCTTCCTCTTCCCCATCAATCTGCTTACGATCCACCCGTAAGATACAAAGCAGTTTATGAGGAGTATTTTAAGTCTAGCTTCCGTCTTCCTATCCCAGAGCCTATTTTTTGAATCATTGAATTCTTCCATCTTAGGCTGCCCCAGCTTATGCCCGACAGTCTGAAAGTAGTCCTTTGTTACTTCCTTTATTTGAGGGCTGCTAGAACCTATTTTGATATTAGGACCTTTGGAGAGATGTTTATATGTAAATCCATAGAAAATTGGTTTTACTTTAGTAGAATATTCCCTAACAAGGAGTATAACCATGCCATAAACATCCCCGCTTTTACTAAGAACTGAAAGTGTCGGTTTTTCTTTGTTAAGAAGGTTGGGCTGCCTGAGACCGAGCTTTGGAAGGCCAGTAGGGCAGACAACATGAGGCCAAACGACAAGTTCTGCGATGAGACCTCTAGACTTCTGAGCCTACCGGTGGCAGTTGACTGGCGAAAGGTGGACGGGTCAGTCTTGGAGGCTGCCGATCTGGACCACTTGGTACCCGGCCATCGTTTCTAGGACCTCAGCCAGGAGAATTTAAAGATTGTTGAGGGTATGTATCCTGGTTTTCTTGTTCTTTCCTCTGACAATGTCTCTGTGAATTGATTGTTTTGTTGGTGAACTTGAAGGAGCGATGGTGTCTGATGCGATGGCGCGGATGAGGGTCATGGCCTCAAGGAAGAGACCCAGAGCAGAAGAGAGCCAAACTTCCTCAGACCAGGCTCCCATCAGAGCTCCCATTTCTGTTGCACAGGTACCTCCCGTTGAGGTTGCCCCTGCTAGGGCTGGTCTTCCTGACCAGCCCATAGAGATTGATCCAGGTACTTCTTTATCCATAAAGTTGGGGCTGGATCTGACCCATATTTCTTTGGCTGATAAGTATCTTACTTTATACTTTTGTTGCAGTTGAGACTTCAGCTGACCCTGTCCAGGCTAACCCTCAGCCTCTGCCCAGGCTAACCCCCATTACGGCTCTTTCCTGCTTCTGTTGCAGAGGCTGAGGCTCCAGCATCTGCGACTGAACCTGAAGCACCCCCTGCAGAATGGGGAACGCCGAGGAGCCCACTCAGTAGAGGGACAAAGGTAAAGCCCCTCAAGCCCTTCAAGCCGCTGAGTCTGAGTCTTTTTTTGGGCAAGCCAGAAGATGTCGCAGGTTTATGACCTTTTATACTGATGAGATGTGCCGGGATTCTATCGTGGCAAGGAAAGTATCAGAGATGTCAGTCCTGCCACGTGATTGGGAAATGTTTGACCGTATGGACTGGACTGAAGCATTTAACACGTTCCTGAGCAACATGGTCATGGTGAGTTTTCTTACTCGCTCAGGTCTGTTACTTGCTCCATGTTTTTACTGACTCGTATAAATGTTGCAGTTTCGAGCTCAGAAGTACAACTTCTTTAGGCGGACTAAAGAGATGCGAAAGATCGCTGTATGTGTGCGAAAAGAATAATGCTCTTCAGAAAGCCAACGAGAAGCTGATAGAGGAGGTGAAGCCCCTGAAAACTAGACTAGAAGAACTTGAGGCAGAGGGGGACGCTCTGAAGTCTGAAGTTTCAACTCTGACTTTCCGAAACTCCACTCTGCAAGAAGGGAAGGAAGAATCCGACATTCAGCTGGCCACTGTCAATTCTAAGGTGGATGAGCTGCAAGGCATAGTTGAAGATATGGAGCTGGCGTCTACACATACTTGTTCATAGCTGGAGGCTTTAAAGAAGGAGCTGGAGGCTTGCCAGAAGAGGTTGGAAGATGAGCAGAAGAGCAAGGTTGAGCTGATCCAGCAATTTGACCAGCAGGCTGAAAATATCAAGAAGGAGGCCGTTGCTGAGTTCAGACAGTCGGAGTACTTCATGGACAATCTTCTGTTCATGCAGAGTTCAGTGCTGGTGGCCAGACAGACTCACGCCATTAATGTTTGCTCAGAAATCTTCCTGGCCTTAGACAAGCAACATCCTCAAGTTGCAGAGCTTTACAACCCAGATGCTGAAAAGGAGTTTGACACACGACTGGAGCTATTCAAGGGAGGAGCCGACCTTAGGGAGCTCTAAATAGTTTAGGAGACCTTTGTACTCGGCTTGATAATTCTTAATGAAAATTCTCTAAGTATTGAACATCTTGGCTCTTGTAACTCAGCTCTTTACTTTTCAGTGTATTTTCTATTCTGCTCTTCCATTCAGAATTTTTTGCTAAGTAATCTCTAACCAAGTTTGCAAACGTGTTTTTGCCGAGGTTTGATGTCAGCTCTGCACTTGGCAGGTTTCTCATGCTGCAGACAGTTTTAAAAAAATAAACTAAGTCTACTAACTTTAAGTTTAAAATAAACCTGTTATCCTGCTGGGTTGAGCTAATTTTTAGAATAAGGATGAGGCCTGCCGGACTGTCAAGCTAGCTGGCAGACTCGATATGTTTCAGCCAAGAGTAGGCTAAATAAAACCTGAGAGGACAACTTAAAATTAATCTAAGGAAATTCCTTAGCTGCTGCAGGGCATGCTATAGCACTGTCCTCTGCTCGGCTACTCGGGACTAGGCAATAACTTGCCCATTTTGCCTTGAGAGTTTTGAGGCTGAGAGTTTGTCTTCGATTAAGCCAAAGGCTATTGAGCCGAGCTAAGCTCACCTGGCCGAGGCATCATTTGTTACGACCGAGATAAGATTATATGGCCCAGGTTTCCTTTGTAACGACCAATTTAAATCCCCTTAAAACCATAAGGCAGAGGACTAAGACCACTTGGTCATTTTGCCGAAGCGTGAAACCTGTCACGTTTGGAGTTCCCTTAAAACCATGAGGCAGAGAACGAGGGTGGCCACTTAGGCCACCATACCGGAGGTGCGAAACCTGTCGCATCCGGAGGCTCTCTTAAAACCATAAGGCAAAGGCAAATACTTGAGCCCCCAACGTGGGAGGGCGTTTTTTTCCAAGCCAAGGCCTTCCTAACCCATAGGGCAAAAACCTGAAGGAAATCAAGGTAAATCCCTAACAAGCCTTAAGACTGAGACCCAATGTAAGGCGGATAGACACGCCGAGGTGAACCCCTAACAAACCTTAAGACCGAGGTGAACCTTTCCCGTCGTTGGGTGCGTAATGTATCGTATCCTTGATCTTCTGAGCCATAAGAGAGAAGTCACAGAGATGAGAAAGTTTGTGTCTCGAGTCCCTTCATGAACCATAAGGCAGAGATCGCTAAGCGCGAATCTTGTTGGGCCCCAATTCTGTTACAAACCATAAAGTGGACGTCAGGTAGGCACAGAACTTTTCTCACAGTCTAGATAAATCTTCTTATGAACCATAAGGTGAAGGATCAATAATTAAGCCTCCAGCACAGACTGAACGCCAGATAGAATGGTAGGCCAAGTTGGGCTGGGCCAAAAACCTGAATAAAGTGATTAGAGATCTCCATGCCCCGTTGATCGAGATGAATCCTAATTTACACATGATCAGTGCATTCACAACAGCAAATTTGGAACAAATATCAAGGAAGCATTAGCTTTAAAATATTCATGTACATACAAAAAGATTTGGATACATGCGGGGGGGGGGGGAGTTGGGCTATGATCCTTAGAGTCGTCGGCCTCCGCTTTTAGGCCAGCCTTATCAATTCAGAACTCTGCTGCATCCGCCCAGCCATATCTAGGTCTTCATCTTCAAGTGGCCGACGTCTTAGATTAGGTCGTGACCTTTCATCAGGAGGAGGTTGAGTGAAGTCCAGCCGATTGTGCAGCCTTGACCAGGGATTATAGTAGCGCCGCAGGTAGCCGAGCTCAATCAGGTGCTCAATTTCTTGGGTGAGCTGCCTACAGTCATCTGTATCATGCCCGATGTCATGATGGAAGAGGCAGCATAGTTGGGGATCCCTCTTATGGATGGGTCCTGACAAGGGGGATCTCTTGCTAGGCCTTCCCTCCTCATACCGAATAGAATATGGGCCTTGGAGGCCAATAGATGCACCCTTTCCTTGCCTCGGCCCCCAGCCTCAGATGAGCAACGCACTTTTCATGCGGTGGGGCTCTGGCATCCTTGTCAACTTCTCCGCCATGTCTGAGTGGCGGCAGTGCTTTTTGTGTGCGCTTCAAATGATAGTCCAGGGCCTTCAGTGGCTCGGACGTGAAGTGTTGGCGGCTAGATCGCTGACCTGAGCGTCTGGCCTCGGCCATGAACTCACCCTCAGGTTCCTGATAGTATTGGGGGCAAGTTGGAGAATACTCCATGAGCTCTCTTCTCTGATGGGAGTAGCTAAGAGGGACTTCATTTTATCCAGCGACGGGTGCTTTTCCCTTCATTTCTCTCACCACTGCCTGAAACACGTTGGGATTTTGGGCTACGTATTGAATAGCCCTTAAGTGTTCCTTATAGGTAAAGTCAGCAGCAGGAGTAGACGATTTTGCTGGACCTGGGGAACTCAGTTCCGACAGAGGTCGAGGAGAACGCAGATGTCTCTGGGGGGTCATAGGTCTTTTGCCCCCCTTTCTCATCATCATCATCCGTACCCAGTATATACCAACGACAGCAAAAGCTATCGCTGGGGTCTGGGAAGGGTAAGTGGTAGCAAACAATACCTCTGTCCCAAAGGATAGAGAGTTTGCTTCCAGTGAGACCCTTGGCTCCATATATACCTGCATAAATGACATAATAATAGAGATGATGTGTTAGTGTGTTAGTGAAGAGAATTCAGGAAATACAAAGAAGATGCTTTCGATATTAAAATACACATAACATGTATATGTACATGTAATGCAAAACAACGATAAAACATAAAAAAACAAGTGCAAAATCAACCTAAAGCGTAGATAGTGTCTAAGCATATCTATGTCCCTAAATATACTTTAAGGTGTCCCTATATATGACCTATACCTCGTTAACCTTAATCTTATGTCTCCATGAACTCATATCCTGGACCATGTCCTCAGAGAGGTGCAAATCTAGTAGGTCGTGCCTAATCTGCTCATCCCAAGTCAGTTTGGGTCTGCCTCTACTCCTGTTCCCCTCTACAATGAGGCTTTCAATTGCCCTGACCGACGCCGTTGTCTGTCTCTGCTTGACATGCCCAAACCATCTCATTCTTTCCTCCATTATCTTATCTGCTATACTAATCATGCCTAACCTTTCTCGAAACACCTTGTTTCAGATCCGGTCTAGTCTTGTATGTCCACACATCCACCTCAACATCTTCATCTCTGCCACTTCCATCTTCTGCAATTGTGACCTCTTAATGACCCAGCATTTTGTCCCATATATCATTGTCAGTCGCACTTCCACCCTATAAAAATTTTCCTTTAATTTAGTTGGGAAATTCTTGTCACTCAATACCCCTGAGGCTGCTCTCCTTCTACACCAGCCTGTTTGAACTCGATGTGCTACATCACTATCTATGTCTCCATTCTGCTGCACAAATGATCCTAGATACTTAAATTTTCTTACCTGTAGTACCACTTGACCATCGATGGTGAGATGGTTATTCTCACTATCGGATACACCGCTGAAGTCGCAGTGCAGATACTCGGTCTTAGAACAACTAATCCTTAAGCCTTTTCTCTCTAAAACACCTCTCTACTACTCTAGTCTCATACTCAAAGTGTGTCTACTCTCTGTGACTAATACAATATCGTCAGCAAAAAGCATACACCACGGAACTGCCTCCTGTATCGGCTTTGACAACTCATTAAGGACAACTACAAAAAGAAATAGGCTCAACGCAAACCCTTGATAGAGCCCTACCTCCAACGGAAAGAAGTCTGTATTCCCCACAAGCGTACGAACGGTTATTTTCGTCCGAGCATACATATCTCTAATTATGTGTATATACTTCATAGCGATCCCTCTTGCATCCAGACTATCCCAGATCAGGCTACGTGGCACACTATCATACGTTTTTTCAAGATCAATAAAAACCATATGTAAATCGCGCTTCTTCCCCCTATATTTCTCCATTAATCTCCTGAGAATGTGTATTGCTTCCGTAGTTGACCTTCCTGACATAAAACCAAATTGGTTCATAGTAACCTGAGTTTCTCTCCTAATTCTAGTGTCGATTACTCTCTCTCATAACTTCATGGTATGGCTTAACAACTTAATCCCTCTATAGTTCCCACAACACTGTGCATCTCCTTTGTTCTTATATAGGAGGACCACGACACTTTTTCTCCACTCATCTAGCATCTTTCCTGTTTCGTAAATACGATTAAACAAAGTAGTCAGCCACCGAACCCCTTCCTTTCCCAAATACTTCCACGCCTCAATGGGTATGCTATAAAACATATCTACGTTCTTGTGGGCATAGAATCTGGGTTGAAGTTTCAAGAGGCTCTATAATTCCCATTGATATTGATGATCCTACTCCTGAAGAGGAGTTTGAATTGGCCATAAATAGCAAGGCTCTTGCTATTTTAAACAGCTCTCTTTCTTCAAATGAGAGAGCTCAAATTCAAGGAGTCCAATCCGTTCATGAGGCTTGGACAAAGCTTGAGATGATCCACGAAGGAACATCTCAAGTAAGAAAGGCCAAGAGGAGACAGTTAATCAAACAGTTCTACAATTTCACTGTCCCCAAAGGTGAAAAGATTGAAGAGTCCATTCAAAGATTCACCAAGCTTGTCAACCTTCTCAAAGTGTTTGGCAAGAAAATCGAATAAGAGGATCTAAACCATTGCTTCCTAAACAGTTTAAGAAGAGAATTGAACACAAAGGTGACGGTCATTGAGGAGTCCAAGGATTTAGAGACCATCACCTTGGATGAGCTATATGGGAATCTCATTACTTATGAGATTCATTTCGATGCAAGAGAAAAGAACGATCCTATTCGCCACTCCACTAAGGCGCTTGCATGCGAGTCGGAGGACTCAGACGATGAAGTCGGACTTCTTGTCAAAAGATTCCGACGTTTTGCGAGAAAGAATGGTGATGAAGCTAAAAGATATATCAAGGAAAAATACTCCAAAGACAAGGTGAAGGACCAAGAGAATAAATGTTATAAGTGTGGGAAGCTTGGTCACTTCATGAAGGATTGTCGGGTGAAGGAGCCGAAACTCAAAGACAAGAAGGCCATCTACCAAAGGAAGAAGGCCTTGCAAGCGGAAGTAGCCCACTGGGAGAGCATTCTTTCCGGGTCCGAGAGCGACAATGGCGACCATGATAATCTTGCACTCACGGGCGTGGTTCAAGATGATCTTGACAAGGAGTTCTTTTAACTCATGGCCATTGATGATGACATGGAGGTATGCAATATTTTATCTCACTATAGATTAATTGATGAACGAGATGATTTAGTGCAAGAAAATGACCTCTTAGACTTAAAATATAAACGTGTCAAGAAAGAGTTTAGAGCATGCTTAAATGAATATAATGACACGTTAGAAGATCACATTGCATTGCAACTTGAGCATGATATATTTTTGACCATGCATGTGATTGCACTTGAAGAGAAACATGATTTAATGAAATCATGTGCTCAAGCCCTTGATGAGAAGAAAAATGATTCAAGGGTAAGTGCTACAAAGATTGAGGTTAAGGATGCATCTAGGCCAAGCATGAAAGCTAAAATCAAACCTAGTGCCATGTATGCATCTAAGAAGGGAAATAAGAAGGAAGAAGCACAAGTTGTCAATGAGTCCAAAACCTCCTTGAAGAAGCAAAGGCACATGCCTAAACAAAAGGCTAATGCACCAAAGGCATTACAACCTTTGGTTCATGTTGTGAGACAAAAACCTTCTTCAATTCCAAAGAAGGTGGTTCCTAAAAAGGAAACACGACATGTGCCTACGCACAGGCATTCGCACAAGCATACACAAACTCACAAGCATACTCCTACATGTTTTTATTGCAATAGGAAAGGTCATGTAGAAAGAGTATGTAGAGCTAAAAATAACAAGAATCTTGTGTGGGTGCCGAAAGGCGAGATGAAGTTAACTAACCTTCAAGGACACAAAACAAAAAGGGTACCAACTTCATATGGTTCTTTTGTAGGCCCTAGCACTCAATGGAGAAAGCGAAGACAAGAAGGTCAAATGGGTCGTGGACAGTGGGTGTTCCAACCATATGACGGGAGACAAACGTCTCTTCCATAGACTCACTATGCAAGACTGAGGAGTTGTCCACTTTGGCGGTAGCAAAGGCCAAATCAAAGGACATGGTATTGTGTGTAACGATTCCTTCTCTCTTAGCGATGTCTTATATATTGTAGGTCTTAAGTTTAACTTGATAAGTGTCAGTCATCTATGTGATGCTAATTATGAGGTAACGTTTTTGAAAACAGTGTTGTGAAAAAGGGTGATAAGATCTTATTTGAGGCTTTGCGTTTCAAAAATATTTACAAACTTAGCATCAACAATTTGGTTTCTCAAAATGTATCTTGTCTAGTTGCTAAGAATGATTTGACGCAACTATGGCATAGACGTCTCGGACATGTATGTTTCAAAACATTTAAATTTATTTGCGAAAATGGTAAAGTCCGAGGCCTTCCAAAAATGAATTTCGAAAACCATGACTTATGTGACACTTGCCAAAAGGCGAAGCTTGTGAAAACAAGTTTCAAACCCAAGACAAATATTTCCACCTCCAAGCCCCTACAATTGCTCCATATGGATTTGTATGGGGATGTTGGAACTAGAAGTTTGGGTGGTAAACATTATACCTTCGTGGTTGTAGATGACTATACTCGTTATACGTGGGTGATATTTCTAGCAAAGAAGAGTGATGCATGTAGTGAGTTTATGAGTCTAAGTAAACGATTGGAAAATCATGTGGGTGACACCATTAAGACCATCCGTAGTGATCGTGGTGGTGAGTTTGATGGTGATTTCGAAAGGTTTTGTGTATCCAAAAGATACTCTCATGACCTTTCGGCACCTAGAACTCCTCAACAAAATGGTGTGGCCGAACAAAAAAATAGAACTCTACAAAAAATGTGTAGAGCAATGTTGAATGATTTCGGTTTGCCCAAAAATTTTTGGGCCGAAGCGGTAAATGCCGCTTGCCATATGATCAATTGTGTCTATTTGAGACCATACCTAAATGTGACACCCTATGAGCTTTGGAATGGAAAAGTTCCCAATGTTGGGTATTTCAAAGTCTTTGGTTGCAAGTGTTTCATACTTAATACCAAGGACACTTTGGACAAACTTGACCTCAAAGCGGATGACGGTATCTTTTTAGGTTATGCCTCAAATAGTAAGGCATTTCGTGTTTTCAACAAAAGGAGTCAAAAGGTGGAAGAATCAATCCATGTTAAGTTTAATAAGTCACTTAGTGACGAACCTAAACTTAATGAGGATTGTGAAGAAGATGAAGATGTGACTCCTCAAGAAGAAATTATTGAGGATATTCCTATGGTTGTTCCTCAACAAGAGATTGTTGATGATCCTCCAAATGGAAACATCTTCATTGACTTGAGAGTTGAACCTATTGAAGGTACTCCTCCACCTTGTGTGCATGAACTTAGTGAGTCAAATAGAAATATTTCTCATACTCATGTTGATACACAAAATGTATATAATGCATCACATATTCCGGACATGGAAGTCATGTGAATGATGAAGGTTCATCTCTTCCAAAACATGATCATGAGGAAGTTGGAGGAGATGTCTCCAATCTTCCTAGATCATTTAAGCACAAAAGTTCTCACCCTCAAGAGTTGGTCATATGTGATCTAAATAGGGGTATCTCCACACGAAGGCAATATAGAGAGAATGTATTTGTCTCTCTTATAGAGCCCAAGAATATCAAAGATGCACTTCTTGATGAAAATTGGATCTTGGCTATGCAAGAAGAGTTAAACCAATTTGAAAGAAGTGATGTTTGGGAGTTAGTTCTCAAACCACACGATCATCCTATTATTGGTACGAAATGGGTTTTCGTAACAAGATGGATGATCAAGGTAATGTCACTAGAAACAAGGCTAGGTTAGTTGCTCAAGGATACCGTCAAAAAGAAGGTATTGATTTTGATGAGACATTTGCACCCATAGCACGGCTTGAAGCTATTAGGATGTTGTTAGCATATGCTTGTTATAGGGATTTTAACCTTTACCAAATGGATGTTAAATCTGCCTTCTTGAATGGTGTTATTCAAGAGGAAGTGTATGTTGCACAACCACCCGGGTTTGAATGTCATGATTCACCACATCATGTATTCAAACTTAAAAAGGCTCTTTATGGCCTCAAACAAGCTCCGAGAACTTGGTACGAGAGGTTAAATACTTTTCTTCTTAATAATGGGTTTTCGAGAGGTAAAGTTGACACTACTTTGTTTATAAAAGAACAAAGTAAGAATCATTTAATTGTTCAAGTATATGTTGATGATATTATTTTTGGTGCTACTAACAATTGTCTTTGTGAGCAATTTGCTAGTCTTATGCAAGGTGAGTTCGAGATGAGCATGATGGGTGAACTCAACTATTTCCTTGGATTACAAATCAAGAAAACCGAAGAAGGCGTGTATATTTCTCAAACCAAATACACAAGAGATTTGCTCAAAAAGTACAATTCTGATGAAGGAAGAGAGGTAAACACTCCTATGAGCACAAGTGCCAAGCTTGACAAGGATGAAAAAGGGAAGCATGTCGAGGTAACCTTGTATCATAGCATTATAGGTAGTCTACTTTATTTGATGGCTAGTAGACCCGATATTTTACATACATTATGTTTATGTGCTAGATTTCAAAGTGATCATAGGGAGATGCATTTTATTGCGGTGAAACGCATCCTTAGATATCTTAGAAGTACTTTGAAATTTGGCTTGTTTTATCCTAAGAATGCATGTTTTGATTTAAGAGGATATTGTGACTCTGATTATGCAGGGAGTCTAGTTGATAGGAAGAGCACCTCCGGAACTTGTCAGTTTCTCGGAGATTGTCTCGTTTCTTGGTTTTCCAAGAAACAAAATAGTGTGTCTCTTTCTACGGCAGAATCCGAATATGTGTCGGCCGCCTCTTGTTATGCACAGTTATTATGGATGACTAACACGTTAAATGATTATAACATTCACTTCTCAAAGGTGCCAATTTTGTGTGATAACACGTCCGCTATTAATATTGCACAAAATCCCGTCCAACATAGTCGGACTAAGCACATTGAAGTGAGGTATCATTTCATCCGTGATTGCGTACAAAAGAACTTGGTTAGTGTGGAATTCGTTCCTACGCGAGACCAATTAGCGGACATTTTCACGAAACCCTTACCTAGTGATGTTTTTGTATCTATAAGAAATAGGTTGGGGTTGCTTAACATGGGTTGATAAAACCCATCTTGAGTGTTGAGCACGAAAATTTTAAAATTTTCAAAGTCAGAAGACATAAAGCGCTTCATCTCTCTTGCTTCAGGCATTCGATGTCACATCAGGCGCCTCATGTTAAGGATGTCACTCGTTTGAAGTGACATCAGACGCTTTATGTTCCTTTATATAAGCATTCGATGTTGGATAAAGCGCTTCATCCTGATAAGTTCACTCGTTCAAAGTGACATTAAGCGCTTAATCTGCATCTTCACAACCGTTCAATGTGACTTTAAGCGCTTCATCTTGTTTTGTGAAGTCGTTCAAAGTCACTTTAGGCGCTCCAACCCTAATTTCATATTGTCTTTTCCGCCGTCTCTTCAGTTTTTGCGCCATTCAATCATCATTAACTCCTGCCGCCATTACTTTTTCCCTCTTTCCCACGTTTTCACAATCTCTCACCTCTTCATCTTCCCCAAATTCATTTCCTCTTCCTCCACTACTCTTTTCCACTTCCCCACTCTCCTATCTCCATTATTGCCACTAACCCTTCTTCTTCTTCATCCCCTTTATAATCTCTCTCTTTCTGTACTTCTTTCTCCATCTAAGCCTCTCCACCAACTCTCTCCTAAACTCATTTCATTCTCAATATCTTTTTGCTCTCCCTACTCAAATGGCTTCAGCTGGACCTTCAAAACGCACACGCAGTCATAGACACAAGCAAACTGCTGGGCTCGGGACTGCGGAACCCCAAGAAATCAAATCTATTCGTGAAGGGCTCACCAAGGAAAATTTTCTTTGGTTAAAGAAATTCGATGCTGAGATCAAGAAATATCCTCGCCCTCTGGACAAAGGAGTACATTTATCTTTGTACTCCAATCTGCTCTTTGAAGAATGGCACACCAACAACCGTCCTATCGTTCCACTCAAGATGTTGAGTCTCAGCGATCTGTCCGAGACTCACAATATGGATCACATTGTGTCTTTGCTCGAGTATCAAGGTTGGACCTCTCTCTAGTCCAGACTTGATATGCAGGAATTTTCCCGGGAGCACACCCGGATGTTCTATGCAAATCTGTGGGTTACTCCACAGTCTGAATCTCATACTTTCTCTCTGAATACTGTCATTGATGGTACGCCTCTCAGTTTTTCTATTTCCGAAATCTGTGATGTCCTCAGGATAAGAAACGAAGGGCTAAATGACTTTTCCGTATTTGACTGGAGCAGTAAATACGGAATTAATGAACAAGATGTAAAGTTTAATCTGGGATTTTTTCCTTCTAGAAAGACTCAGAACATGGCTCTAATGGACCGCATCTTGTTGGCCATCGTCACTTATTATGTAAATGGTAAGTCGACAAGAAATCCAAGCAACATGGATTTCTACGTCACTTACCGAATCAAACATGAAACCCAACTCAATTTTGCATGTATTATGATTGAAGTCATGTTTGCTGCTCTTTGGAAAACTTCCAAGGCTTTACATTTTGCCAATATCATCACCATTCTTCTCAAATCAAAAGGTATTGTCATTCCTGAAAATGAACTCACCCCGGTGGCCAATACGGATTACTATAGCAATTACAATATTGCCCAAGCCATCGACTCCCAAAAACGAAAAGCCACTACCATTCCCGGTCTTAATGATGAGGCAGAAGCAGAGCCTCAGGAAGATGTTGAATCAAGTACCGTCGCATAGTTGCGTGCACAAATTCAATCTCTGGAGCAATCTGTTCAGCAGCTTCAACTCAGAGATGCGCGTCATGAATATCGGGACAATGTTCTCAAGGCAGCCATCTTCCGTGAATTTCCTTGGGCCTATTTCCTCCTAATTTTGATGATTTAGGGGGAGAACATGCTGGAGATGCTGCTGGCGTGGGAGACACTGCTGGAGTTGGTGCTGGAGGAAGTGGACAAGCTGGTGGGAGTGGTCAGCAAACGGGTGGGTTTGCAGATTTTGCGTCAAGCCGTTTTAGCTTTGGAGATTTTCAGCCTGGTGGAAGTGGTGGTGGACTGTAGTTCTGTCTTATAATTTTTCTTATAAACTCCGATGAATTGACATTTATCATTATTTGCGGATTATTTTGTTTATTTCCGTAATAGTAAAAATTGCACTTAGTGAGGGGGAGCATGTGTTAAGGGGGAGTCTATTTAAAAATTATGCATTTTGTGAAATCATCAAAAAGAGGGAGAATGTTAGAATATGTTAGTGTTTTGATGATTTGCACATGGTTGGCACTTGGAAAGTCAGATTAGGCGATTCATGCTATGTGTTTGAAGTCAGTATACTTCGAACACTCACTTTAGGCGCTTAATGTACCTTGGTGAAGTCAAGTACACTTCGAACGCCTACATTAGGCGCCTCATGTGAAGTGTCTGGATGTGCGTACACTTCGAACGCCTACATTAGGCGCTTCATGTGAAGTGTATGGAAGTCAGGACACTTCGAACGCCTACATTAGGCGCTTCATGTGTCCTGATGAAAAGTGCGAACACTTCGAACGCCTACATTAGGCGCTTCAAGTGGTTCACCAAGTCAAAAGTACTTTTCTATGAATGGACATGTACTCCCAAGTACTTAATCTGAGAAAATGTCAATTTCAGTTCGAACAAGCATGAAGGGTTACAATAGGCGCTTCATGTGACTTCGAACGCCTTCAGATGCCAACATAAGGCGCTTAATGTGACTTCGAACGACAGTTCTTTTTCACATTAAGCACTCAATGTCACTTCGAACGCCTATTCATTAAACACATTAGGCGCTTCATGTGACCAACGTTACAAAGGTCTTTTTGCTTCACTTTCTAACCAGTTGACTCTTTGTACCCTCTTCTTTTAGTGCTATTTTCACAGGTTTTCTCTCATACCTGAAGTTGCCAGTTTTCCATTCTTGGCCATGGTTTTGGATTTTCTCCAAAGAGTTTTGCTACATGCCAAGAGAAGATCTCCAATGATGATTAGGTGCCATCACAAGCTGTCAAAGCCCATTATTGGCTCTGCAGAGGGTTTCAAACGGGAAGAAACTTGAAGAGTGATAAAAGAAGGGTTTCTTCTAATCTTCTCCAACTTTCTACATTGCAAGCTCTCAAATTTTCTCTCAAGCTCAAGCTCTCAAAATACTTGTAAACATTGTACATTTTACTTTATTGTTGAGAGTGAATATTGTAAGAGGAAGAAGAGCCTTCTTCTTGGTGAGTTATTATTGTGAGAGATTGGGTAGATTGTTGGTCAAGGAGCAAGGGTGCTTCTTGTTTGAGATTTCTAGACTTCGAATGGTTAGTTGATATTGTGTGGTGCATTATTCTCCCTACAAGATTTCTTTGAGGGCAAAGAAGATCTTTGGAAGCTAGACTTCAAAGGGTTAGATCTCTCGGTTGTGGTCTAGGCAAAGTGCCTAGTTTTTCAGTGTTTGAATTTTGTTCTTTGATTGTTGTTTCCCCCCAAAGAAATAACAATCCCCTTTCAAAATCCTTCTTGTGAAAAATCATGAAGGTAGAGGAGTAGAGTCATTTGACTTGAACCTCTATACATACTTGTGTTCTTTACTTTCTTGCAAGCTTTTATTATTTCTAAAGAACACACTCAAGTATTGGTTGCACCTTAAAAACGAAAAATATCCATAAAATATCCATACTTGGTGAACACACTATTCAACCCCCCCTTCTAGTGTGTTCTAAGGGACCTAACACTTTTAGCGATCCGACGTCTTGGAAAGAGTATCAAATGCTTTCTCATTATACAAACTTCCTCATTTTCAAACTTCCTTATTCCTTTCAAACACGTATGGACACTCTCTTCTTCATTTATTTTTTGTTTCAAACAAAATTTCAATGTTCAACCCCCAAGGCTTTCCGTACGAAAAATGTAAATATAAGAATGTGTTCTAATGGATAGTTATCATAACAGTACCTAACCGTCTCAGCAAAGAACACATGTGATTGCAAAACTCAATCCTCACGTCCTAAACATTTTCAAAACTTTTTGTTTCAGCTTTTCTCCGTTAGGTTATGCGTTTACGGGCAATGCATACCCTCTTTGTTCCTAATCCTGTGTATCTGTATTTTAAGTCCTGAGACGAAGTAATTTTAATACTTGCATGGCAAATTTAGGGTTACTGTAGTTCACTACAAATGGGAGCTCTGCAGCGGGGGGAAAAACAAACCAACCATATGCCCATGTCTTGTAGCAACTTGCTGCTAGTAAGTTAGTATATCATGACTGTCCACTATTTAAGATGTAACTAATTTTTGACATGGTGCACCAATTCTTGATTAGCTACACTATTCTACTGACAGAACACAAGAGTTACCAAACCAAGCAATAAACAACCAATCTGCATTTGTTCAAAAATGAAAAAAAAATGTTCTTAGCGTTTATTGTTAGGCCAAAATAAAATACAAAAACATAAAAGTTATCTCCAGCCATGATCGTTTAGTTGACGCCTTCATTTCAAAAGCCTGCTAGAGAGACGAACTTTGAGAAAGAGAATCGTTTAACCTATGCCTTTCAGTATGCTTAATTGATTATGTTGATATAGTATCACATATTCTGTATTTATAGACTAAGTTAGGGATTCTTTTCATACTTTTTTTTTGAAATGATTCTTTTCATACTTAACCGATAATTAATTCATTCTATCAAGAAATTATACTGATTGTAAAACAATCAGCAGTCAAATCGTTTAATTAATGCACTCAATAATGCAGTGTATCAGGCTAATAAAATGTATGAATACATTTATCCATATGGTTCGCGTTAGTAATTTATAAACAAATTACGAGATTCTTACAATCAATTATAATAAATTAAATTGATTCGTACGTTTCTCCACTTAGATCACATGTCAATGTTAGATAACATATCATAAACGACAAAACAATATGACTATTAACTTGATTATCACTTGAATTTAATGACTACAAAACTTTAGATAGAGAATACAACACATGAATCATAGTGGTCATACTTTAATATCGAGCACTCCCTTCCAAGAATTACAATGTATCATACATCCAATCTAATAAAATGATTGATTCAATATAAATCATCCAAATATGTACGCATATGTGGATCAAATAGATCATAATAACTTTAAATGTGCATACTCGAAGGTTAATAATTGTCTACACAAGCATAAGATCAAAGTGCAACAAATCAAAGAGACCTAAAGAGTCCCATATTAGTAGCATGATCCAAAAAAACTTTAATCAGCATTTCTTTAGTCATAGGATCAGCCACCATTTACTCCGTACTAATGTGTTTAATTTGTACTGATCCTTGTTTAACATGATCTCTGACCTTCAAATACTTTATGTCGATATGTTTACTGCGATTTCCACTTTTATTATTTTTCAATAAGAATGCAGCATCGACAACTTTCAAACCATCAATGAGATTCATCATCCATAAAGCATGTGAATTAGCTTCATAACATTTTTAGTACACTGGTCCAAAATAAACTTTTCTCCAATGCCAATAGGTGACACAATGGATGTACAATTTAGCATATTAAATCTCTTAAGTACTTTGTTAATATAGCCTCTCTGAGAAATACCAAGTAATTTACTTGTTCTATCTTTGTGAATCTATATACCAAGGACGTAAGAGGCTTCACTCATATGCTTCATATCAAAGTTCATAGTGAGAAATCACTTAGTCTCATGTAATAACACAATCGACATAGAGGACTAAGAAAATGTATTTGCTCCCACTGATTTTGAGTTATATACATTGATCAATAATGTTATCTACAAAACAAAATAAAAAGATTACCTCATAAAACCTAAGGTTCCATTGACGAGAAGTCTGTTTAAGCATAAGATTTATTCAATTTTCAAACCAATTGATCATCATTATAATTGGCGAAGCATTCAGGTTGACATATGTATACCTTTTCATCAAGAACCTCGTTAGGAAATGCAATTTTCACATCTATTTGATGTAGTTCGAGACCAAATGAGCTACTAATGACATGATTCTTTGAAAAGAATCACTCTTTGAGACTAGAGAGAATGTTTCATGATAATCAATGTATTCCTTTTGAGCAAAAACTTTGACTGTATGTCTGGCTTTATAACGTTCAATGTTACTCATGTGTAATTTCTTAATCTCTAACTAGCAAGTGTACTAGGTACAATTGTAGTGTAGTAGACAAAAGGGTTGTCGATCCCACGAGGACTAATTTCAAGTACCAAAATTGTTTTTTCGCCTTAATTTAAACCTAATCAATTAAACTTGATAAAAACAAAAACTATTAACTAGATATCAAACCTTAACTTTTTCCCTTGAAGATTTTCTTGACTAGTTTATGTTTTAGTTGAATCATTTTTTAAAGTGTAATACACTCTTTAATCCAAAATAATTAGCTAGTTTCTATTCCGAACCGCTAAGGAAGAAATTCACTATTTTAATTTTTACCCAATGTCTTGGCATTAAATATTTTTCGAATTCCCTAGTTTCAATAACCTTTAATTATTCAATCCTAGCAATCCTCCTGTAGAAATCGAATCTATCCCTAGTCAATTTTACTATAAGGTTGTTGTTAGCACGATCGTAATTAACATCTTCACCTCCCGGTTCTTCAAAATTAATTATATATTGTATCAATAGGTAGCTAATCTATTGACGCATAAGAACACCAACAACAATTAACGATTGGAATTCAACTAGTAAATTAAATAAATCAAATAGGAAAAACTAATACATTAAAACATCAAAATAATTCAACATTCGCAAGAAACTAGTCAAGAAAATAAATATTTAGCCAGAAATTAAATCCATAGTATCCATCATATCCATGTATAATGGCATAAAAGAACAGTAGAAAAAGAAACTATGTAAAAATTTACAGTGTGCAGCCTTGAAATCGCGCCTCACGGCCTGCTGACGTGCGTGGTCCTGACGCGACTGTTACCCGCTGACGCGCTGACGCGTGTAAACTGGGCCGCCTAATGCTGACGGGACCGCGCTGGCGTGGCGCTGGCTGAATGGCTGGTAACCTGACGCGCGCTGACGCGATGGCTGATTGCACTGTTGCCTTTTCTCTTTCTTTCTTCTTGGCTTCTTCACGTGAAGCCTTTTCTTTTTCACTTTCTTTTGATCGATGATGGAGAGAGAATTAATTGGCCTTGGGAAACGTGCGGCCTGTTTGTTATGGGAAAGTCTCCCAACGGGAGAATTCCGCTTGAAAGCTGCTATGATGAAGCTTTTTATGGAGATTTTATCTTGTGTTCTGTTTCACTTCAGATTCCTCACTTAACCGATTTGATATCTTCATAAAATCTGATCACAATCATATCTTCTTTCATCTATATCTTGATATTTATCGGGTATATTTCCTGCATTTAAAATAAAAAACACATGTAGTTACAATGCAGTAAAATAAACTAAAGATTTATTTATCTAACTAACATAGAAAAAGACTCATTTAATTAATAATTCATTTAAGCTCAAAATATATAGTTAATTTAGCTAAACATCACTAGTTTCCAACTATTCCGACAAAACTAAAAATACCCAAATTAATTATTTTTTACACGATAAAGTGCCAAAATATTGCTCAGATTAAATAGTAGAAGGTACAAAAATATATATATAAATCACTTATATCAACTACCCTCCACTTAGTGTTTGATCGTCCTCGAGCAAATAAAATAATTATGAAAATATACTCAATCTTTTTTTCTAAAGAACATGTACCAACAATTATTTACATAAATAGTCAAAAAGTCCAATCAAGATAACCAATCAAACAACTTCATAATTCATATACCAACCATATCTATCCAATGCAATCGAGGTGTGTGTGAATAGCCAATCTCGAGCTCTTCATAGACAATCAGTTTAAATTATGCAAATTATGACTTATGAACATCCAATAGGCTTATTCTTCTTACCCGCTCTCCACTAATGTAGATGACACAAATCAACACAGATCAAGTAGGACTTTTAAGCTTGTAACGTAAGGCTAGGGACTTGGTTTCATGAAGGATAAGGGATTCAAAGAAAAATTTAAGAGAGCTTACAGAAAATGGCATGCAAATAAAACAAACTCTTCTTACAATTAAAAAACCCTCTCCATCTTTTGAGAACAAATCACTACAACTAATTCCATTCTTTTTATATCGCAATCGGCCATATAGTTGTGTTTTTCATTTTTTTTTCTTTTTTTGCATTTTTTAATCATTTTTTTCATCCTTTTTCCTTTGGCCGCTTTTTCATTCTTTTTATTCATCATTCTTTTTTCTTTCATTCTTTGAGTTTTTTTTCTCCTTTTTTTCTCGTCAATTCTTCTATCACCCTTTTCTTATAACGACGTATTTGTATCCCTATACCTCATCTCATCATCGTAACTACTATTTTTTATCCCAAATAAAGTACAGTTCCATATAAGCTCTCTTAAATAGGGACATATAAGGATATAGATTTTATCAAGTAGGCTAAAATGGAAAGTTAATAAGGTTCATAACAAAGAAAATTGAATGGGGTCTCACCATTCTTAATAATCATGCTCAAAAAGGGTACTAGGGATAAAAAGATTATAAGGATGGCTTGAAAGGCTCAAACGGTCCAAAGAACGCCTATGACTATCATCTCTAAGTCAACTTGAAATCATCTAATAATTTTGCCTCGAGGAGTAATAAAATAAGTTCTAGAATATCAAAAGATGCATGAATAAACATATAATTCTTCACTACTATCCACAAATCACAAGATCATGGCTATACGTGCTCAAAATTTCTCAATTAACATGGAATAAAATATAATTAACATTGAATCATTACATCATTCAAAAGGCATCTCTCATGTTCTTCGTAACTACTCACGTAAAATAATCATTGACACATATTCGTAGAATATCAAAAATTTTAAAATTTACGCTCATATAGGCACTTTCTTTTCAAATCTCAATGAATATCAGCTTTAAAAAAATTATGCATGTAAAAAAAATTAAGCTTCATACCCCCCACTTAGAAATTAACATTGTACACAATGTAAGAAAATGACAAATAAGAACAAAGGTAAGAAACTCGGCTGATTTAATCCAGAAGCAGCCTTCCAGTAATGTGATAAGCAACAGCTAGACATTGTACCGACAGTCCATCCCTCCACGTTTGATCCAGCTCCAATTCCTACAAAGCAAAAAAACAAAAGCAGTACACAAAACGAAAAAACGACTCTAAAAAAATAACTAAGACTAAAGTTTGTAAGAAAAACTTGAAAGAATTCATTGTTCAACAGCCTCTGAATATAATTCAATAAAAAACTTACAAACTTGTGACACTGACACACAGAAAACTAATTACGAATCTAAGTAAAAGAATAAACATTACGAAAATAAATGCGAACACGGAAAAAAACTAAAGAACGAAAAAAACAGCAAATTACAAGATATATATAAACCAGTAAAAGATCTTATATATATAATATATAATTAAATACAGAAAGAAAGAAAACCAACAACGGAAAAAAATAGAAAACAAAAATATAAAAAAACAGAAAAAGACGGAAACAAACAGGAAAGTATAAAATGTTTATATACAGCAGAAAAATATTGTATATATAAAATATATATGTTAAGAGAGAGTGGCGTCAAATATCTTTACTATATATATTTATATATAAAATATTTTGGTTTAATCTCAAGACTAAAAATAATTATATGATATTAAAATATAGTCCCCGGCAACGGCGCCAAAAACTTGATGTGTAATTTCTTAACCTCTAACTAGTAAGTGTACGAGGTACAATTGTAGTGTAGTAGACAAGAGGGTTGTCGATCCCACGAGGACTAATTTCAAGTACCAAAATTGTTTTTTCGACTTAATTTAAACCTAATCAATTAAACTTGATAAAAACAAAAACTATTAATTAGATATCAAACCTTAACTTTTCCCCTTGAAGATTTTCTTGACTAGTTTATGTTTTAGTTGAATCATTTTTTAAAGTTTAATCCACTCTTTAATCCAAAATAATTAGCTAATTTCTATTTCGAACCGCTAAGGAAGAAATTCTCTATTTTAATTTTTACCCAATGTCTTGGCGTAAAAACCTAATTTAATTTGATAAACTCCATATTCCTATGTGAATTTTAATCAAATAAATTGCATTAAATATTTTTGGAATTCCCTAGTTTCGATAATCTTTAATTATTTAATCCTAGCAACCCCCTGTAGAGATCGAATCTATCCCTAGTCAATTTTACTATAAGGTGGTTGTTGACACGATCGTAATTAAAATCTTCACCTCCCGGTTCTTCAAAATTAATTATATATTGTATCAATAGGTAGCTAATCTATTGACGCATAAGAACACCAACAACAATTAACGATTGGAAACCAACTAGTAAATTAAATAAATCAAATAGGGAAAACTAATACATTAAAACATCAAAATAATTCAACATTCGCAAGAAACTAGTCAAGAAAATAAAAATTTAGCCACAAATTAAATCCATAGTATCCAGCATATCCATGTATAACGGCATAAAAAACAGTAGAAAAAGAAACTGTGTAAAAATTTATAGTGTGCAACCTTGAAATCGCATCTGACGGCCTGCTGACGTGCGTGGTCCTGAGCGACTGTTACCCGCTGACACGTGCTGACGCGATGGCTGATTGCACTGTTGCCTTTTCTCTTTCTTGCTTCTTGGCTTCTTCACGTGAAGCCTTTTCTTTTTCTCTTCCTTTTGACCGATGATGGAGAGAGAATTAATTGGCCTTGGGAAACGTGCGGCCTGTTTGTTATGGGAAAGTCTCCCAGCGGGAGAATTCCGCTTGAAAGCTGCTATGCTGAAGCTTTTTATGGAGATTTTATCTTGTGTTCTGTTTCACTTCAGATTCCTCACTTAACTGATTTGATATCTTCATAAAATCTGATCACAATCATATCTTCTTTCATCTCTATCTTGATATTTATCGGGTATATTTCTTGCATTTAAAATAAAAAACACATGTAGTTCCAATGCAGTAAAATAAACTAAAGATTTATTTAGCTAACTAACATAGAAAAATACTCATTTAATTAATAATTCATTTAAGCTCAAAATATATAGTTAATTTAGCTAAAAATCACTAGTTTCGAACTATACCGACAAAACTAAAAATACCCGAATTAATTATTTTTTACCCGATAAAGTGCCAAAATATTGCTCGGATTAAATAGTAGAAGGTACAAAAATATATATAAAAATCACTTATATCAGTTACCAAATGCCATGATTCCAGAATTTGTTTTTAGCCATCGATTTCATCTCTTCTTTCATGGCATCGTACCACTATTATGATTTGTTACTATTCATGGCTTGTGAAAATGAGATAGAGTCATGTCCAATGTCATAGTCAGATTCTTGAAGATATACAAATAATCGCTAGAAATTGGTGACCTTCTAGTTCTTGAGGATCTTAGGACTTCCACTGATTCAGTAGGTGTTGGATTAGTGGGCTCGATATTAATCAATTGTTCTTGATGTGATTCTTCAACTTGAGGTTACAAAATTGGTAGCTCTTTATTATACTGAATAGCAACCAAATCGTCTACATGTAAAATCATAACGTGTATATCCCTTGCTTTCTCAAAAATTTAGTTGACTATTTGAATCACTCCCATTGATTTCATGATCCTCAAGAAATTAAGCATTTCTAGCTTTAACCACTCTTGGATTATATGAGGGACAATAGAATATATATCTTTTGAAGTTAATTGTGTATCCAATTAGTAACCATTGTTGGAATATAAATTGTTTTGGTGAAGTTAAAAGATATTTTAAAAGAGTTAAAAAGGTATTTCATACTTGGGAATTAAAGCAAAATTAGAAAAACACACTGTGAGACATCGATCTCTCACATAGATCGATCGATGTATACATCGGTCTCTCAAGAAGAGGCATCAATCGATCTATGTTAAAATTGTCCAAGTTTGGAACCTTACTGCGAGACATCGATCTCTAAGTTTGGGACACATCGATCGATGTAACATCAGTTTCTAAGATAGAGACATTGATCGATTAATGTAGTGTAGGTTCAAAGTTGAAGCTCATTATGATACATCGATCTCTCAATAATGAGACATCGATCGATCGATGTATACATCAGTCTATTGAAGAAGAGACATCTATCGATCATTGTATGGTAAGGTACAAAACTGAAACCTTACTGTGAGACATTGATCTCTAAATAATTAGACATCAATCGGTCGATGTATATATCAGTCTCTCAAAGAAGAGACATCGATCGATCAATGTATGAAAGGTGCAAAACTGGTACGTTACTGGAAGACATCGATCTCTCAACACTGACACATCAATCGATCGATGTCATTCAGGATTCAAATTTTTATGACCGTTGAAACAAAATCCAAGGGAGATATAAGGTGTTTTCTCTCTCCAATCTTGCTCAAATTTCTTGCGGACTTTTCCCTCACATTAATTATGCTTCCTTAACTATTTTTCCATGTCTAAGACTTTCTAGGGTGGCTTTGGAGGATCAAATCAATTCATAAGGCGGCCAAAAACTATTTGAACATTGTCAAGATTAATAATTGAGTTGAAGACTTGGGGGAGGTTACAAAAACATGGCTCACACCCTCTGTAAATTGAATAAGCTTATATGAAGGTAACATACACTTCCATCCTCTTCAAGCTTCATTTTTCATTGTTGTAAAAATCTCTCATTTCTGTAAAAGTGCTTAAAGCTTGTCAAACTCTTGTTGCTTGTTTTCGTTGTTATAATTTGTGAGAGTGTAAGTCTAACAAAAGAGGAACTATACATATTTCATCTCTTGCTTGTGTTTAGACTAATGAGAAAGTGTAAACCCCACTACTTCCCAAAACTCACTGTGATAAAGTTCTTTGAGATGACTTTGTTGAACTTATGAGGAAGTAAGGACTTGTTCTTGTTCATAGATGGAGTTATTGGTGTTGCACAAAGTTTTTTTAGCAAGGAGTTGTTGTTCTTGTTGTTTACACTAAGTTATTAGTGTAAGTATTGATGTTTTTGTTCTTATTAAAAGTAATAAGAAGAGTTGTTGTTGAAAATCCACTTTAGAAACAAAGTGGCAATGGAGTAGAATCATTTAAGATTCGAACCCTCTATATCGTGTGTATTCATTCATTATCTCTCATCTTCCTTCTTTATTTTGATTTGGAGTCCATTTAAGTTGGAGTGAATCAAAAACAAAAAAAAAATTCCGTAAAATCGCCCAAAAGGGTACGTACCATTGTTTTCTATATACAAGCAATATGGAGAGAGGCTGTCTCGGATACCAATTGTAAGACCAAAGTAGAACACGAAAGCATAAAAGTTACCTCAGCATATTCAAATTCTAGAAAGATGATAGATGGACATCCAAAATTTAGTCTACGATTGCACAAAATGACAATCCTCAGAGGAGGGGATTTGGTATATACTCCATCCGTTTCAAAAATATAGTCTTATTTGACTTGAATACAATATTAAAAAGTCAAATTTTATAGGTTGTTATTTCTATTGTCTTAGTTGGTTGATTGATATAAAATATGGAGAAATAATGTAACTGCTAAAAAATTTTGGCTAATGATATTTACTATTTTAAGAAAGAAAAAGCACAATATTTTTAGGAGGAGAAAGTAATGTTCTTCCGGCTGTAGAATTCTTCTAAGTTGAAAACAATATGTAGAAATTTTTAATGAAGACACAGGTAGCTTTCTTTTCTTTTCTTACTTTTTAATAGTAATCGTCATATACCGTAACATTTAATAATTGAAAAAGAAGAGTATTGTTTTGATTTATCCATGTTATTATAGCAAACAAACCAGAGATAATTCATTGCACCTGATTAGCTAAACAAAGACAAAAAAGATCGCATTGGTTTATGCCAAATAGTTTTCTTTCTTTTCTTTTTTTGAAGTTTTTTAAAGGAAAGTCATTGACAAACAGTTGATCAACTTAAATTTGTAGCCATATAATTTCATACCTAGCGCAATGATCTTCTCGGGAAAATAACTTTTTCCTACTAAAATTTAATACCATTAATTTCCATTGTCTACTTGATTAGTAAATAAATCACAAAATGAAGACATCTGCAGAAAAGTTAAATGTGTTTTCTTCTACATATTAAGAAACGCTTGGATGAGACAAGAGACATCAATCTTCGTCACAAAGCAAAGCATCATCAATTTTTAGACTTCATATTCGATTCCTTCGAAAATAAAGGAAAAATAAATAAAAGACAGTATTATGAAAAGGTTATTGTCTAAAATCAGATGACAGAGATCATTTACATTGTGCATTAAATATTTGATGCCAATCCATTTGGCTGTATCATTATTTTACTCCTTTTATTTTGAATTTTCAACGCGAAAGAGATGCTCTTGAGCTGGAAACCAATTCCAATTAGTGAAATGAAATCAGACTAGCTATAATCACATTACCCTGGTAACGTATGACTCAACGAGATTAAATCCGACATGGACGAAGAAGATAATTGTCCAATAAAGACTAGGTTAAATTTCACAAAAGTAACGGTAATTTTAGTGTACTACTGAAATCAGATCTCTTCACCATTCTTAACGTTTTCAGCTCCTGACCAGGAGGATATTTTTTTTACATGTCAATCTTTCATCTAACATCATCAACTTTTGTGGAACATGTACCAAAGGATCATTTCTCATTATCCACTTTGACAGCAAAAAAAGATTCAAACCCTGTAGTAGTAGAAGCAGTAGCTATACTCCCCCCTCGTGTCCCAACCCAAAAAAGAAAAAATTCCAACACTTCATCCACTCCTGTTTATTTTTTTCTTTGTTAGTAGTATTTTTTCTATAAGCACGTAAAAATTAATTTCTCCCATGTAATAAGATCGTAAAATGAGAGTGGATGAGACCGTGAAACATACCAATAAAATCTATTCATTCACAAATGTTTACTTAAAATTTAACGTCGCAACCATATATTATTTTGTAACAATTCATCTGACTTTTTTTTCCTAGGTTTCAGATATAACATATATTTGGAGAAAAGTCCATTTTGTATGCATAAAACCCCTTGTTACAATTAAATTTATATCCAAATACACACCACGTTAAAACTCTATCGTCTAAACTCGCATTAGAAAAGCGAAAATTCTTTGATCAGACATTCTTATAGAAAGAAATCTTTGAACTTGAAGACTGAAACCAAAGAGCATGTCGCATGTCTCATGTCTTGTTTTGGTTATTACCTAAAAGATCCTTCTACTATTCGGGGGGGGGGGGGGGGGGTTCACTACCGTATATCCTTCGTGACTGATACCGGCCTTTCTGCTCCTTAACGCCGTCAACTGTGTTCTTTATTTGTAGTATTACAAGTATATCACGCTTGTTGTTTATTCTTCTACGTATTATTTACACCATCGCCCATCTTTTGCTTTCTTTCCTTTTTCTACAATTCTACCTACCATTTCACTTCACTTCCTTTCCTTGACCTCCATTCTCTCGCCTGAAAAACAACCATAATGCAAGTCTCACTCTACAATTAACTCCTACCTCATTTGCTAAGCTAGTAGCTACACCAACTGGGAAAAGAAGCAGCATTGCTTTTCTTTTTTTCTCTTCTGGGTTGTGGCTGGAAAATTTTTTGAATGGGGAGTGTATCTTCAGATGAAGGGTCTTGTGATCAGGAAAGCGAGAGGCGTGGTGGTAGTTACAGTTTGAGCGCTGACGTCAGCGAGTCTGAGAGTTGCAGCAGCTTCCCCTGTAGCCCCCCCGTCGCTGCCTCTGGCACGAATGCTTCCTTTTCTCTTCTCAACAGGAATGTTCATGGAAACCCTGCTTTTTCTCCGATCCTTTCCCCCCCGAGGTTTGGGAAGAACTTGCTGCTTTGGGATGACAAGATTCACAAACGCACTCTCGATTTATCCGGTTGGTAGACCCACAATATATTTATTCCTTGAGTAATTCTGTAATCAACTGTCTTTTACTTTGTTGTCTGCTTCTTCGAATTCCAGACGCCATTTTTTATTTTTTTGGTCTTTGTCCACTGATTTCCTATATTTGTTTGTAAAGCTATATGCTGGTGTTGTTTATCCCCCTAGTCAATTTGGACTTTTGTGATGGGATTCTTATTATCAGTTGATACCGTGATTAGTTTATTGATTTTTTTTGAGTGGTTATTTTCTATATAGAAGCTGAGATGATGAAGGAACGATTTGCAAAACTTTTACTTGGTGAGGACATGTCTGGTGGGGGGAAAGGTGTTGGCACTGCTCTAGCAATCTCTAATGCCATCACCAATCTCTCTGGTAATCTCCACCCTGTTCCTACGATCTTTATACCCTTTTTTGTTAACTTCTGATCTTATTCAAGCTGGTAATTGTCTTGGTTGGAACTTTAGCCACTGTCTTTGGGGAGCTTTGGAGGCTGGAGCCATTGACACTGTCGAAGAAGGTGATGTGGCGCAGAGAGATGGAGTGTCTCCTATGTGTCAGTGATTACATTGTTGAACTCGTTCCATCGATTCAACAATTCCCTGGTGGAGGAACATATGAAGTCATGGATACTAGACCTCGATCGGATTTGGTTATGAACCTCCCTGCACTCAAGAAGCTAGACGCTATGTTGATAAGCATTCTTGATGGATTTTTTGACACAGAGTTTTGGTACATTGATAGGGGATTAAGTGTGGGCAATGTTGGCAGGTGTAATGCTTTTCCTTCAGCTGCGAATGGTGGGAGGCCTTCAGTTAGGCAAGAAGAGAAATGGTGGCTTCCGTGCCCTAAAGTTCCTCCTAAAGGTTTATCTGAGGAGACAAAGAAGAGGCTGCACCAATGTAGAGATTGCACAAACCAGATATTTAAAGCTGCTTTGGCTATAAATAGCAATGTGCTGGCAGATATGGAGATTCCTCGTGTATATTTGGATTCACTGGCTAAGGTTAAATTCCATTCCTCTGTAGGTTATCAAGTATTTTATCTCTTAATTGCTGATAATGGGGCAACTATGTTTCCCTAGTGTTGGATGAAAATGTTAAGACAGGGTAATATTGTTTATAGGCGGTACTGTTTAGATGATTGTGTTCTTGTATTTTCAATTACAGGAAATTATGTCCAGATGTGCGAGTGTGTTTTCCTTTTTATTTGCTTGGATCTATCTGTAGAAGAAGCTTACTGTAAGGATTGAACCGTAGGTCCTTTTATGTTTTTATTATGATTGTTGAATTATAAGTTCCAAATATTTCAAACCAATGATAGTATTTGTTTATTTTTCACCTTATTGTAGTTGCTTGTTTCATGCCCCCGAGTTTCATCTAGAAATTTTACTGGCTACCTAGGACTGTTAATATTACGGACGGGATGTCATATTAGCTACAAAAATATGCATCTCCTCCAATAACCTTTTCATGGTAAGGTTTGAGCAAATGTCAAGAAACTCAAATTCAAGTCGAGATATTCTGTTGAACATTGCTTACAAAAAAGAAAAGAAAAAAAGATATTCTGTTGAACACTTAAACTATGGCTAGTTAATCTTATGTTCTGGCAGAGGCATTGTGTACGTTTTAGCTATTCTGTAATCGACCAAACACAAAAGTATCAAAGCCAGTGGTACACCTAATCAATAGTTGTTGTCAGATGTTTTCCCTCTGTGATGTTGGCTGAAGATGACTTTTCTATTTTGTTTTATGATATCCTTCCTGAGTGTAACATCAGGCATCTGCTTGTCTGTTTTTCTTTCTACTGGTTTGCAGAGTGGAAAAGCTTGTTTGGGTGACATGATCTACCGATATATAACTGCTGAGCACTTCTCGCCTGAGAGCCTTCTTGATTGTTTAGATTTGTCATCTGAACATCACACCTTGGAAGTTGCTAATCGAATCGAAGCAGCTATGCATGTATGGAAGTTGAAAGGTAGGAAAAGAAACCTCAGACATAGAAAACTCAAGCATAGATCATGGGGTGGCAAGATGAAGGCTTTTGTTGCTGACTGTGAGAAGAACCAGTTTCTAGCTCAAAGAGCTGAAATCCTTTTGAATAGTCTAAGGCTTCGGTTCTCAGGTCTTCCTCAAACTGTTCTAGATATGAACAAGATTCAGTACAACAAGGTACTTCTAATTTCAACACTTCTTCCTCAAAATTTTGGTGAAACTTACAAAGGGTGTGTTATAGTGGATAATGAATTGATCTCTGATGAATGACATTCCTGCACAAAGCGGCTCTGCAAAATTGGCCATACTAGTTAGATGAAGTTTCTGTTTGCAACAAAAAAAACACTTGCATAGATGAAATATTTGAGAAGTAATATATATTTTTTTTTTTGCGCAGGATGTTGGCCAGTCAATTCTAGAAAGCTACTCAAGGGTGATGGAGAGCTTGGCTTTTAATATAATGGCGAGGATTGATGACGTGTTGTATGTAGAGGATTCCAATAAGCGCTCCAATGCAGAATCTTTTCTCATCAGGGGAGGTTTGAATGGTCTGCCAATCCAAAAGCGGATGTCACCAAGTCCATTTTCTATACAACATAGCCCTTATGCGTCACCCTTTGCAACTCCAACATTCTGTTTGTCACCTCCCATTGGCAGTAGTCCCAAGAGGACTATCAAGAATGATGATCGGGGAACAGAAAACCGAAGATAGAGAAAGTTAGGGGCTCTGATTTGGATAAGCTATGGTCCTGTGCTGGAAACCAGAGTGCTCGAAGAATCGTTGATGATGCTTCCGAGCGACACTGATACGAGGGATAGACATGTAGAGTCTACTTTTTCTACTCTGTTCCATCACCTTGAACATTCTTAGCAATCGTGTATATCTATTTTAGTGCACACAGGTGGTCCAGAGTTATGCCACGATTATTGAGCACTCTAGTAGAATTTTTGATTCATTTCCTTTCCACCCAGATGAACCAAGGGATGCTTTTTGAGTAGCTACACTCACCTTTCTGTCGTGTAAGTAAGTGGCATGAAAATGATGTCGTTAGAGTTGTCCCTGTTGATGGCAGGAAGAGATGAGACGAAATAAACAACAAATTCCATCACTTCGACACGATCAAGTTTAATACATCTATAATTGGGTTATTATCTCTATTTGCTTTCGATAATCGTTTAAGTTTGAAATAATTATTGAATAGTGAGTGAAACTAGATTAACCTTTATAAAACTTGATGATTTGACTTGGTAATGCGACAAACTAATAATGAAGTGATTTAGTGAGATGATTATGGTTGTTGAAATAATTAAAAGGGATGAAGCATTGAAAGTAGTGACATATCACTAGATTATAGCGGTCCGGATCTCCTCACCGGTAGGATTATAGCGGTCCGGATCGTCTCACCAGTAAGAGTGCGGTGAGAAAATCACCGTGCGACACGTGCAGAAGAGATATGAGACCGGGTAGGAGTACTGTGGCTCTCACCCAACGACTTACTCGGAGAGTTCTCTCTTCGAGCCCACCACAGAGATCCAAGAGATTTTGTAACGCCCCGTCCCGAACGGTCAGAACCGGTACGCCCGCCGTATTCCACTAAGGGATATACAAGGCGTCTGTACGAATTCATGCACTTATCAAAACGACATAGTATTCGATTACGGAAGCGAATTAAATCAATTCAAAACCCTACATCGAAAGTAAAATCCCCAAAATCATATATAGTCAAAATCAAGTCATAATCCCTTAAACGATGTCGTAAAATAATTAAATAAGAAATCCCTAAGCTATGTCCTCAAATAAAATAATAAATAAAATAAACTTCCTCAATTCTTGATCATCAATCCCCAAATAGTCTCTACGAGTCTCACTGAGCCCACTCTGAATCTTCTCCAACCCATATGTAATCATACCCTGAAGCGTCTGCAATAAAACAAAACAAACGGTGTGAGCGACAAAAACGTCACTTAGTAGATACCCTGCCTGCATCGGCCCTGTGAGATCATACATGCTAGGACAGTAGTGAAATACATATACGTACTGTAATACGAAAATAGACTGTCCACGTTTTCACAAATACGTATAAGGGTCATATCTTTTTAAAACAACGTATAACGGTCATAACTTCTTAAGACAATCAAAACACATAGTCGTGCAAGATGAGCGTGAAATGCAATGCCACATACGTGATGCATGATAAATCTACCTTCTCAGAAACATTCATCTAATCGTGCAATGCATACCCCCGGGTCCTAACAGAACGGAACGGAACTGAACGGAACAGATCAGATATGCGACTTACGTCTCGCATATCCTAACAGAACAGAACGGAACAGAACAGAACATATCATATCATATATGCAATGTCGTGATGCATGAATGCACAGAAATCATACACGGAATCCTTCATTTACTTCCTTTCTCCTTTTTCTTTTCCCTTTTCTTTTCTTTTTCCTTTTTCTTTTCTTTTACTTTCAGTTTCGTCACATTTCTTCACCCTTTACTATCTTTTTCCTTTTTCTATTTTTCTTTTCTTTTTCCTTATCTTTTTCCTACACTTTCACGCCACAGCTTGCTTTTGAGATTCCTAATTCTTCCCATCTTTCAAATCTTTCGCTCCACAGCCCCCCTACGGTACGTTCCTCCCCATTAACCCACCTCCCTGGCTTACCACTCCCGCTCCAACCGCACCACCTAGCCCGCACCACCCCCCAGCGCAGCCCCCCTCAGCCCCACCCCCCCCAACGTAGCCCCCCCTCTCAGCCCCACCCCCAGCGCACCACCTCTCAGCCGCCCTTCACCCTTATTCCTCCATGCGGCAAGACGTGGTCATAGCCCACCACCACCGGCCACGCGCCGCCGGCACAAACACTTCTTTCTACGATTCCGGTATTCACACGCACATCAAAAATCAAATCTTTTTCGAGTTTTCATACGAAAATAACATCATACATATATATACATATACGTTCATATATACGGACATACAATTCATCACATATACATATAATCTAATAATCAAGCATCTATACAATCACAAATACTACTGCACGATCTCGTTTTCATAGAGAAATTAAAGATAATCGTTTTTACATTCAACGGATGTTAAGGGGGAACCTACCTGGTAATTGATACGTGTTGAAGAGCGTGATCGAGTGGTCGTATTTCTTCCTAAAAGCGGCGGCTTGTTGAACCAAGAAGGAGGAAGTCGTTCCTTTTCCCTTCTGTGAATGACGCCGACTTGTTATGTGGGGAGGGAGAGGGTTTACGTGTTTAAATAGAATTTGATTAGGGTTTAGGGAAAATTTTCCTAATCAAATTAGGTTTAATAATTAATTAGGCCCTAATGACCCTTTTACCCCTTTAAAAAAAATGGGATGTAACATTCTTCCCCTCTTACAAAAAGTTTCGTCCTCGAAACTTGTGTATTACGTAATTGGTAACTTAGTATAGTTCTACATAATTTATTTACCTAGATCATGACCGAACTTAGTATCCCTTGCGTATTCCGATATGTTACTCATTTCACTTCTTCGACATAGGACTAAGTCCTCAAATCATTCAGTGTGTATATGTACAATGTAATCTTCAAATCCATTGTCCTCCGCCTGATAGATCGTAACCTATTCTTTCTATCATTCTCGAATCAACCTTAAGGGTATCGTCACTATACTGGCTTCATAACTTAATCGTCGGTCTATATCGTACACTTATTTGCTATCATGAGCAACCCTCTAAAATCAGTTCTTAGGTATTGTGCAATTTTTAACTTAACGCTTTGTTCACAAGACTCATCCATGAAGCTGTATGTATTTTACGGAATACGTTGTACTCTAGTACGATTTAATTTAGCTATCACTAGCATCTCACAAGATGATCTAGTCCTTATAGAGTTCAGTCCTTACTTAATTCCCTATAATTAGTGCTTACAAACTTCTACTTATACCACTTGACGTGTATCATTCAACTTATTGCAATCTACAACACCGGATTCTTAAACTTATCACATAAGATTCATCCCCTAGATAATTAATCATACTAACATCCTTTGTGTATGCCAATATGGTAACAGTTACCCTTCCTTAACACAACCAAGTCTTCAAAATCAGTTCTTATATACTTACGAACTAGCCCTATGATCATGCTCTTAATTTCTCAGAGATATCGTCAGCAGCCTAGTATACGAAAATATGTGTATGGACATATTTTTCTTCAAGTTAAAAAAAAGAAAGTAGCTTACGTAGCTACAATTTTGAATATAGCTTTAAATATTTAAAACACTGAACCTTCTAATTTTTCTGTAAACACAAAACTCAAGTATCATAGATTGTTTTCGCAACGCGATATTTCAAATGACCATTTTAAAAATGATAATATAACTTTTTCCCAAGGCATTTTGGTAAAATTGCGTCGAAACAGTTGTAAACTTAATAATGTAAGGTTTTATTAAACGATTTGAATACGGTACCTTCCGTTTTCAAAAACAGGTATATATATTTTGAAAGTTATGTTCTGTTTCGCAAAATACAAAATTTGAAAACTTCACGAATGCAAAGTTTCGAAAAACAATTTTGACTAAGATAACACTCTTTTTCAAAAGAAATAAAACCGGTACGCCCGCCGTATTCCACTAAGGGATATACAAGGCGTCTGTACGAATCCCTGCACTTATCAAAACGACAGAGTATTCGATTACGGAAGCGAATTAAATCAATTCAAAACCCTACATCGAAAGTAAAATCCCCAAAATCATATATAGTCAAAATCAAGTCATAATCCCTTAAACGATGTCGTAAAATAATTAAATAAGAAATCCCTAAGCTATGTCCTCAAATGAAATAAGGGTTAATTGCACCTGGTATCCATTGTTTTCCACGAAGTTTTAAGTAGCATCCAATGTTTCATGAAACACACTTGGCATCCAGACTTATAGGGTTAATAGACACCTGGCATCCTGCAACCGGGAAAGCACCTGCTATAGGCGGTTTTTAGCAATTTTCCTTTTATTTTTCACTTTTCTCCCACATGGGGCCCAAAATTTTCAAACCATGGTTAATTCCACTTTATTTCAACCATCTTTCTCTTCCTCCTTTCTTCTCCTTGTTGCATCTGCTGCTGAACGAGACCGTGGTGGCACCGGTAAATTAGCAGAAGCCTTGTAAGTGTTTTATAAATTAAGCCTTGTAAGTGTTTTATAAATTCTCAAGTCCTTCATAATCATATTTGATGTTCTGTCCGTCAATGTATGTGTGTTCAGATAGAAAATTCTGCGCTGAATAATCTCTTTTACTCCTTTGTCTATAGCCACCCCCGTCCTTACAAAAATTTTGGAGAAGTGTCTTATATCGAAACTTTTCGGCCGCTGTGTAATAGTCTTATTGTGGAGACTGATTGAGGAGCTAATGTACACGCTGTATTGTGGTCTTGGTGTGAGTTTAAAGACCACATGGGTTCGTATGTTTATCTTGACAATTTGATCTTTTCAGGAGGAAGAGAAAGATGGTTGAAATAAAGTGGAATTAACTATGGTTTGAAAATTTTGGGCCCCATGTGGGAGAAAAGTGAAAAATAAAAGGAAAATTGCTAAAAACCGCCTATAGCAGGTGCTTTCCCGGTTGCAGGATGCCAGGTGTCTATTAACCCTATAAGTCTGGATGCCAAGTGTGTTTCATGAAACATTGGATGCTACTTAAAACTTCGTGGAAAACAATGGATACCAGGTGCAATTAACCCAATGAAATAATAAATAAAATAAACTTCCTCAATTCTTAATCATCAATCCCCAAATAGTCTCTACGAGTCTCACTGAGCCCACTCTGAATATTCTCCAACCCATATGTAATCATACCCTGAATCGTCTGCAATAAAACAAAACAAACGGTGTGAGCGACAAAAATGTCACTCAGTAGATACCCTGCCTGCATCGGCCCTGTGAGATCATACATGCTAGGACAGTAGTGAAATACATATACGTACTGTAATACGAAAATAGACTGTCCATGTTTTCATAAATACGTATAACGGTCGGAACTTCTTAAAACAACGTATAACGGTCATATCTTTTAAAACAACGTATAACAGTCATAACTTCTTAAGACAATCAAAACACATAGTCGTGCAAGATGAGCGTGAAATGCAATGCCACATACGTGATGCATGATAAACCTACCTTCTCAGAAACATTCATCTAATCGTGCAATGCATGCCCCCGGGTCCTAACAGAACGGAACGGAACGGAACGGAACAGATCAGATATGCGACTTACGTCTCGCATATCCTAACAGAACAGAACGGAACAGAACAGAACACATCATATCATATATGCAATGTCGTGATGCATGAATGCACAGAAATCATACACGGAATCCTTCATTTACTTCCTTTCTCCTTTCTTTTTCCCTTTTCTTTTCTTTTTCCTTTTTCTTTTCTTTTACTTTCAGTTTCGTCACATTTCTTCACCCTTTACTATCTTTTTCCTTTTTCTATTTTTCTTTTCTTTTTCCTTATCTTTTTCCTACACTTTCACGCCACAGCTTGCTTCTGAGATTCCTAATTCTTCCATCTTTCAAATCTTTCGCTCCACAGCCCCCCTTACGGTACGTTCCTCTCCCTCAACCCACCTCTCTGGCTTGCCACTCCCGCTCCAACCGCACCACCTAGCCCGCACCACCCCCCAGCGCAGCCCCCCCTCTCAGCCGCACCCCAGCGCACCATCTCTCAGCCGCCCTTCACCCTTATTCCTCCATCCGGCAACACGTGGTCATAGCCCACCACCACCGGTCACGCGCCGCCGGCACAAACACTTCTTCCTACGATTCCGCTATTCACACGCATATCAAAAATCAAATCTTTTTCGAGTTTTCATACGAAAATAGCATCATACATATATATACATATACGTTCATATATACGGACATACAATTCATCACATATACATATAATCTAATAATCAAGCATCTATACAATCACAAATACTACTGCACGATCTCGTTTTCATAGAGAAATTAAAGATAATCGTTTTTACATTCAACGGATGTTAATGGGGCACCTACCTGGTAATTGATACGTGTTGAAGAGCGTGATCGAGTGGTGGTATTTCTTCCTAAAAGCGGCGGCTTGTTGAACCAAGAAGGAGGAAGTCGTTCCTTTTCCCTTCTGTGAATGACGCCGACTTGTTATGTGGGGAGGGAGAGGGTTTACGTGTTTAAATAGAATTTGATTAGGGTTTAGGGAAAATTTTACTAATCAAATTAGGTTTAATAATTAGTTAGGCCCTAATGACCCTTTTACCCCTTTAAAGAAAATGGGATGTAACAGATTTACCAATTTCTTCTCCCACGGGCCCAAGTGAGTTCTGACAACAAAAAGTTACAACGAGACACTTCCATGATGAACCGATCATCGTTCCTGGTGCATTTTGAGAATAATAACGTGAAACATATGAAGAAAGCGTAATCACGCAATAATTTCCTTATCGAAAAACGTATTACAAAATTTCTATATATCTATCATCTATCATATCCCTAAATCTAGGAGAACATTAATCCTACCTAATCTTTACAATTGGTAATAGTGATATACACCATAATTACAAGATAACACCATAATTACAAGATATGTACCATAAGTAAAAATATCTAATCATTTACACCACATCTTATCCATATCTTCCAATACTCCCCCTCAAGTTGGCGCATGAATATCGAGCATGCCCAACTTGCTAGTGAACCGCCGAAATGAATCCGGTCCAAGAGCCTTGGTTAGACCGTCGGCTAGTTGTTGAGAACCAGGAACCTTGCACGGGTGAATAAGGCCGGCAAGATAATGCTGTCGAACAAAATGGCAATCAATCTCGATATGTTTAGTACGCTCATGAAACACTGGATTTGCCACAATATGTAATGTCGCTTGGTTATCGCAGCGTAGAGGGGTAGGGCGTGAGAGAGAGACGCCGAGATCCGTAAGAAGTTTTCGTAACCAAACAATCTCACTTGACGCTTGAGCCATGGCACGATACTCCGCCTCGGCAGAAGAACGAGAAATAACAGACTGCTTCTTAGAACGCCACGAAATAAGCGAAGTACCAAGGAACACCAGATAACCAGTGGTGGAACGCCGGGTAATAGGACAACCAGCCCAATCAGCATCACAGTAAGCATGAAGATGCGGCGAAGACTGAGAAGAAAAAAACAAACCTTTGCCGGGGTCACGTTTAAGATAGCGCAAGAGATAAAAGACCGCATCCAAATGACATTTACGAGGCGCATGCATGTGCTGACTAAGAGTGTTAACCGCAAAGCAAATGTCGGGACGAGTAACCGTGAGATAGAGCAGACGGCCGACTATGCGGCGATAGAATGCGGGATCGGCCAGAATAGGTGTAGAATCCGAAAATGAACCCTTTTGATCCATTGGAGTAGACGTAGGACGACTGCCAAGAAGACCGCATTCTTGAAGAATATCAAGAACATACTTACGCTGATTTAAGACCATGCCGGTAGGAGAACGGGCCACCTCAATGCCAAGAAAGTACTTGAGAGGGCCTAAGTTCTTGATTTTAAACATTCGATCAAGATAAGCCTTGAGAGCCGTGATGCGAGGAAGATCATTCCCAGCCACAATAACATCATCAACATAGATTAAAACAGCAACAATAGAGGATGAAGTAGTGAAAACAAACAGAGAAGGGTCCGCTGTGGAAGGAGTATAGCCGAGTGCAACAAGTGAAGAAGTGAACTTGGCATACCAATTCCGAGAAGCCTGTTTTAGGCCATATAATGATTTTTGAAGCTTAAAAACATTATTCTCCCCTTGGCGCGAAAAACCAGGCGGAATGCGCATGTAAACTTCTTCAGTAAGATCACCATGTAAAAACGCGTTATTGACATCTAATTGATGCACATGCCAACCGCGAATCATAGAAACAGCTAAAAGACACCGCACAGTAACTAATTTAGCAACAGGAGCAAATGTTTCATGAAAATCAACACCCTCAACCTGGGTGTAGCCACGAGCAACGAGACGCGCTTTATAGCGCTCAACAGAACCATCCGGATTATACTTGATCTTATAGACCCATTTGGAATCAATAGTGCGTTGTCCAGGAGGGAGAGGGACAACTGTCCAAGTATGATTAGCTTCAAGAGCAGCGATCTCACGCTGCATGGCATCACGCCAATGAGCATGTTTGACAGCCTGTTTAAAAGTAACTGGCTCATGGCCATCAGTAACAGCAGCAATCAAACCATAATAAGAAGGGGAGAGACGTGCATATGAAAGATAGCTGGATAGAGGAAATACCGTGGAGTTTGCCGTGGGAGTGGTTGGAGCAGAGGATGGCACTAAAGAGGGGGGTAAAGTAACATCAAAATCAGTAAGGCGACGAGACAGCTGACGAGGTCGCAAACTGCGAGAGGGGGGCATAGCAGCCGGCGGCGAAAGAGTGGCCGCCGGCGAAGGATGCTGCGGCGAAGCAGCTGGTGCGACAGAGTCGACGGCTGGGAGTGTGTCCCAGCAGCCGAAGGGTGGAGATGGACACGAGGTTTGGATGGCGTCATTTGGTGATGCCGAAAAAGGAAAGTTGTCTTCATAGAACGTGACATCACGACTGACATAAATTTGACGAGTGGCGAGGTCATAAATTTTGTAACCCTTTTGGGAATGAGGATACCCAACAAAAAGACCAGGGGCTGATCGTGAAGCAAATTTGTCACGAGGACCATGATAAGTATAACCATAACAAAGGCAACCAAATACGCGAAGATGTGTGTACGTAGGCAAACGACCCATCAAATACTCATAGGGAGTTTTGTTTTGAAGGGGAGTGGCAGGCATACGATTAATGAGGTATACAGCAGTAAGAACACATTCCCCCCAGAATGACACAGGCAAATGGGCATGAAAACGAAGTGCACGCGCAATTTCTAAGATGTGTCTATGCTTGCGTTCAACAACACCATTTTGTTGAGGTGTGTGAACACAAGAAGTTTGCGCATCTATTCCATGATCAGCAAAATAAGTGCGTAGAGTATGACTAGTAAACTCTAGACCATTGTCACTGCGAACCCGTTGCACTGACTTCCCAAACTGTGTATGTACCCAACGCAAAAAATGTAACAGAAAACGACAAGTGTCAGATTTGGTCTGCATCAAATAAACCCAAGTACTGCGACTATAATCATCAACAATGGTTAAGAAATAACGTGCCCCTGACAAACTAGGCGTTTTATAAGGCCCCCAAATGTCACAATGTATCAACTCAAAAATGCATTTAGTAGTACTATTGCTAACAGGAAATGGCAAACGAGTTTGTTTAGCTCGATTACAAGCATCACAAAAGACTTCTTTATTTGAGACTAGAATAGATGGAAGAAAACGAAACTTAGATACTGGAAGATGACCCATGCGACGATGCCAAAGAGACGCTGAAGGTTGGATAGCAGCGTGTGCTGTACCCGCCGAATGTGTCAGAAAATGATAGAGGCCATCATGCTGCCTACCCACTCCAATCAGCTTCCTCGAGGGTATCTCCTGCACAACACAAAAGTCCGGTCCAAACGTTAGCGCACAATTTGAATCTTTCACCAAACGGCTAACAGATATAAGATTAAACGCAAAATTAGGAACTCCCAAGACACCATGAAGAACCAAATTGGGACAGAGACGTATGGTTCCAATCGCATGTACTGCCACATGCGCCCCATTCGGTATTTGAACAGTGGCATCCAACTTATCAGAAATAATAGAGGTGAATAAAGATAAATCATTCACAATATGCGCATTAGCACCACTATCCAATATCCAGCCTGACCTCGAGTTAGGAGAGAAAGAAGTAATACCCGAATCCGGCTTGCCTGAGGGTGGCTGAGAAGGGCCGAAATTACCTCCATTAAGGTGATCAATAAACTGTGCCAACTGATGCTGCTGGGTGAGGGTGAGGCCGGCGAAATTGGTTGGAGCCGCCGGCTGCTCGGAAGTCACATTGGAGTGCGCAACCATTCCTTTTGCCATGCGAGCAGCAGGAGACTGACCTGGACCCGTATTACCTTTACTGCGACGGCTACGGTTCCAATCAGCGGGATAGCCAATAAGATCGAAACAGGTTTCACGCAAATGACCGACCTTACCGCAGTTGCTGCACCGAGGACGCTCCCCCTTACCTCGAAATTTGGAAGGACGGCCATCCTGGGCGGGTTGCCAGGAGGCCGGCCGATTGTCTGAGGACGGCTGCCATGCGGCCAAAGCCGCCGCCTCGAATTGCGGTACCAAGCTTTGAGCGACAGTACGCTGTTTCTCTTCCTGCGCTACAATGGCATATGCACGACCAAGCGAAGGCAAAGGATCAAGACTCAAAATTTGGGAACGTACCGTACCAAAGGTCTCATCTAGACCCATGAGAAAATCGAAGACTATCTCCTTCTCACGAACTTTCTCCATGGCCTTTGACACTCCACATGTACAGAGTCCACAAGTACAGAGTGGTACCTCATCAAAGGACTGAAGCTCTCCCCAGAGAGCCTTGAGACGGCCATAGTAAACAGAGACAGTGTTCTTTTCTTGACGGAGTGAGTTGATCGCACGACGTAACTCATATACTCGGGCATCAACGCCCTGTGTAAATCGTTCTTCCAAGTCAACCCATACTTCTCGGGCAGAGTCCGCATGAGCAGCGGTCCCTTGAAGTTCTTTCACTAGCGAGTTTGACAACCATGCCAAGACAAGGGCATTGCATTGTTGCCAAACGGGATAATCATCAGAGGCAGTATCTGGACGTTTGATACTCCCATCCACGAAGCCTGCTTTGTTCTTTGACCGCAAAGCATTGACAAATGATTTTCGCCAGACAAAATAATTCTCACCATTCTCGCCTAATGGTTGAGTGACAAAAAGAAGGCCAGGATGATCCGAGGGATGCAAATAGTATGCTGATTTTGGATCAGTGGTGGTGACATTGACAGTGGTGATAGAAGCGCCGGCCATTGAAATGTAGCCGATGGATGTTGGCCGGAAAAAGGAAACGGCGGCTAGGGACCGATTGGACGGAAGGGTGGTGATAACGAAGGTTTCAGGATGATCTCTCTGATACCATGAAGAAAGCGTAATCACGCAATAATTTCCTTATCGAAAAACGTATTACAAAATTTCTATATATCTATCATCTATCATATCCCTAAATCTAGGAGAACATTAATCCTACCTAATCTTTACAATTGGTAATAGTGATATACACCATAATTACAAGATAACACCATAATTACAAGATATGTACCATAAGTAAAAATATCTAATCATTTACACCACATCTTATCCATATCTTCCAATAACATATGATATTATTGATAGTATCCTACCGTGTCAGATGAATTACTAGGTGCTTTATATAGCATAATTCCCATTGCACAAATATTTTGGATAAACTCCATATTTGCTGCTTTGACATGATTTTAGATACTTCTGTATGCAGTTCAATATGAAGTTCATTTTATCGTCAGCACAATTGCTTAGAAGGAAACGATGGGACAGCTCCTGCAGCAAAATGTTATTTTATTTTGAAGATCCCCTGCTATTCTCAGCCAGGTGGTTAAAGAAGATATGTAGAGTTGTTCTGCTAGTTAAAAGGCAGTCTATGCTTCCTTGAAAGGCAGAGATGGGGGGGGGGGGTACGTAGGCTGCGGGGATTGTGTGGAAGGGCCATTAAACTATACAATGTCCTCCAAATAGCTTTGTGATTGTGTGGAAGCGACCTGATGCCATCAGGTCAGCAAATTTGGTTGCCACGTTCAAAAAAGATGAATAATTGACACTGCAACAGAGTCAACTGCGACTGGAAGAATATGGACATCATTATCATTTGCTTGATGGCCATCCGAGAAACTAGGTTCAATTCCCACCAAAGCATCTCCGACAAATTTATAACTGAAGTTGATGTAAACCATCCAGCTGAGCACAAGGTGCAAAGAGCCAATATAGCCAAAAGTACGATGATTTCTTCTGTTAAGAGAAGAGACGTGACTAGATATGATTTCTTTAGATTAAGAAAAGTTCATATAGGAATCAAATCTCCACTATAATTAGTGATTTGTATTTGTCTCGTCATTTATTATACATATTATATTTGTATTATTGTATTTGTGTTATAAGTAGAGAATGTATATTGTATAGAATCTCAATGAAAATGCATTTCATTCAATTAAACATGATATCAGAACAAACTCTCTGCTCCGCAAGACTCAGAAACACAAGTTTATCACTGTCCACATGCCTTCTCCGTTCATTCAAGCAAGTCAATCACCTTAAAAAAACAAATATCACAGCTGCAAAACCATACTTTTCAAAACTCGGCAGCATCTAAACGATCAAACAAACCACATAAAACTCAACGTAAAGCCTTGGAACTCGGAAATATATTCATCATTGTCCTATAGCTGTTTCTCGACCAAATGACCAATACCAAGACTAGCATCCTGACCACAAAACTGAACCCAAATCAAACACAAAACCACCACCAAACAGCCACAAAACCGCCATCAAACAGTCAAAAAACAGCCACAGAATCCGAGCCCCTGCAACCCAACAGGTTCAAGATAACGTTAGGAACCAGAGAGAGTTTCGAAAACAAAAACAAAAACAATGAATTGGCTACGCAACTAGTCAATTTGCTGAGAAATAGCCTCGGCACTCCACCAACAAACTCAAACTCTGAGAACTTGTTTCTTGGATTCAAACTCAACAGTTGCAATTACTCATTGTGGTCAACGCTCATGCAAAAGGCAATTGGAGGCAAGGTGATGAGCCAACATCTCATCGTTGTGCCCCCACCTCCAGCTGTCACAGAACCCATTTTTGCAGTGTAACAAAATGATCACCTTGTGTTCACCTCGCTAATTCAAAATATTGAGACAAGTTTGGTGAACAATGTATCATAAAATCAAATCGCAAAGGCACTTTCGGATGGACTCGGAGTCTCTTACGGGTCCGGTGCTGATGCATTACAAGTCTTTGACCTTTATAAGAACGCCAATTCAATCAGACAAAATGGTGGTACACTTGAAGACTGTTGGAACATGTTTCAAGAAGTGTGGATAACTATTGATAGAAAGGACCCGAATCCAATGAAGGACCCTCAGGACATCATGATATACAGCACAAAAATCCAAGAATAACGGTTGTTTCAAATGTTGACCGCTATTGATGACGAATTTAAGGCCATCAAGAGAGAGTTGTTGAAAAAAGACACATTATCATGGGTAGAGGCAGCCTATGTGACCATTAGAAGGGAAAAAGCTCGAATGGTGATACTAAAAAGAGTCCCCTCAGCCAAGATGAACGCATCATCGGAGATAGGCCTTGGATTTACCAAAAAGACATTGGCAGCGGCACCTAGCTCATAGCAATCATCGCGAGACGAAGAGAAGGAGTACAAGTCAAAACTCTGGTGTACCCACTATAGGATGAAAAAGCATACATGAGAAACGTGCTTTCAATTAGTCGGATATCCCGAATAGTGGAAGAAAAGTCACCGCAAGCCAAAAAGACAGAAATAGAGATGGGTGGCGCCAGGGGCAGGGTGCCACTGCCGTGGGCATCACCATAAGCACCAGCACAGGCGACAGCGAGACCAAAAAGTGCAATGACGGCGGTGAGCATGGCAGCGACCATGGTCTAAGGGAACGAGCAAAAGAATTCGATGGACATAACAAGAGAGAAAGGCAGTCGAGTGCAAATGGAGGTGGTAGATTTGGGATTTAAATAAAAACATATAAGAAGTTTGATTGGAGAAATGAGTTATTCTTAGAATTGGAAGCAGAAGACATGATTTTTAGGTAAAAAGAAACGAAAGAGACTTACCTGGCTAGGCTGGACCAAATGTTTAAGACTCAAGTGAGAAATTTGCGATGGAAAGATGAACGGACGGACGGAAGGCAGCGAAAAGGGCAAGGAAGACTTCAGCGGAATTTTCAAAAATAAAAGTATAGAGCAAATCATAGAAGACAAAAATGAAAAAGAGAATGAGGAGGCGGTTGGATATATCCAAATTTTTAGAAAAAGAATGATATATGCTCCAAAAAAAACTCTTTTGCTCCTCGAAATTCAGAACACGTTGTTCGAAACATGTGCCGCCAGGATAAATATTAATACGGTTATAATTGCACCGATAATTGTGTTAGATTCATATTATTATAGGCGTGTCAGACGCCTGATTAGGGAATGACACGTTAGAGGCATGAGGACTTGTATGTTACCAAAAGATTCGTCTTGTCATTTAAATTGACAAGGCTGATTTGGAAACATCTAATAAGGTGAAAATCCGTATGCTCACAGTTTACTGAGGCTGACTATGTCGCTGATGTGATAGTTGAACGGAGGCTGAAAATATCTCATTTTTACCAGTGGATTCATAGAGGGCTCGAGGGCTCTCTTGAGAGACGCTCACCGACCTTATACAAAGCAACATGGAAGTGGTAGGGCTTCTTATAATCTGTTCTTCCAAGTCAAAAGGATTCTTACTTAGTTGCTTTCCATAGCTAACTTGTTTTTGGTGATGTCTTGCAATACATAAGTCAAGAACTAGAGATGTTGGCCTGGGTCGAAGACTTTAGAGATGATCTCATGAAAGAAAGGCAACAAGTCTATAGGCTAAAAACAACATATTTAAAGCTGAGAATGCCAATCTATGGAAGGAGAATGAGGATTCTGACACCAAGTTGGCCACTTCCAACTCTACTGTGGATGAGCTTCGAGGCAAGATTCAAGAAGTTGAATTGAAATCCACCCAGGCCGTGTCAAAGGTAGATATACAGCAAGAAACTTCAACCTCAAGCAGCAGCTGGCTCAGTAGGATCAACAATTAGCCGAGGCCAAAGAGACAGCAATGGCTAAATTGAAAGATCGGATTTTTTTGTTGCAACCTAAATGTCATGCTGACATCAGTGTAAGAGATGGGGCAGACTAGGGACATTGATGTTGTCTCTGAGGTGGATCCCCTTTTCAACAAGGACGCCAGGGATCGTCAACTTGTACAACTCTGTTGCCTCCATGGAATATGACCAGCAGTTGTAGTTGTTCACTGATGGTGCTAATCTTCCTTTGATTCGCGAAACGGGGAATCAATAGGAACTTGCTTCATGTCTAATGTGTATGTATTTTGAAACAGTGTAAATGGTAAGAACTAAATGTATTGCACTTACTTTTCTTAAAAGAATTTAAACGCATTATATACAAAGTCCGAGGTAGGATAGACGCCAAATATTCGGTAGAATTTTCCAAATGATTCTCTACACAGAATATAGGTTTGATCGGTCCTTTGTTGTACTGTACAACGCACAGCGGGCGCACCTGATATGGACTTTCTCGCCTCGGCTGCTTGGATGCCAGGTAACATTATTGCAGCATATGGATTACACCATCCTAACAAACTACCAAGAAGGAGATATGCGCATCAATTCAAGCATATTGCTCTTACGTCTTGCTAAGAGAACACACATCCCGACCACTCCAACTATTCAAGCATATTGCTCTTATGTCTCGCTAAGAGAACACACATCCCGACCACTCCAACGCGAAGCATAGATCCAAACACTAGTTTCAGTTCCCACCAGCATGAATCAACTGTGATTGCATAAGGTTGACCCAATGATGCAGAATTGTGCCTTGGTCTTTGTCCTCATCCCCTTCATGGGGCTAGTCTGGTCGGCACTTCTCATCAGGCTGAAGTCGGATGAATCCAAACCTGTTGTGCAATCTAGACCTTGGGTTATAGAATTCCTTTATGTACTTCAGGCTGATCAGACGGTCAATCTCTCGCATCAATTATCTGTAGTCCTCTGTCTCATGACTAATGTCCTAGTGGAACATGCAGTACAGCTTATGGTCTCTCACGACCTTGGGCCATCAATCTTAGTGGGTCCTTTCCTAACTCATCCTCCCTAATTACCACCAGGATATGTGTTTTGGAGGCCAACAGAGGCAATCCTTCTTTGACATGGCCTCCCAACCGTTCAAATCCAGTGTGTTTCTTTTAGGCTTTTCCTAGCTTTCTTTGCTACCTTCGGCTCGGCACCAAAGTAATTACAAAGCCTTTTGGGCACACTCAAGGTGATACACCAATACTCTCATGGGCTTCTTTGCTGTACATGAAGGCTTACCCTGAGGCCGTTCACCTTTGCCCCTAGCATCTACCATATTCCACCCTTTGACTTTTAGGAATCTCGAGTGCGTGGGGAACATTCTTGGTGTTTAAGTCTTCCTTGATAGTCATAAGGAAGGCTTTTTACACTGTGATCTGGAGCCTTACCTTTCATCACTTCACAACAGCTTGGAACATACTTAGGCTTGAGTCACATACTAGATGGTTCTCATGTGTTCTTCGTACGTAAGTCCTGTAGCAACATTTGGGTGTCCTCTAACCATCAAAGTCTTGCTCCGATGGTTGACAGGACTGCCCTCGTGTCTCCGGTGATGTGAAGGTTTCTGGCCTTCACTTTAAGTATTTTTACCCATTTCAAGGGAACGTTGTGCGAACTTTAAGTAGAAAGTGTATGCAGTTGAGACACAAGGCCCTCCTTTTAGCATTAAATGACGAAGATGAATCTTCACCTAGGATCACCAGATGATCATAACATCGAGACTAATGATAGATGTCGGAGATAGTCCTACATATGCAACAACGGTAAAGGTCACATAGTTTTTACTCAAGAGAAAACCATCCGATGCTCAAGTTAGTTATGGGTTTTACCATATTTGTATGCTAGAATATTAGAGAAACATGTCTCTTTTTTGTTTTAAGGCTATGATTTGTTGTTCAATGGATTGAACTTAGTCCTATGTGGGATGTTTTCTACACATTTATATGATCTAGGCATCTAATGCATGTTGAAAAGCTATAGGAGAGTGCCATGTGTTATGTATTGATGATGTGCTGCTTCTACATGATCACTAAGTGACGCCATATGGCACGTTGCATGCTCGTTGGCAGGTGACTGGATGGCCGAGCATAGGTGGAAGGCATCGAATTCGTGCCTCTGGTTGATCCATTGGGTATGGCCAGGCCGCTCAATGGGGCCGAAGTGACTATTGGAGCATATGTGGACCCGGTGGCTGAGACGCACACATGTACCGAGGTGATAGTTGAGATTGAGCTGAATTGAACTGGAAGACGACATATGCCGGACCTTTGCTTGGTTTGACTGGTGTGGCCGAGCTGAGATGCCTGGTGGTGAGACGGCTCATGTTGAGCCAAACCAAGTTGACTGTCTTTGACCCTGCCCGGGTGGGTCACACTGATAGTCCTGAGTCTTACCCGACGTCAAGGGGGCGACATGCGTCCCCTAAACCGCTACCGACTTGCCTGCTTTTGGACTTGCATAGCTAGAGTGAACCATAAACGTCTTGCTCCTTTATAAGGTCAAATAACGTTGAATGTGACAAGTCGAATTGGCTAGCACTTGTCGTTATTCTAGGTGATAATTTTGTCCTGATCACAAGCCCTTTTTAAAGGCGTTAAATCCCTAACTTCAAAAATCTCACCTTCCAATAGTAAAGTTTTATAGATAATGTAAATCGAATTCTGTGTTATAATAAAGATTTATATTATTTAACAAATATGTAAAGTTTTTTCAAGATTTATATTGTTTAGCAAATATGTAACGTATTTAAATCTAAGTCACTTGTATAATTTGAATCTATGTATTACACATCGCATAAATAGTTCTCTTGATATTTTTCTACGAGCCTAGGCTCTAGCAACGCAAGCACATCAGCTCTTTTCCAATTCTACAAGCATGAACGGTAGGGCGTTGCATCCGGATTCACGAGTGTAGTTGATGTATCAATCGCATCAATCACCCAAAATGAGTGCAGCTCACGTGGTTAATTCATCCTCATCATTAGCATGTTATAAAGATCCAGATAAGCACAGATCCTTGAACCGCCTGTTCCTGACTTTTTCTGAGTGGCCTGATCTTTTGTTGGCAAAAGGTTGAACACCAACCCAAAGGATTTCTATTGCTCCAGCCCTAAAGAACTGCGTGGAGGAAGTAAATCAGGAATTCAGCAGCCTCATTGGGTGAGATCTTACACAGTTACTCACACAAGATGTCTCGCACAAATCAGGCCTTTGGTCTGGCAGCAGAGGAACATTCATATTGTGCGCGTTCCTGAATTCGAACTCATCAACTCTTGTTGACAATTCCCAATCCGAATACTAACTGAACTATGCCCTGACGAGTGCCCTGATCTCTGAGTGGACTAGTGCATGTTGTTACGAAAAGGTTCGTTTAAACAAAAACTAAACAAATAAAAAGGAATACCTTTCGGCAACAACTTTATCCCCGTCTTGATCGATTTTTTTTAATTAAAAAACAATAACTACACATACCCAACAACATCAAAAGCTAATGTCTTAGGAGAGTGAGAGACATATAAACAACACTTCCATCTCAAAATATAGAGAGTGAAACCATCAGCTCTATATGTCCATGCATAAATACATAATGAACCACAAATAATGAAAGAAAAAGATAAAATTGAATTAAAAAAATACTTTTAATTCAAAATCATGAATGAAAATGTGTTTCTGTTTGTCTTTCTGTATATTTTAATGTTTTTTTTTGTATTTTTAACTGTTTTCTTCTATGTTTATTTTTTTCAAGCGTGTTTATACATAAAAATACTTGAAGCCCTCTATTTCAAGTGTTTTAATTGTTTATTCATACTATAGTTTTTCTTTCAAATTTTTTTACACAAAACAAACTTAAAAATCCAAGAAAACTATTAAAAGATACAGCAAAACGATGAAAAAATATATAATAATAAATAAAAGATACAATCAAGATTTTCTGAATTTAAGAACACCCAACTTAGGAATCTGATCCAACAAAACAAAAGAAAGTAACTGAGGGTACTAGTTAAATATAAATAGGGTTTTGTGCTCCAACTTAGTACTCCAATTTACTTAGAAAATTTGAAAAATATTATAGTTTTAATAAAAAATTTCACGAGTTTAGAATAAAATTTCAAAAAATAGGTAAAACGTGGTTGTGAATGACACTTTAGAGACCTTAAGACGTCATTCGAAATGGAGCCTTAAAGACACCCCTGAGCGTTATTCACAATGACGCCCGACGTCAAAACCACCTTTTAACACTTGAAACCACTGCGGGAGCCTGAAAACCGCCACACCCTAAGGCACATTGCAAATGACATTTTAGGTGTCTAAGACGTCATTCACAATGGTGCCTTAGATGCCTGCCCCATCCATAAATCCACCCGGTTTTTTGGTTGGATTTTGCTCCCACCTCTGAAATTTACGATGTTCTAAATATAATTGTTTTCTCAGTGCACAAAAGAATGGAAGTTTATCCGTTCTCTATGTTTAGAAAGGAATTTGATTCTATTTTCTTAAAAGTTTTAGAATTACAACATTGTATAAATTTACTCGATGCACGTTGGTGGCTGTCCAAAAAGACGCATATAAAGATGGCCTTGAATTCGTTACTAGATAGCCACGTTTGTGAGCAAACCTGAATAGTTCAATTGAATTTATTGTACATACAATATAATCTTCTATATCGGAATGTCACATACAATATAATCTTCTATATCGGAATGTCACATACAATATCGTAATATCGGGTGACAGTAACACGGAAAAAAAAAACCTCTAGTTGTACGAATAGCTCAATATGTTCCAAATGTTGAGAAAACACAAACACCAGTCCACCTGGCATTCTACGTTTCTTTGTAGTCTGTACTGTTATCACTTAGCCATCTAAAATCTACCAAAAAAAAAAAAAATCTTATGTTTTTGTTTCCACAGAACCATGCCCATAAGCACACCCTACTATCTAACATGCCCATAAGCACACCCTACTATCTAACATGCCCACAAGCGCACTCGAATATCCTAGATTTTTTAAATAAAAAGACATTATTCTTGTTAATTCCCAAAACCTCAAGTCTACTCAGAGGCAAAAACAAGACCTTCCAAAAGTTCTTTTAAGTATAATCATATCGACATGTTCAATGTCTAGACAGACAATCTTCTCAAAAAAATGTAAGAAGCATCAAGTTCGTTCGGATCAATCTTCATATATAGACAGACAATTTTCTGAAAAAAAATATAAGAACCATCAAGTTCGTTCGGATCAACCTTCCAGAGTCGAAACCTCCTAACCTTAAGGACGCAAGACGTTTGCGATGTAGGTCAGCTATTCTAACTCAAACACACATTATATCAGCCACAAGTGGCAGGTCAACTTCGTCCATCAGGTGGGCTATAACAGTACGCCCACCAAACTCGAGCTAGAGTAAAAGTCATCTCGGTCCGGTCTTCGACATGAAAAGTCATGTCAGTTCAGTTCGGTCTGGACAGTCTGAGCCTAACGCTACGACACGTAACCCCAACTCATCGACACTTGGTCAACATGCACAATTGAGACATGACACTCGATAACACTTGATACCCCCTAAACATGCATTGGTCTAGTTAACTACTACAAAAGCATTTTTGTCCGCAAACAGAAGGTAAGTTTTGAATAGATACTCAAACAACCCACAGATATATTCCTCTCAAAATACACGAAGCCCCCACAAAGTGACATACTTATCTACATTCTAACACGAACAAAATGTCAAAAATTAAACAGCTGGCTTGATCATCAGAGATTTTGTCTAAGTAACAATTACGAGACCAGTAACTTGTAACGTTACTGGTTTTTGTAAGTTTCAATAACAGATTTACCATTTTTTATTCGGATCATCGATCCAAAAGGCGAAATCATCGTCGTCACCCAATATGATGAACTGAACAGAACTCTAGAACCGCTCATTCTAGACTTGTTTTGCAGTGTTGATTGATTTTGCAAAGACAAAGCATGTGCAATAGGTAAAATTCCCCTACTCTTGCAATACTAAGCGAAACAAGATGGTCCCTGATGATACAACTCATAACTCCAACCACCAACCCCAAAAAAAAAAAATGAACTCCACATGGTAAACAAAAAAGTCCTCATCTTTCTACAGCACGAGCAGCTCAAAGAAAGTAAAACAACTGCACATGGAAAATAAAAAAAAATACCGATCTTTCTACCAAGAAACAAACTTTTCCTTAGAAAAAGGTTGAAGAAAAAAGTACAAGAGAAACATAAAGTCAATTTAAACCTGAAACACCACAATTAAAGGTAAAAAAAGGTCGGGAACAACAAAAATGAAATCGACATCCATGATAATGATCAATTTCCAATAAGAAATATATGAGGCGGCGGCGATGGAGCTGTAACGGCAACATCTTCTCTATTCAGCCGGTTTTCTGCAAAGAATCATGTGCATAGGAGTGAAAATTCCAGTCTCACCACCTCTAGTAAGATAATCAGCCGTCGCAAACAACATCTCATGAACATCCACTACTCCTTTAGGAGCAATCCCAATCCAAGAAAGCACCGTCACCACTATATGATTCCTCCAGTAAGCAATTCTCCCCATCTTCAATCTCGTCCACCATGGCTCCGCCGGCGGCTTTGCCAAATCTTTTTCCTTCACCACTTCAAATCCCACTTTCTTAGCCACCTCAGCAACATCCTTGTAACTCCTCAGCCCTGGCAACGCATCCCCTCTCTCAATCCCATGAATGATCTCCACGTGTTCTGCATTTTCCGGGCGGTACAATTCCGTCGTCACCCATTCATATGAAACGTATAAAGATCCGGGCTTTAACACTCTATAGATCTCGCTGTACACTTCTTCAAGCTTTGGAGCATGACACGTGGCCTCAATTGAGTAAGCACCGTCAAAGGTGTCATTTTGGAAGGGCATTTGGAGGAAATTCCCACACGCTACTTCACAGAGTGAATCTAATCCAGCTTTCTTGTTGTGCATCCGGGCACGCTTCGCCTGGTACTCGTTGATGGTGATTCCGACAACATTTGCTTTAGAATGAGCGGCGATCGCCCTCATCGGACCTCCGACACCGCACCCGGCGTCAAGAATTCGGGACCCGGGTTTTACCCCTAATAGATCCACCGCCATTTCCTCGTGAATTCTGGTGGCATCCCGGTGGGATTTTCCGGGAATTGAAGGAGAGAAATGGAATGATTGGCCCCATCCCCACTCGTAAATGTCGGTGACAAGATTGTAAAAGGTGTCAACAAAGGCGGGGACTTTTTCGGCGGTTTCGATTTCTTTAGGGCGGAGGAAGAACGACCAGTACTGTTTATACTTGTCGGCGACTTTATCGGAAGCAATGGAGCCGCCGGAGAGATGGACGGCGGCTTTGCCCTTTTGCTCGGCTGAACCAAGGATGCAGATGAACCAGTATAGACCTCCGGCTACTAAGGAAGCGGTGCAGAAAAGGGTGAGAGAATCCATTGAATTGAAGGAAAAAGGAAAAATAGGTGTAGTGAGGGTAACTATAGAGAGGGAAGTGTAGAGGTGAAGAAAGAGGAAAGACTTTAGCGGGGTGTTGGAAACTTTGACGCTTGTTGTCTCTGTTTGGGATTGTTTAGCTGTCACTAATTCAACTCACACAAACATTATCTTATTACTTAGGTTCCTATGTATTTGGTTTAGTATTTTATGGATGCAAAAAGGATTGTATCTTGATGATATCTATCATCTCATTTTCATAGAATTTTTTACATGATATAAATCAACAGTTCGTTAATCTATTAGATTGGTAAAAGTGTTATCAGAATTTATATAAAGACTGTAAATCAGATGTTTTAATATGTTTGTCTTGAAATAGAATTGGATCTTATTTTGAAGGGAAAATTCAACTTGTATGATGTAATCAAGGTTCTAATGTTAGCATCATCCTGATAAATGTATTATGGATGTGGTTTAAAGTCTTCGTCGTATAATTATACAAAATCAAGTCAAACAAATACTACTATGTTTGTTTTGTTTACACAAATACGTTTCAATATAAAATATAAATACAAAAAGATGGTTAAGAAAAAGAAAATATAAAGAGAATACGTTAAAATTAGCAGACCGGCGACTAAAACATCACTTTCCCATCACCGTCGACTAAACCGATTATTGCGAACACCTCTTTGAAAGGAATTATGATTATCACAATCTCCTTAACAATATCTACGGGAGCATTTTCTCGTCCTCTCCTTGGATGAACCAAAAATTATACAAGACCATAATTGTTGATGAGACAAATTCTCATAGTTTAATTATGTCTCAGTGAGTCTTCTATTCTACTGTATATATACAAGCTTTTGTTACAATTCGTTACAATATTTTATCTTTCTGTTACAACTACATAACTATCTAATATCTTAACAATATGACAACCTAACTACCTACGATTATAAATAGCTGGATGCTTTAATAGAAGATGATTTCTAATGGACTAATGTATGTTGGGCTAGACTTTGAGAGACTGATGAATGAATTCCTTCTGCTAGTCACTTTGCAATGGAGCAAAGTATGCCCCTAATTTATCCATATTTAGATGCTGTGTATGAGGTAACACAAGTGAAAATGGAGTTGTCAAGGGTGTAGGTGGACAAGAAAGATGAGGTCGTCCCACTATTGTAACATAAATTTCGGTGATTTTGCCAATAGAATCTCCTGAAAGAGGCACTGTGTCAAAATCAATGGTGTATATCTCTGTCCAATTAGGTACTCGAACAATTTCAGCACTATAACAAGCTTTTGTGGGACTCATTTGGTCTGTGTTTCATGCGATTCAGATAGGCAATATCCTTGCGATGCTTTTGACTACTTGAAAAGTGCGTTACAAAAATATATAGCTGGGGAAGTTGAATCTTCATATCGACCGGAGATGATCTGAATAACAGAAAACAATGTCAATGTCTTGCGTAAACGTAGTTTGTTGTCAGAACTAACATTCTCAAAAATCTGCACAAGTTAAACAATACTAGAGGTCACGGAGCTAGAGAAATCTATCTCTTTAACCATTTTTTTGTATACTGAAATATAGATAAACATGTTTCTTTGTGAAACTACGTGTATTTTGAGAAGAATGTTCTCTCAGTTGTGTGAATCCTGTTCAAACATGCCTTCTATCTAGCGTGAAATCGCTTTTTGTAGCCGTTGACTGAATTAATGCATGCTTAGGGCCGCAAGGTGCTGCCAAGTGTCCTTTTTCGCTTGTGCATATTGGCCAAGTCTCCGTAGACAGGCACCATGTGTCGACATCAAGCGAAGTTGCCTGCATAGTGTAGGTTGCTTTGGCCAAGCTTCTTTCAGTGACCAGAGCCAGCCCATGGGACGGGAGAGGTTTTCCATTTATGACCTTAGCAGATCTGAGTGTATTCCCAGCAAGGAACTAAACAGAACAAGCTTTTTGGCATGACCTTAGATAATATGAAGGCAAGTACCAATATGAATGTAGGACAAGTTTCCCATATGACCTCAGTAGGTCTGAGCGTCTACCCAACAAGAAGGCAACGTGGAACCAGTCTTCTTATAATACCTCGGCAGGCCCGAGTCGTCTGTCCCAACAAGGAATGGGACAGGTTTTCCACTCATGCCCTCAGCAAGTCTGAGCACCTCCCCGACAAGGGGGCTAAACAGAACAGTATTTTCGACATCACACGACCTCAGTGGACATGAGCATCTCCCCCTAACAAAGGTGCAAAGCAGAACGGGTTTTCCTATATGACCTTATCAGGTCTGAGCATTTGTCCCAACCGTCCATTCTATGCAAAAGAATCGAAAAAGGAACACGTCTTCCTACCTTGTGATATCACAAAGGGCATAAGCAAAACAGAGATTCCAACAAAATTAAAGAATAGGTTTTCTGAATTTAAAATATGGTTTAATGATTTAGCACACTTTATTTTGAGGGTAGAACTTGGCGAAACCCTCCTTCAAAACGAAGCTTCCAGAGGAGGTCATATGACCCTCCAGTAGAGGTACTTCTTTAACATCAAACAAAGTCTTGACAAGGCCTCCAACAGAGGTGATCTCAGTCTCTATTGGAGGTCACTCCTCAAAGTCAAAGAGGTCCTAATGAAAGCTCTACTGGAGGTCATCACGGCCTCGATTGGAGGTCATATCTTCAGTGTCAAATAGGTCTTGATGATGCCACCAACGGAGGTCATCCCGGCCTCAATTAGAGGTCACTTTTTCAACGTCAAAAAGGTCTTAACGAACCCTCCAACGGAGGTCATCTCGGCCTCGATTGAAGGTCACCTCTTCAACGTCAAACAGGTCCTAACAAAGCCTACATATAAGGTCATCTCGGCCTGCAGTGGAGGTCACCTTTTTTAACATCAAGCATGTCTTACCAAAGTCTCCAACGGAGGTTATATCAGCCTCCAATAAAGTTCATCTTCTCAAAGTCAAGGAGTTCTTGATGAAACCTTCAGCAGAGGTCATTGCAGCCATAATTAGAGGTCTTCTCTCCAATGTCAAGCATGTCTTGATGAAGCCTCCAACAGAGGTCATTTAGGTCTCACTTGGAGGTCACCTCTTCAACCTCAAGAAAGTCTTGACGAAGCCTCCAAAGGAGGTCATCTTGACCTTTAGTGGAGGTCATCTCATCAAAGTTAAGGAGGTCTTGACGAGACCTCCAGAGGAGGTCATCTCGGCCTCGATTCAAGATCATGCCGTCAACGTCAAATAGGTCTTGACAAAGCCTCTGGCGGAGGTCATCTCGGTCTTCAATGAAGGTCATCTTCTCAAAGTCGATGAGGTATTAATGAAACCTCCAGCGAAGGTCATTTTTGCCTCGATTAGAGGTCGCCTCTTAAACGCGAAGCAGTTCCAGACGAATTCTCTGTATGAGGTCATCACGGGCTCTAGTAGAGGTCATCTTTTCAATGTCAAGGAGGTCTTGACGAAGCCTCTAGCGGAGGTCATCTTAGACTCTAGTGGATGTCATCTCCTCAAAGTCAAAGAGGCATCGATGAAACCTCCAACGGAGGTTATCTCATCAACGTAAAGAAAGTCTTGAAGAAGCCTCCAACAGACGTCATCTTGGCCTCCAATGGAGGTCATCTCCTCAACGTCAATCAGGTCTTGGCAAAACCTTCAGCAGCGGTCATCTCGACCTCGATCAGAAGTCATTTCTTGAACGTCAAGTAGGTCTTAACGAGAGCTCCAGCATAGGTCATCTCGGTCTCCAATGGAGATCATCTTAGCAAAGTTAAGCAGGTCATTGTTACGGCAAGTTGTGATCATCTTCCTAGGCAAGCAATCCTAGCTAAGTAGAGCTTCTGAAACGATTAAAAGAACATGAAGCTCTAACTTACTATTTAAAATGCTTAGGTAGACCTTAGGACATCTGATTAAGTGAAAATCGACAAGCTCTCACAATCAACGATTGTAATCAGGTCGGTCCTAAAAGAGTCAGCATCAATTGACCCTACATAGACGTAGGTCATCCGTTATTTAGCTCAGCCACACTGGCCTAGTATGCAATCAGGTCGGCATCATCAAAGGGACGCGAGACGTCCTTCTGACATCGGCTACTCCAGTATATATATGAAGTTCAAGCCAAATTAAATTATGTTGGCCTTCTGTTTCTATACGATGTAATTCACAGGCAACGATTGTCCGAGTAAAGAATAAGATCTATAATGGAAAGAGCTAACTTATCCGTTTGACACACAATATTGTGCATGAGTTGATTAGTTATGGGGTAATTAACTAGGAATCTGTAAGATCTGAGTTTAAGTTGGATGACTCTTTAACTAAAGAACTGAGCAAGAAGTTAGTACATGAAATGTCGAGGGGGATGGGACTTAATTCATTTTATGTGAACTCTCTGTGATGGGAACCCAACCCACTATTAGTAGAGATTATACAAACAAGGTTCCATGTGGTATAACAAGTCGTAGAAGAATTCTATTTAGTGTTGTCGAACTTTTCCCTCCCTATTGTGTTTTTAGAGATAATACTCTCTGCAAGTTTTTGAGGGTAAAATTTTAAGAATCTTTTAATGAAATTCATAGCCGTGTTTATGGTGGTGTGAGCAGTATGCACTTGATGAATTTCAACTATATAAGTGTGGAGGTGGTGCCACTTCCTATGAGAGTTTAGAATAACTAAATAGAGCGCTTATGAAAAACTGATACTGGGTGCATGGTCGATTTCACACCACATTGCGAACTTGCATGAGGTTAGATAATGACATGTCTTTTGGTTGTTTATATAAACAATAGTGGAATATCATTCAAGATATCGTTTATCTTATTTGCGTTTATATCACTCCCTCTGCACTACTGGCAATTCAATATGGAAGTCATTGTCCATTATGTGTCATTTTCTTCTTTTAATATCAAAGAGGTTGGTTATCAAAGAGGTTGGTTATAAATTTGAATCATGTAGGGATTGTTAGAAAGCAACACTTAAAAGTGCTTTAGGCAGTACTCCAAATTTACATAAAAGCATGCAAGAACATTGGTTAGAGAATAGAGTGAAACATTGATTGGGCAGAATTTACCGAACCTTGAAATTGGAAGTCATCGAAGTTCGGTGAGTTTCACCAAACTTTTGGCGAAGAAATCAGAGTTTGGTTTGAGAAACTGAGGCTCAGCAAACACTTAACCGAATGAAAGTTCAGTGAGTGTTTGATGACCTCAACAGTGTGTCTTTTCATGAAACGGTACAGCTTTTGCATCTTGAGATATCTTTTTTCGACCTTGAACAGTCGTAAACTAACTTTAGAAGTTAAATTCTGCATAGAGGTGCTAATTTAACATCTTGTTTGTCAAACAAAGTATATAAATACAAGGACCATATGATTTGAAATACTTGGAAAACTTTGAAACTCTTTGAAATTTTTTGCAGAATTTCTTCCTCTCTCTTTATCTTTCCTCTGGTATTACACTTCTAATACACAAGTACAATATCCTTCTCTTAGAATAAACAAATAGGAAGAGCCATTATATCTTGAAAAGCATTTGCTAGTAGTTCATCTTGCTCATCGGTAAAAGTGAAATTACTTTAAAGACGATAACATGAAGATATATCTCGGCTGCCCTTCTTCTTTGTTTTGTTTCTTTACTATTTGGTTACCATATTGTTGTCAAATTCCCAATATAAATAAAGACGTTGTAACTTGGAACACAAGTATTGTGGCCCATGCTCTACATGGATTAGGTCAGGTTTCTTTGAAACAAAGACAAGTACTAAAGAAGAGAAAAAATCTTATTGCGAATGCAGAATCTCTAAAAGAGATAGGGTGGCACTTGGGTAGATCTGAGAGAGAAGCCGCTACAAAAGAACCTGAATTTGATCATAGAAGTTTCCATTTAAGTTATGAAACAAAGCTTTGATGAGAAGGTCATAGCATTATGCATGAACAAAACCTGACAGCATGATCAGAAAGGCATACCATTAATAAGAACGGAGGCTAGATGATAAATGTAAAAATTTTTCCTGGCACTTTATTCCTTTCTGATCAATCTTTCATTTCTTAGTCTCAGAAAAATTTTCACCTTGCTCTTGGAAGTTAATGATCTTATGTACCTGCAGAAGCAGAGAGTTTTTGCAGCAGTCAAGGAAATATCTGATCGCATAAGAGAAGACAGTAATGCCAAATATATCGGCTTTCAAGGAGTAGATTCTGTCAGGTTTGAGAACTTCGGTAAGGTGTCGACTGTGCCTCTTGTTTTCTTAATCTTCTACGAGGTTTCTGGAGGGTCTTTTGGGGTTGAGGACAGCGTCCAGGCTGCCTGGCCTCTTTTAGCCTTACTTGGCTTCTCGGTCTTCTCATTTACTTGGAGCATCCCTGAAGCCTTGATAACTGCAGAAATGGCACCATGTTCCCAGAAAATGGTGGATATGTTGTTTGGGTTTCCTCTGCTTTGGGTCCAAATTGGTGTTTTCAGCAAGGATGGATGAAGTGGTTAAGTGGAGTTATTGATAATGCACTGTATCCTGTACTGTTTCTTGACTATCTAAAATATGCTGTTCCAATATATCTAATGGATTTCCTCGGGTGATGGTTGTGATGGCTCACTACAGAGGCTTGACTATGGTAGGATATCTCGCCATTCTTTTGGGGGCATTTTTTCTGTTGCCTTTTGTTTTTATGGGAATGGTGGCTATTCAAAACCTGGAGCCATAAAGATGGTTATTGGTTGATATGGACAATGTGGATTTGTGTCTATATCTGAGCACATTGTTCTGGAATCTGAATTATTGGGACTCAATCAGTACTCTATCCAGAGAAGTGGAAAATTTAGCTAGAACTCTCCCCAAGGCGCTCTTTTATGCTCTCATCTTGGTTGTTCTTGGCTACTTTTTTCCTCTTTTCATCGGCATTGGTGATGTTCCTCTTCAACGCAACTTGTGGTCCGACGTTATTTCTCAGATATAGCCAACATCCTTGGAGGAGTGTGGTTGAGATATTGGATTCAAGGAGCCTCTGTACTGTCTAATATGGGGACGTTCGTGGCTGAGATCAGCAGTGACTCTTTCCAACTTTTGGGCATGGCAGAAAGAGGGATGCCTCCTGAATTTTTTGCAAAGAGATGTGGCTCTGATGCTCCTATTATTGGTATTTTGTTTTCTGCTACAGGCGTGGTTTTGCTCTCTTGGCTTAGCTTTCAAGAAATGGTAGCATCAGAGGACTTTATTTATTGCTTTGGGATGATTATGGAGTTTGTGGCTTTTGTAAAGTCGAGAATCAAATATCCAGCTGCATCTCGCCCTTACAAAATACCACAGGGTACGAGCAGGCCATTTTGATGTGCATTTCACCAACCATATTGGTTCTCGTAGTTTTGGCTTTGGCTTCCTAAAAAATGATGGTTCTTAGCCTCTTGGCTGCCCTAGTTGGGCTTTTACTTGAACCCTGTGAGAGGTACAGTAAGAAAAGAGGCTGGTTCCAGTTCTCAGTAAATCATAATCTTCCAGACTCCCAATTTCTGTATTCCAGGATCATATAGCCACTAGGGAAGAACCCTGGGTTCTGCTTTATAACTCGACAGCATGCTGCTGTTGAATTCCGGGAACTATGATTTTGGCTTGGGTTCCCGTCAAAATAGAGATGCTTTTCAGTTGTATGACCTCTGACCGTCATGACTGGAGACCATAGAGAAGCAAAAAATCATTGGGACTTAGAAATTACTCTTTGTCAACAGCAATTTTGCTGTGATGCATGCTAAGGTAATTGCTAGCGACCCAGCCTTATGAAACGTGCATGACTCTTGAGCTTTCTTGGTTGTGTACATGAGAATAAACGACTGAGCCCCTCTGGAAACTTAAATTACTTCTTCAATCATGATCAACAGTGTATGAGTGTCGCTGCTCTGGAAATAAGTTGCACAGTTCACGAATTACTTGAATCGGAAATACACGTCCTCCCTCCATTTGCTGCCTGCCTCCCTATACCTTGGATAATATGTTGTTTTTGTTCCTTGATTCTTTCGATCAATCAGCATTTGATATCCTTGTCCTTGCTTGGAAGTATGAAAGATAAATCAAAGAAAGACAACAAGATGACATGCTCTATTTATGGAGTTGAAAATCTATGGATAAACACAGGCTCAGCTACTTGATCTTTGGGCAATCACAACACCACTCTTCAGTAAACGGCGCAAGAATATGATAACAACACCACCCTTATTGCCCCGTCAATTACTCCTGAAGAAGAAAAGAAACAAATTTTTTATTCCCAAAGAATAAAAGAAACAAATTTTGCATACTGATCAAAGGTAATCAGCAGGGAACGTAATACAAAATGAGATTGTCAGCTAGACATATTATAAGTGACTTGAGGTTGAGGTTACGGATTCGAGACGCGTAAACAAAGTATAGTATAAGACTACGTACATCAGATCGCTTAGCGATCTGGCTTCTTTTCGAGCCTGTGCAAATACAGGAACCTAATGCACCAGGACAATACAGAAACCTAATGCACCCGGACGCTTTTTGTGTAGAATAGGCAACAAATGCTTTATTCCGTTATTGGTTAGCGTTTCTATCAAAATTTCATTTCTTGGTGCCTTTATTTAAAAAAATTAAAACACTTCCTTTATAATCGAACTATACTTATTTATAACCTATGAAACCCATTTAATAGTGTAGCATAGTTTAGACAAATGTTACACTAAATGAACTAAAGCATTCAAAAATTTTTTGCAACCCTAATATATATATATATATTCTAATGAAATTAAGAACATCCTATTTGTTGACTTTAAAATATGATGTAATAAATCAAGGTGTGTTTCTAACACATATGTTAGACACATATGTATGTTTGCATACATTTGACATATTATATCCTTGTCATAGTTAAGAGGATCTAATAAAATGGGATAATGTTATTGTTTTAGTAGTCCCTAGTCTACAAGGCTGTTTACTCTCTCCTTCCCAGTCTTCAGATCAGTGCCTACACCGCCCGACCACCCAATGCCACCTTCATTTCCAATTGACGTTTAAGACACGAGCTCCAAATAACTCATTCTTCTGCTTTGATTCCACCATCATCGTATCATCAGATTCCTGGGCGTGCCAATTCCCAACAACGCCACATCAAACTCTTCGTAGGTGTTGATTCTCAGATTGTTTTGGGAGTAGAGGTGGTGAATATTGGCTAAAGTAATTGCAGGCATAATATGGCGGGGGTCTCCTGTTTGAGGGCACGTTTTCAAGGTTCGCTCCAGTATTCTTCGTGTTTATGAGCTCCGCTTTTCCCTCCAATATCCGTATAAGATTCATTTTTTTCAATTTAAATGGGGTCTATTTTTGCTCGTTGTAGGCCTCACTTGCCCAAAAACCAGGGTTATCCGAGTAAAACTTCTTCTTTCGTGGATACAATGTTGCAAAGGGAGCGTTTTCAAACCGCGTAACAGTATTCAAGTGACCTCTGGAATGGTAAAGTTCCAACCTTTTCTCTCTTTTATCAACTGGGTATTTATGTCTTAGAGTTACTTTTACATATTTTTTAGTTGATTCCATCTGAGCGTTATATTTGTCTATTGAGACCGGAAAATTTTCAGCTTTATGTGAGAAAGAGTCGTCCATCGTATGTGGGAAGAAATCCTCAGTACACAAGCATTGATGAAGATTTTGCTCCAGAGCCATTTTGGTCAAATCTTCTCAAGGAAGCTTTCCGGTACTCTAATGAAAACCTGCTGTTCCTGCATACTGTCTCTCCTTCTGAATTGTTTGAGGTGTCTCTGTCTGAGATTGTTAGGTTTATGCAAGGGTGAAAAATTACACTAGCAATCAAATTATTTTTGTGAAGGTGGAATCAGTGCCATTGTTTCTCGCTCGGAGATGTTGCGATTAAAAAAGAGATCAACAATGTTTCAACTTACTGGTGGTCTATGATGTTGCAGGGCAGTCAAGGCTTTACTTGAATTTCTTGTTGAGCAGCCAAGCCAGCTAAAGTACATAGAATGTCCTAGCCTTCAATCAACTGTAAGTCTACGTCCCAATTGCCTTCCACGTATCCCATCTTTTTGGTAGGTGTCTTTATGTCCCCATACATTTAGCAGCTATCTTTGGTTTCCTTCATATCCTGTCTTTTTGTTTTGTTCCTGTATTTTATGTTCAGCTGGACCACAAGATGAAGATTTGCAGTCATGCATTCTGTCAGTTGTGTGGTTCTTTTACATAGCATGAGAAAAATAGTGAATAGGACAGATATTCCATCAATCTTGTAGGTCTTTTGCTTTTTTGATTAATTGTTTGATGTTTGCCAGTGTTACCTTCCTCAATGTCCAATGAACAAAATGTGAGATCCATATGCTACCCATGAGCGATAGCACATGTTGTGGTCGGCCTTCCAGAAGCTTCGTCAAGCAATCAAATTGCTTGACAGATATCTTTATAAGAGGAAGACGAAAGTAGCTGAGAAACAAAATCACCTCAGTTTTTTTTTTTTTTTTGGGGGGAAAATTTTAAATGTTGCAAGAAATAAAAATGGTAGCTCAAATGTAAAGTAGCCTGATTGTTAACACAGTTCACTGTGGATCCCCAGTTAAAGTCTCAATAAATGTAGAGCACTTGGAAGTTTGAACTCATGAAGTAATGATTTGAGGCTTTTCTCTTTTTCCTGCAGCTGAAGACTGCTACTCTTACTCTGCTTTTGGTTGGGCTGCTGATTACTTCATTGTCGTCCGTCGATTCAGCTCTTTATTACATTCTAGCAGTAGTGTTAAGGAGACGTGCTTGACACCTTTGTCTTGAACACCACATTTGTTCTTCCACCATTGTGTTGATGGTATCACGGAGCTAAAACTGTTTGGTCCAAACCTTTCTTCAGAGAGGGATCATCTGGGAAAGCCAATTTGAAACTTAGTGCAGTGAAGACTGAAGATGGTACCTAAATAATGTTTCTTCAGTGACCTTCTATTTAAGAAGTTGATTGAATCATTTATAACTGCAAGAGTAGCTCTCCCGGCAAAAGCTAATAGTGTAACAGTACCAAGGTTCAGGACAGTTTAATAGTACTAGTACTGTTTTGACATTCAGAATTATATAGAGCACAATACTTTTGATGTCCACTTTTCTTAATTTACCATTTTACAAACTGAAAATTTTCCGTATTCTATGTATATGAAAGGCAAATTTACAATGAGTTAAACGTCATGGTTGGTGTTTTAGTAAACTACCTAGTGAGCTAGACTTGTTCAAAATGCAAAGAGGCAAAATTTTCTTACAATTCTAAACCAAACAGTTAAGTTATAAAACTTTGTCAAGTTTAAAATTAAAAATACCTTATAATCACTGTAGGGAAGTACCGCCAGCGGGGGAAACATTGGGACTAGCAAAATAGGGTGACTATTCCATAGATGAGTATGCCCCCAAAACAAAATAATCAGCATCCAACAATTTCAGGATCCGAAGAACATAAGGCAGACTTGAGCTTGAGCCACACTGGCGGCATGGTCACAGCACTGTGTTTGATTCTGCTTGTTGTTACTATATCATCACTAGGAACTGGTGGTGGGTGGTACTGGTACTGGTACTGCTTGAATTTTAAAAGAATATAAGTAATGCGCTGGAAATGAGAAATGACTATAATCATTATTCGCATAATGCAATTTAATATCAAGGTTCGGATTATGATTGATGTGAATTATCTGATTCATTATATTTTGTTCTGTAATAAATATAGGTTGGCTCAATTAACTTTATACTACAACATTTCATATATTTGATTGTATAACAAATGTAGATAGGCTCGGTACACTTCATTATATAAATATATTTTGATTTAAACTATCATAATAGGAGAATTGATATATACACATTCCTTTTAACTTTTATAAATGCAGATCCATAAGTTATTTTTTTAATCCATAACTTATTATTGATAATATCGATCAAATAAAAACAGATTGATGCGTGTTTCTTATATTAGTTCGTTATTATAATCACTAAAACAAACACAATGGATTTTTGACTTCATGGCGGTGGAGGATCACAGTGTCGTTACGTGGTTAAAAATGGTAAGCACCATGACTTCAATCACAACGAAACTAGAAAAGAAAAGCCAAGAAAAAAGAACTCGCCTTTATACCTTCTTGATTGACAGAATTTATTGGTTTATATCGTATTGTATCAATGGACAACGATTTTCAGCGTACTGTTTCCTTGCGGGCAACCCGTCGAGCAGATCGTAGTCACCCTTTTCCCCAAACCAAAGGTAAACTACTTGTTTTTCCTCTTTATTTTTTTAATATCTTTCTGGGATTTCCTCGCCATTTTCAATTAGTTTTGCCGGGGGGTATTTTATCTGGTGAAATGTCCAATGGTGTAATTTGGCAGGTGGGAAAGGCGGGTTCTTTTCAGATGGGAAGCTGACCCCAGACTTTTCCTTGAAGATGCACTGGAGAAAGGGGTTCGTTCGTTTACTGCTGGTTGCTGGGATCATTTGGATGTTACTCATTCTTGTTGCTTTATTGCTCCATACATGGACTTGTCAGTCTGCTGTGGCTTTTTTTTATGGTACTCTAACTTCTGTCTTATTCTTATTCTTACTTGGTTTGTTGAAGTTGTCTACTTTCAATGTTGACAGTCATACATAGACTTGTCTATGGCTTTTCTTTCTTGTATTTGTAACTTCTGTATTATTCTCACTATTTTTGGGTTTTATGAAGTTGTCTGCTTGAACGTTGAAGCTCCAATGATTTCTACCCCTAGCTGAAAATACAGATGAAACAGTGATCTGTGACTGCGCATGTAATAGTTATACTTGGCTGTTAATCGCTGTTATCTTAAGTGACAATTTGTTGTTTCGCCTTCTGCTTCAAATTATTAGCAATTTCCTATCATATTAAAAGTTAGATGGTAAGGCGACTAACATATCCTTTTCTTCTCATGGGGGAAATACCTAGTTTAGTTCTGGATGAAACACTGGGAATGGAAAACTTGTTGAAGCTATGTGGTGAAATAGGGGAGCTGTCACTTCCTTGAAAGTGCAACATTATGCTACTCAGAGGCGTATCTGTTCACAAAAGTATATTTGTAGAACCATTCATTTAGAAGCGATGCAATGCTAAAAACATGCTGATCTGTCTGTTTTGATCAATGTGCAGCTTTTTGTAATAAAGAGAGCAAGGTTTTTGCCATGCTGAACACCATGGGACTGGTCAAACCACAACACCGTAAGATTGTGATTACCATAGATTTACATATTCACCAATTAACCATCAATTATTTCATGTTTGTATTTTCTTGTATGTGACTAGGCTGCCCTATTCCTGTTGCCAGTGACCCAAAACAAGTGGTTGTTCCAAAGAGATCTCCTGAAAGACTAGTTCAAAGTCTATCCTATGTCATGGAAGATGACATAGCAAATAATGGATCTCAATCAAGACCTCTGTTTGGAGGGCATCAAACATGGCAGCAAAGAGAAGATAGTTTTAAATTGAAACCAACTATGAAGGTAAACGAAACATATCCCTAACAAGCCATTTGCTTCTCTTTAGATTTTAGCATTACTTAGCATATTTAACCCTGCTGAAGTGATGTATTTTGATTCCTTAATTTACTACAAGCAGATCTCCCCAAGTAGGATTACATATTCCAACAAGTCAGTTGGCAGAAAACCTCTCTCAAGTATTTAGTGACAGTCATGCATAGGCTTGGTAGGAGATCTTTCATATCTTTTGGGATCCACCTAACAACATTGAGTCTAAATTCCAGATAGTTACTGTAGTGCTTGTAAGCTAATTCTCGAACCTGTTCTGTGCTCACGTCATTTCTAAGTGCTGCAGAAGGAAAAGTAAAAGGTCAAACCCCATTTATTTTCCATCACTTCAGCTGAAATAGCTTTGAAATCGTTTTGACTGCTCTCCTTCTTGTATTATATTGGCTTATTCTCTTAGCAAAACCCTTCTATCTGGTTTTCAGCTCAATATGAGCAATATAGTACACTCTTTAGGATTTGTTCTGTACCAATCCCTTCTGGAACAAATTTATCATTAGACACTAATTGTTTCTGAATAGATTTGAAGTTCGAAAGGTATTTCTGTGCTTGCAGCTTCTTTGAGGGTAAAATCTAGCATGTTGTAATGACCTTAAACTTGCTGACTGAAGAAAGAGTTCCACTGCAGCTAAGGTTTTTTATACAGATCAGGCTGCAGTTCTGTATATCCACTATTCTGTCATTTCTAGAATTTCCGGTGGTGATCTTTTGCCAATAAACTGATTTCTTTCTATTCAATGATGAGACACTGTATGAGAGCTTGGGCTCCAAATGTGGGACATTACATGGCATGTAATTTATGATTCTGCGTTGTAAAGAAAATTGGTTCACACGAATCAGTTTCCCAATTGTAGCATTATGTCTTCTGTGCACTTTACTTAACAAAGAGTGTGACTTTCCTTTACTTTTAAGTGTTCTTTCAATCAGATTCAGCTCTTTCCCTTTGTTTTTATCTTTAATCTTAGCATGCGGCTATGCTGATAAAATGTTTATCATAGGTGCATTGCGGTTTCATGAAAAATGGTGGTGCTGAAATGGACGAAAAAGATGTTACATATGCCAGCAAGTGTCATTTTGTGGTCGCATCTGGTATATTTGACGGATATGATTTGCCTTATCAGCCCTCGAATATAAGTGCACGGTCCCGTGAACTCTTTTGTTTCTTGATGGTGGTCGATGAAGCATCTTATTCTTTCATCAAGGAAAATGTGACAGTTAGAGAGGATGATGATGGTGGGAATTGGGTGGGTATCTGGCGTTTAATTCTGCTTAAACAGCCACCATATGATGAACCAAGGAGGAACGGCAAGGTTCCAAAGATATTAACCCACAGGTTATTTCCCAAAGCACGGTACAGCATTTGGATTGATGGTAAAATGGAGCTAATAGTGGATCCCTTGCTTATTCTTGAAAGGTAAGGTTTTCGTATAGAATCTGCTGGCGCAGGTTCTAGGTTCTCTTTTTCAGTTTTTCTTTTCCTCTGAGTTGAAAATTTAGTTAAACACGCATGAAACTTGATAGTATGTAGAACTGACTACAGAAAGATGAGACGATGTATGGCGCAATTTTTTTATGCATTACATGATGTTACCATACTTTTTAAATGGTTAAGACCGGAAAAGGCACCCAGGTTTTGATCAATATTAGGTTACCAGCTTTAAGTCTTCTGATGATGAAAATTCACAAAGAACGGTCATGTGTGAAGAACACCTAACATGTAACAAGGGATGCAATTCAAAATTTGTATACGAGTAATAGTTCATGTATGCTAACCCATATATTTCACTTCTGCTTCAGATATCTGTGGCGTGGGAAGAACACCTTTGCCATTGCTCAGCACAAGCATCACCGAAGCATTTATGAGGAAGCTGATTCCAACAAGCGGAGGAAGCGATATGCCAGACCACTAATTGACCTCCATATGAAAATATACCGTTATGAGGGTATGGTACCGTGGAGCCCCAAGAAGAGCACTGTTGGTGGTAAGATAAAGTTCTGACCGTACAAGTTATCTGTCAAAATCTAATCAGGCTAGTGCTCTTTGGTCAGAATAATCAAAGACCAATTGCAACTTTGCCCAACGCTTCTTGTGATATATGGCCGGGGTTTCTGCAGTTCCTAATCTGTGTGTGGTTTCCCAAAAATGCAGATGTTCCTGAAGGTGCTGTTATTATACGCGAGCATACAGCATTGAACAATCTCTTCAGTTGCTTATGGTTCAATGAGGTTAACCTCTTTACCCCGAGGGATCAGCTTAGCTTTGGATATTTAGTTTATAGGTTGGGAGGCATGTTCAAGTTTTTCATGTTTCCGAACTGTGAATATAACTCGCTGTTTATTTTGCATCCACACATAAGGGAGCATTCCTCGACTATAGAATGGGTGAAAGATTTATCAGAATTTAAGAAAGATCCTAGCTTGAAAGAATCTAGAGGAGGATTAGGTTTGTGGAATCCCTATCCCGGGGATCTAGACTCGGTTGTGCTTCCACCTGTAGCTAGACCTTCAAAAGCAGGTTGAACATGCTTGTATTTCCGCATTTTCGTTGGTAGTCGACATTTTTGTATATTAAACTCTTTTCAACCTAACATCATATAATCTCACGAGCACGTTAGAAGATGGTACCAACGGAATAGAAGATACTCTTCTCTCCTCCTGATTGAGGCAACTTAGGATAGGAGCCCTTTTTTTTTTGAGCACTCTTTCGTTCTGCACAGCACCTGAAGCACAACGTTTTGACTTGCTTGTATTAAGCATATAGTAATAATCATTCTCTTTGAATGAAGATCAAACTCTTTTTTCTTTTTTCTTTTCCTATGATTTGGACCTTGCAGTGGTGCAACCTGATGAACAATACATATTTTGTCCCAATCTTCTTGCATGATTCTTCCTTATTCATTAATACATCGTAAAGAGTCTAACAAGTCTAATGAACTAATTCAATCGTGGGACCTTTTGGTGTAAGTGGGAGCGCGGAACCTTACATCTGTCACTGATGTTTTCTCTTTTCTGTAGCCATTGAGAGCTACATTATCATCGTTTCTCTTGTTAGTTTTTTCTATAAGGCGTCTCAGAATCAGAGAAGCCATAAAATGGATTTACAAATATGATAAGTTCATGAGAAACTCTGTTCCAAATGCAAACACGGATTGGAATTTGCAGCAGTTTGACCGCATCATAAACTGATATACTCCTTTTGGAAAGATCAAGTTTGATTTATCACATTAATTCAATTAGAGCAGATATGGGATGCTCTATGGGTCATCGAGAAACAACCTTTTTAACACATGGGGTATGGTTGTGTACATCCGACCTTCATATCCTGCCACAGGCTAGAGCCTTTAAATCAATGGGATAATCTTGTTGTTGTATACATATGTCCGATATTAGGCTATAAACCATTTTAGCCTTATGCAACTAATCAGAAATCAATTATTTTCCGCTAGCTTTTTCAGGAAATATAGAAAAGCTTTCAGGAGATAATAACACAACACCTGAAAGATCTTCATTGCCAGAAATTGTGGAACATATGCAACCAGAGTACATAGAAATTCTGGACCAATCACACCTCCATACTCAACTTCAAATGCCTCTTCCATCAGACTCGAGAAGTACATAACCAGGCCGGACAATCACTACATCCTCTAAACTCATGAGGGTAAATAAAAAAATAAAAAAATTTAAAACAAAAAACTAGATATTTAGGTAAAACCAACCATTACAAGCGAATTACTGGTAGTAAAAGAATTCCAATGTCTTCTTATTCCATAAGGACTTTGCTCTGTGGCGTCTTCCATGAAACCTTATTCTTTAATTGAACAGAGAAACGTGCACCTCTAAGGTTGAAGGCATGTTCAGGAAGCGAAGGCAATCCCCATCCCAAAGTTGAATTTGAGCAGAACTTCAAGTACAAAACATTCGTATTCCCCATCAATTAGATGCATCACGGCTGTAGTATTGATCAAGTGTCTTCGCAGGAATACGATGTAGTAGTTCACGAGGAAAGATCCGAAGCAAAGTCCAAGCCAAGTCAAGGGACTGGAAGATGGTGCGGGTATCATATGCTCCTTGTGCAACAAACTTCCTCTCAAATTTGTCAAGAAACTCCAAATACAACTGTTTTAAACAAAACCAATGATATAAATTTTGTTGGTATTCTTCACAAGTCATGGTGCAAGCAAAGCAAACTAATTTGAAGTAGCTAACCAGATCCTCAGAAGAAAGGGCTTCTTCTCCAACCACAGCTTTCATTGCTTGCACATCCTTCCCTATGGCGTAATTTGCATAGAGCTGGAAGGCAGACGATTGATCACATTCAGTTTGGAAACCAATTTCAATTACGAACAGAAGTGAGAAAAGTTCTTCAAGGGGAGGGAGCGGAGGTGGCAGGGACACTCAGAATAATACCTGATTGGACACATCAGAATGATCCCTACGGGTCATACCCTCTCCAATTGCACTCTGAAACAAACAAAACCATAACAGTTAGAAATGTAGCCTTACAACATCCATCTTACAGAGAATTGAAACAAGCAAACAAGACAAATCACCTTCATCAAACGAGACAATGAAGGAAGCACATTGATAGGAGGGTATATCTGCCAAGTTCAAAGAAATCTATTAGTTCAACATCCACAACACTAAGTCTTTTCCCACTATGTAGGATCGGCTATATAGATCAATCATTTCTCTTGCGCTTTCTTTATTTTATGTATTTTGTTTTGCTTTTTTTTTTTAATAGTAGACTAAATCATAACCTACTTGTGTCTCATAATACCTAATGCAAAATATGCGCCTTTAGAATATCATAATTTTGTCCACTTCTCGAGGTATAATGACCGACCGAGAGGCTCGGCTAGAAGGAACCAATGGAGAAATTCATCTTTCCAAACAATCATATCATTTCAACCATGATTCAGACCTAAGTAACTAAAATTATCACTTAAATCTTATACCCTTTACATGACAACAGCTACATTAATCAACTATCTCCACTATGTTCTATAACTAACCATATGCTCCTCATTTGTCATATAAGTCATATCCTTCTTTATTGTCTCTCTCCATGTCTTCTTTAGTCTCCCTCTCTTACGTTTAACATTCACATCATTTATTATCTCACACCGCCTAAGAGGTGCATCTGCAAAATACCTTTGCACATGTCTATATCATCTTAACATTGACTCTCTCATCTTCTGATCTATATGAGTCATCCCAACCTTTCTTCTTATGTGTATTTGTTAGTTTATCCTTGCTGGTATGTCTATACATCTATCTTAACATTCTTATTTCCGTCACTCGCATTCTTTGTTCATACTCATAATTGTCTGCCAATATTCAAATTCGTACATCAGTGCGGGCCTTACTGTTGTCTTATAAAACTTCCGTTTAACCTTTAAAGTTACTTTCCTATCGAATCTTGTTTTTCGCCGTATGGGCATTGATAGTCCTGTGAAAGAATTGGGAATTCCTATCACCCTCCTTCATCCATTTAATCCTAGCTTTCTCTCTTAAAAAGCTTTCCTCAAAAGAGGAAAGCCTAATGTATTCCTCAAGGGCATTTTGTTCTAACTGGATAGCAAGGCTATTGCTATCATCCATAGCTTGTTTTTGGGCAATCTCCAGGTTTTGTCTAGCTTCAAGAACTTTAGCAGGGATGTTACTAAAGAACTGTCTATTCAAGGCTCGCAGAGGATCCTTTAACCTTTTGAGCTTTTTAGTAAGACGGATTTGAGGGTTACCTTGAATAGGGATATTCCAGTTACTCCCAACAATCGTCTTAAAATTAGGGTGAGCCATCCAGCCTTTAATGAATTTGAAAGGCTTAGGACCAAAATTATCAGACGTTTTGATTGTAAGGATCCCTGGGGAGTGATCAGAGATAGTAGGAGCTTCATAGTCTAATTGATAGTTTGGGAAGATTTGGATCCATCTTTCATTGCAAAAAGAATGGTCAATCTTAGTGTACACTCTACTACCCACATCCCTCTTGTTGGACCAGGTGAATTGGAAACCCCTAGAAGGCATGTTAAGGACATCAAGAAACTGTAGACAGTCCCGAAATTCCTGGACTGCACCTCTGTCAATTGTGTGGTTACCTAACTTCCCACGGCTATCAAGGATAACATTAAAGTCACCCATGAGAAGCCATGGAAGATCCTTGTACAGTGCGTGTTGGTACCTTAAGTCAGCCCAAAGACCCCGTCTTTGTCTTTTATCATTATAGCCATAAACCATGGAAATAATGAAATCAGTTTGATCTTGATTCTTAGAGGAGCACCTGCAAGTAATGCATTGATCCTCAATATGCAGGACTTGACAATGGAACAGGTCTGGGTTAAGACCTATCCATATACGGGTGACAGAGTTAGGAAGAATATTATGAATAACTTCCCAATGCCTAAAAATACGAGAGGAAAAAGGCTGAAAATTCTGATTCCGAACCTTTGTCTCTAGTAAACCAATGATGCTGATACCTTTGTTCTTAATAAATGACTTAACTTCTTTTTGTTTCAAGGGGGAGTTAAGACCCCTTATATTCCAACAGGCAATATTAATCATTTTTTGACTTTTGCCCCCCTAGGTCTTCCTCGGCTCCTATTCCTATGTCTAGGGGGAGGAGAAATTGAGTTTTTAAACCTAACTTGGGTAGGTTCACCGGCAGCTTCTACAGGAGAGAGCATATCAGCCTTAACCTTTGTGATGACAGATTTCAGCTTTGAAGGTTTGGGTTGGGGTTTGGGTTGTGTGGAATTAACCGTGGCCTTAGAGTATGAACTCGAATCACTATCACCCTCACCCTCAGAGCTTGATGAGAGGTACCGGCTGGAATCATTCTGGTCAAGATCCAACTTAGCGTTAATACTTCTTATGTGCTCAGCTAGAGTCTTATTGTATTCAACCTCAAGATTATCACTTCCATCAACTTGAGAGTCCAAATCTTTAGGACAGCTACTACTCCCCAAATCTTGATGAAAACCAGTCTGCCTTTGTTAAGGGTAGGAACATCCAGGACAACATCCTTTTAATGCATGATTTGGTTAGGTCTTACCAAAAATCTGGTGGGCCTAGTGGATGTGCCATTAAGGTTGACATCATGAAAGCATTTGACACGGTGAATTGGAATTATCTCATGACCATCCTCTCTCATTTGAATTTCCCAGATAATGTGCGGACTTGGATTCATCTGTGTATTTCCTCCCCCTCATTCTCCATTAATCTTAATGGCTCTCTTACTGGTAATTTCAAGTCCAGTCGTGGCTTGAGGCAGGGGGACCCATTATCTCCTGCTCTCTTCATTCTTGTCATGGAAGGTTTCACTCAGTCCCTCAAGAGTCAAACCCAGATTGGTCGGTTTCAATACCACCCTAGATGTAGCTCCCTCAATCTCTGTTCAATAGCCTTTGCTGATGATCTGTTCATCCTGTCCAACACTGACAAGGAGTCCATCCGGGTTATTAAATCCTCTATTGACTTGTTCAAAGCCCAATCGGGTTTGTCCCCAAACCTTGCTAAAAGTGAAATTTTTGTGACTGGGACGTCTAATTCTAGGAAGCATTGGATTTCTAACTGCTTGGGTATCCCGCTTGGATCCCTTCCCATTAAGTATCTTGGCCTCCCACTCATTAACAAAAAGCTCTCCTACATGGATTGCCTCCCGCTTTTGGACAAACTTAAGGCTAAGATTTCTAGTTGGACTGTCTCTAAACTTTCCTACGGGGGTCGCTTGCAACTTATAAATTCTGTGCTTCTTGCTATGGTTAGATATTGGACTGCTGCTTTTTTCCTTCCTAGGAAAGTTGTCAAGGATATTGAAAGCATTCTTCGGTCTTTCCTTTGGGGTAGTCCTAAAAAAGCAAAAATCAAATGGTTGGATCTTTGTAAACCCAAGGACGCTGGGGGTTTAGGTCTTCCTAATCTGTCCCGGTTGAACAATGCATACCTAATGAAACAAATCTGGTCCATCTGCGATGAGAAAGAATCTCTTTGGGTGAAGTGGGTGCATACAATTATCCTCAGGGGTGCTTCTCTTTGGGAAGCTGAGCCTAAACCTAGGGACTCGTGGGTTTGGAAACGTTTGCTCTGGATCCGGGACCAATTCGAGCCTTTCATAAAACGTGAGATTGGGAGTGGCTCTTCTACCTCCTTCTGGTTTGACCCTTGGCACCCATGGGGTATTTTGATTAAGTACTCTCCTGACCTGAAGCGTAAACTCAACATTCCTTTAAATGCTAAGGTCTCTCAAGTCTTGCAAGGTACTCAATGGAATTTACCTTTTGGTCGAGGATGGGATAACCAAGTTATTGAATTCTATAATTCCTGTAGGTCTATCCCTATTTCTAATGGTCCTGATGTTTGGAGATGGTCACCTTCCAGTAAATTTTCAATTCATAGTGCCCTTTGGGACACTGTTGGCCCTCTTCCCAAGGTTCCTTGGTCTAAGATTGTCTGGAGTAGGTGCCTTCTCCCTAGATTTGCTTTCATCCTTTGGATTGCATTTTGGGAGAGGCTACCTACTCTTCAAAAACTTGCCCAGTGGGGTGTTGCGGACAATGACCTCTGTCATCTTTGTCAGGGTCACCAGGAAACCCATAGCCACTTGTTTTTTCTCTGTCCCTACTCTAGAAGGGTCTGGACCGCCATTACCCACAAGTTAAACTGTAGATCCATTGAGCTTAATTGGGATCGAATCCAGGACTGGTTACTGAACTATAACTGGAGCTCTAAGTTCCAAAGAGACTTGGTTTTCCTTAGCTTCTCCATTACTGTTTACCTCCTCTGGAGGGAGCGTAATCAAAGGTTTCACACAAGAACTTGTAGGCATGAGGATAGTACTACAGTGGATGTCATGAACAACATTAGGTTTGCTGCCACATCTTGGAGGAAGGTTAGGAAATCCCACAATAACTGGGTCATTGCAATCAATCTAGGTCTTCCGTCTTCTATCTTCTTTGCTGGGAATTAACTCCTGTCATCCCATTTCCTTATTGTTTCCTTCATTGTTTTGATGCTGGTTAATTCTTATGCCTGCCTAGTTCGTGGTACTGCTGTTGTTTGTTCCTTTTGTGCAGGGGCTTTTGGGTTGCTCTGGGATGCGCCTTCTCGTTGCTGCTGGTCCTGGCTGACACTTCATCCGTTACATTATCCGCGCCCATATGCTGTGGTTTTGCAACTCTGCTCTCTGGGTCTTGTCTGGGCTTGCTGGAGTTTGGACCGGATCCCTTACTCTGGTTGTTTTGCTTCTAGAATCTGGAATGGTGAACCATTTATTGGCTGTTCCTTCGGTGGCCGGTGTGATTCTCAGTCTTTCCCATGCTCATTTTGTGTCTGGCTCTTGGCTTCTACTGACTACTTATGGCTGTTTTGGGGTGCTTCATGGATGGAACTCAGGGGAATTCTATGTTTGATTGAATGGGAGGACTTGTGGTGCACTATTTGCTTTATAATATTGGGCTACGGCTATGGCTTCGTCTCCTTCATCCATTTTGTAATTATGAGTATTGTCTGTAGTTATGCAGCTAGGTTTGTTAGCTTATGCTGGTTCGTCTGGAACCTTTTTGTAAGGTTGGCAGTACATTTTGTTAGATTCTGTAGGCCACCTTTTCTTTTGAACGGCTGTATTGATACTGACAATGCTGCGGGTTGCCACTATGGGCAACCTTCTCTGTAAATTTTGTTTATTTGCCCTCGAGCTTTTATAAAATTTAAATTACAAAAAAAAAAAAAAAAAGTTACTTTCCTATCACAAAGAATACCTGACACACTTCTCCACTTTTACCACCTCACATGTACCATGTGATTCACATCTAGATCTTAAATACCTAAAACTTTTACTCACGAGAATCTCTTGGTCTTTGAGTTTCACATAAGGTAATTACATTTCATATACTGTCTTCTTTCAACTCAATTTAAAGCCTTTTTTTTCTAGTGTCTCCTGCTAACATTCCAGCTTACCATTGACTTTTTCACTAGTCTCATCCACCAACACAATGTCATATGCAAATATTAGTTCAACATCCACATTTCGGCCTTGTTCAGCTGGCTGGATCCTTCTGAGCAGACAAAGCCCAGTCCTCTAACTGTGTTTGGACATAAAAAATCTCTTTTGAAAAACCATCACTCTTTTATTTCGAAAACGCAAAGAAAAGCAACGTTTCTCTCTCTTGCTCTTTTTTACTGACAATACACCGACTCGGTATCTTGCACAAAATCCGATACAACCCAAATACCATCTCGGTTTAACTCTCCTTCCAAACAAAATCCCAATCTGAATATCTCATATCCAAGCACTTATGAATAAGGTATACCACTCTCCCTTTTACCTTTTGTTTTAAATAAAAAAAGACACTGCTCATAAGCACCATATTACACGAAAAGTTGGTTGCAGCGCCTGGAGATATAGATTAACATATGAAATGGCAAAATACCATCCTCGCAATCATACTCATTCACTGTTCACAGAAAAAAGGACCACGTGATTATGTTTATAAATTGTAAACAGAACCACTTAGAAGTAGGTCGTCACTTAAAACATTTCAAATTCTTTCACCTTATCCGAAAAGAAAACTCGGGAAGAAAACATATATCCAAACCTGACGATTGTGGAGCTGACGATCAATATATATCTGTCCCTCGGTAATATAACCTGTCAGATCTGGTGTTGGATGTGTGATGTCTGGCCAACGCGGGGAAAATTAGAACAAGGCAATTGAACTGAAAAATACTTCCGAAGGAGAAAGAAAACTGCAACGTCACAAGTTACCGTCATTTGGCATAGTCAAGATAGGTATCTGAGTGATAGAACCCTTGCGCCCCTCAATACGTCCAGCACGTTCATAGATAGTAGCAAGATCAGTATACATATAACCAGGATATCCACGTCTTCCGGGCACTTCCTCACGAGCAGCAGAAACCTGATAGTTACAATTAGTTCTTCATTTGTGAGAATATGCTATCAGATAATATACAAGATTGATTTGAGTTCAAGTAATATTCTAATTTTGCATAGAGATGGCAGTAACGGACAACTACAGTGCATCCTGCCGAGTACCTCGCGAAGGGCATCGGCATAGGAACTCATATCAGTCAAGATTACAAGAACATGTTTCCCACATTCATATGCTAGATATTCAGCTGTTGTTAAAGCAATACGAGGAGTGATGATACGTTCTATTGTTGGATCATTGGCCTGTAATAAGAACAATATATAAAGTTAGCCAACAAGGGAGATTCTTCATCCAAGCCTCCATGTTCATTTAACAAAGAATCTCCACAGGAGTAAAACCCTGTATAAGCCCACAGAACAGCTACGAAGAGAATATACCAGGTTCAGGAAAAGGGTCACCCTCTCCATTGATCCATTTTCCTCGAAATCACGTTTGAAAAATTGTGCAGTCTCCATATTGACCCCCATAGCAGCAAAGACAATTGCAAAATTGTCCTCTTCACCGTCCTGAGACAATGAACAGAAGAATAACAAAGCAAAAAATCATAAGAACTTCAAAGCATGAAGAATCTTCAGAAAATAAAGATCAAGTGAGCAATTTCAATAGGCATACAATGCCGTTAATTCAAGTGAATTAACATACTGTTAAATCACCTTAGTAGAAGGAAAGTTACTTCAAAGGCAAAAGAAAACAATACTTAATATCCGTACTATGGTTGCATTGGCATGTCAAAAACATACCTGAAGAAGATTGTCAGATTTCTCCAATCGCTTCACCAAACCTGCCTGACGACATATTTGAGCTGCAATTTCATTATGTGGAAGACCAGCAGCTGAGAAAAGAGGGATTTTCTGCCCTCTAGCAATTGAATTCATGACGTCAATTGTTGAAATTCCAGTCTGTATCATTTCCTCGGGATAGGTCCTCTCACTAGGATTGATTGAGCTCCCTTAAGTAGAGCAAATTGGTGCAAGAAATAAGCATACAAATGAGAATCACTAACACTAATTTGCCCCTCAAGATTTACTAACCAGATATATCCAAATAAGCTTCAGGCAAAATAGGAGGACCATTGTCGATGGGCTTTCCTGAACCGTTAAATATGCGTCCCAGCATGTCGAGTGAGACAGGAGTTTTTAATACCTGCAAACAATTTGTTGATGCCATTGCAGTTCCAGTATAAGTTTTTTTAACCAAATTCTTGCTCAGAGAACAACAGAAATTTTTGTGAAACATAACTATTCTTTCTTTTAATATCCTAAAAAGTTGTTTACTTCCCAAATTTAACTTTTTATTCAGGACAAAAAATATAATTTTACCGAAATGCATTAACAATAAGTAATTAATAGAGGAGATGATAGAACTGGTAATTGGTAATAGTTTCAATTATCAAATAAATGCATTAAATGATATCTCCAAAATAACTTAGATTTCTCAAGTTGGACTATGAAAATGTGATGAAGGGAATATATTTGCTTTAATTCAAAGAACAATGACATGTATCAATACCACAGAATCACATATGAACAAATAAAAATCAATACATAAATAAGTGCAAAACAAAAGGATCTCATATTAAAGTAGACTGGCCCCGCTGCTGAGGGGGTTCATGAAAGGGAAAAACCTCTGTTCAAAACCCTCATTTCTAAATTTCATGAGGAGAAAATCAAGAGACCAACTTACTTCACCAGTAAACTGAACGGTTGTATATTTGTTGTCGATTCCAGATGTGCCTTCAAAAACCTATTAACCATGGCAGGAAATAACACAAAGACAATCAATCCTTTTGATGCTGTTACCAAGGCAAGATTACATGACTCTACGTCAAGAGAACAAACATAGAACTGATAGAATTTTAATATGAGTCCTTAGCATGCGTGAATAGTCAAGTAAGAGTGAGGAGGACAATAACTACTGCATTAAAGCATTCAAAATCATGCTGTTATTTGTCCATTATGATATGTCAATTCAGAACGTTATTTCCGAAGATGATGAATTAAGACCACTCGAAAGATTAAGTGATAAATTTGGAAAGATGAAAGATCATAATGGGGGAACATTTCAGTCCAAAATCACATTTAGAAGAAAGTTGATCATAAACTCGAGATGTATGAGCCTTATGTAATAGCATGATTTAGGGTTGAACATGAGAAAGCATTACTTAGAGAACTAAGAGTGTGAGATTTGATCATTAGCAGAAGTTGGAAGTCATTGTCCTAAGAAAATCAACAAGTGACAAGAATGTGATATGATCAATGAGCACACATAAATTATATTTTCAACTATGGCAAAAATGTTATGCTAAAAATGTTGTCCTAAATGATACTTAAAGTTCAATAAATATACTGAGATTCTATTTAAATTTTAATGGCTTAAGATATAGAAGCTAATCTAACTAAAGTATGCTTCATGGAAACAAAAAGGCAAGAAGCGTGTGGAACACATACATAACCATGAAGAAAATGTATAAACTTGTAATTTAATCAAAGTTGCAATTTGCACTGGATTTCATAGGTAAAATGAATTGATAATGAAATACTTAAACAGAAAAAATAGCTACAAAGGAATCTAGTTCTGAAAGCAAAATGTGTTTTAACTAAAGAAGACATAACAACATCACCTCAATCCATCGTCCAGCTACTCTTGAGTAATAGAATGACCAAGGATGTCGAACAAATAACTGAAAGAGTACCGTGATATTAAATATTTATGCCTGATGCTTATGATTTACCTGAACAACAGCCTTCTCCCCATCAACTTCCAATACTTGTCCACGTCGAGTTGTTCCATCTCCTAAGCGAATATTTACAATTTCCTGGTACTTAGGACCCTGCCATACAGAATAAAAGATTTTCAATAAAAAGTAGAGTCGTATATAAAAAAAAAATGAGGAGATGAGAATACACACCTTCACTTTTTCAAGAATGACAAGTGGCCCAGCAACTCCAGAAACAGTTCTGTACTCTGCAGAGTACAACGGTGTGAGAAACTTAAGCTCTTCACAGTATTTCATGATTAACTATCATAGACTAAAAAGGTTCTAGTGCAAAGGAACACTAATGGACAAATTTTCAGATATATTAAAGAAACTTCGTGCATGATAGTCCCCATAGTTAGTTGCTAACATGTGCTTCTAATCCAGCCGGTGGTGCAAATATGAACCAAAGAACCAAAGTTGGAGGTGCAACATAGAAAACTCAGAAGAAGCTCTTCAGACATGGAACGATGTGGTATCAGGCTCATAACAACCCTCATTCCTAGGTAGTAACACAAATATTTCGAATGCAAGAACAGCTATTCAACCAAACAAACCCAACTTTGTCCATCTGGATCCTAATCATAACTTCTCTAACCATAATTGATTATCGAAAATCTCTAGCACACTGCTCGAGCAAGACATGCTGTGCATAAATTTCCCTTTACAGAATTCATAGAGAAGGAACAAAAATAGACGGATGTATATAGATATAATTACCCATGCCAATCTCGAGAGTTCCCTCCTCCATATCGACACCGTTTTGAGCCACACCCATGATTTTCTGAACCTGACTACAAAACCACAAAAGTTAAAATTGTCAAAGCATATGCATGACAGATAAGTAATCTATCAGGCGTATGCAGAGCAAAATCACTAGATTCTGATTTCACAGATCGCTGAATATCTCCACCGGAGTTCAAAACGGGAAATTCAAATCCAACCAATGCTTATTATCATAATAAATTATTTACTTTGGACAGGAAACAACAACAGTAACATGAATGTATTGTGCGGAAGATAAACTGCAGTCAGGCAGTTAAGGATGAGAGCATACGAGTGTGAATGCGTATAAGAGAAAAGAACAAAACAGGACCGGAGCAAAGATAAAAGCTTACCTTGTCGCCTGCAGTCAAAGAGGAGAGAGATGAGAGCCAAAGAGAGGGAGACGGGAAGAATTAAGACGAAGCTGTGAGATCTGATGGAGATGGAGATGGATTCCAATAATTATCGGTGTAAGATCGTTATTTCGGTAAAATTACAGACTCAAAACTCTTTTCTCTTCCTCTCGCCGGTTATTTATGTCACGGGTTCTTTTAATCCAAACCAAAAGATCTTTTGGCTGTTGAATCCATTTTGCCATACAAAAAATGTTATTCAATCACTGAATAAATAATTATTAGATCTAAACGAAATTGTTGCTCTTGTTATTTTAGCTAAATTAATAAGCACGCATTATAAGTTGATAAAACACGTCTGTTTTATTTATTTTAATGTCATTGATGATACCTTCATGATCGGTATTGTATATTGAAAAAAAAATATGGATTTTGTTTATCAATTTGAAGTGTGTTTTCATCAATTTTCAATTTTTAATGATATTTAATTGAATCAGGTCTGAGATAAACACATTTTGGAAGTGAAATAAGTCGAATGTTTTGATTGAGCATACTTTGTTTTTCCTAAAGAAAGAAAAGATGGCAAAAGAATGATTCTTTAGAATTGAACTTTTGTATAGATCATACTTTGACTTATACTATATTTTATCCATTAATATTTTAAAAGTAGTTTAAGAAATGACCTATTATTTATTTATACATGTATCATTATTTAACTAGGTCATGCATACCATTTGGTTTGGTTAGTACTCGAACAGTAAATATATTGACAACTTCAATATAGATGTGTGAGTATTGATGTCTACACCTTATCAATAAAAAGTATTATGATTCTTGTGTAAATATTAGTGAATGACTTGATCTGTTCTTTTTTAGTGTTATTGTTGGATTGAATGTTTATTTTTGTGCAATGTTATTTCTGGGGAGTAGATTTGGATGGGTGCAATGCAGTCTCGTGTGGTATTATGAGTGCCAGGTGGCAACTAGCTAGTGAACAACATCTGGTGACGAGCAATAGGCCAAAAAGGCCATGGTATATTTCTCTCTTTCTTTTGATTGCCACACATAAAATGGACCCACGGGACTCATGGTGTCTTCCTGGAAATATCCGAGAAAGTAATTAAATATTATTAAAGTAATATAAAGTGATAAAAATAAAAAAAATAAGTAAAAAACAAAAAATGAAAAATTTTCAGTACGCGAGTAAGTTGAGATTTGGACCTCAAATCAAAAGTATGTTATTTTCAGAAAAGATCTTTCCATATATTCTCCAAACATGTTATAATCATACAAGTACTACGAAGATAAAAAAATTATTACAATTTCATCAGTTTATAAGGATATATAACTATATAAACGAACTAAATATATTATTAGAGACCAAAATCTTTACTATATTTTACGTTAAAACTATCATCACGTCCAGTTACAGTAGAAGTTTGAATATCTTTGTCATAAAGAAAAGTATGCTAAAAGTAGAATGATTGCATAACAGTATCAAATAAAATATTCGTCGGCGTGTACTGACTAGGCTGACCGTGGAAGCTGGCTTCTTAACTGGTTGAGGTTCCTATTATAGTCTCTGAGTGGTTGAATATGAGGCTCATATTCTTCAATATTTATGATCTTAAGCAAAATTACTCAACTCCAGATAATCCACCACCCTGTTAGCTGCATCTAGACCCGTCACATAAGATTTCTCCTGTAAAAATCACTTCAACACTGCCCATGATTCAAAACAGCTTTGCAAAATGATCACTTAATGTGGCGATCCATTTTGAGCTATAATATTCGAAACAATTCATTTGACATATTCTGCTAAAAAAATACGAAGCATCAATATCAAATCAAATACACGTCAGTAAATTGACGTAGAATGACGTCATCAGAAGTTATAAAAATAAAAACATCAAAATAATCTTTAATCATTAATATATAAAGTCTAGGCAAAATCCAAAATCCAATACACTAATCGTAAACTTATGCCAAATTTCTAAGTCTCGAAACAATAAATCTCGAATTCACAAATAAATGTCTTCGACATGAATCCCATGAATAAAAAAATCCAACAAGTCCTCGATCCTCAATATCCCCACTCAAAATATGTCATACCCCGTACATTTTAGTCCGGCTTTTAATGACTAGAAAACAACTAAATTTGTAGTTGCAAGAAGTGTATAGGTCCTGAAGTTTAATTAAATAAAACATAAGGGGGGAAATAGACACAAAGGGGAAATTGAGGGGAATTTGGGCAAATACCAAGGTTTGCCAACTTCTTATGGGAAGTTATACAACCATTGTATAACCCCCCATTATCAACCGTTGGTTAGCACACCAAAAGGGGAGAAAAGAAATGCCTGGAGAAGACGAAAAGAGAGAGAGAAGAGAAAGAGAGGAAGGAAGAAGGCCAATCTAGGTGCAACCTCTACCGAAATTCTGCAGTAAATCTGTAAGCTAACTAGAAACAAAGGCAAGTAATCTTTCTATACGCTTTATGCAAATTTTGTTACTTTAGGCCCCATGTTCTTAGAAAGAGAAAACTTGGATCACACATTAGTAGTTTTGACTTGTCTATGTTAAATGCTTTACTATATGTAATTGTTGTTGCTAGTTGCATAAAGTCTTGTTCTTTGGGCCATATTTCTGAAAATAGTTATGTGGTGCTTTGTTGTTTGTCAAGCATGCCCATGAAAGTGTAATCTTGATGTGTTTATTGTCTTGTTCCATTCTTGTGTTAGTTGTCTACACCTAGATGTTTGAGAGTAAGTGCAGGGAATTGAAGGATGAATGATGGTGTGGTTATAGACTTGTTGTGTTGGGAATGTTGATGGTATCTTTTGAAGGTTGTGAATGATAGAAGGTTAAGAGTGGATATTATTAGACATAATTAAGCATCAAATCATGTTAGTTGTGTGTTAAGCATGATGAATCCAGGAGTTAAGATGGACCTTGAAGGGTTGAACATGAAAGGGGTTGAAGAAGAAAGGTGTTGGGTGGAAGTTACTGCAGAAAACTGCAGTTTAGAACTGTCAGAACACTTCGAACACCTACATTAGGCGCTCTATATCACATTAGGCGCCTAATGTAGCGTTCAATGTGTCCTGAAGCATCTCCGAACACTTCGAACACCTACATTAGGCGCTTCATGTCACATTAGGCGCCTAATGTAGCGTTCAATGTCATATTAGGCGCTTCATGTAGGCGTTCAATGTCTACGGCACATCCCCGAACACTTCGAACGCCTAATATAGGCGCTCTATGTCACTTTAGGCGCCTCATGTGGCGTTCCAAGTATACTGGAAGTCTTTTTGACCCTTTAGGTGCCCTATGTAAGTGTAGCAACTTTATACACTTCCTTTGAACATAAAATGCAATGGTATTTGAGGTGTAATTGAGGAATAGATGGTAAGATTGACTAAGTAAGAATAAGATTGAATCCCAAGCGAATTAGTGAGACGAACGGACTTGGAAAGATACAAACAGGGAGTGTTTGAGATGCAAGACCGTATACTTGATATGTAAGATGTGTGTGTGAGATACCTTTATTATCTTCCATTGCTCCTAAATTACAAAGTGTTTTGAAAGTGTGCTAGAGTTGTAAACATTAAGTGTGAATGAGTAGGGTTAAGTATGAATTCGAAGTGGATTCGTGATACGAAAGGGCATGAAGTGGTATGAATGAGGTGTATTTGAGTAGTAAACGTTAAGTGTGAATGAGTAAAGTTAGGTATGAATCCAAAGTGAGTTAGTAATATGAAAGAGCACAAAATGGTAAGAAAAGGGTGTGTTTGAGGAAGTATGAACGAGCAAGGTTAAGTGTGAACTCGAGATGATTTCGTAATACGAAGGGACATGAAATGATACGAGCAGAATGTGATAGGGGTTCGGGACTTTGTACTTGATATGTAAAGTGTGTGTGCATGTTTACACGTTTGATATGATGTTACATGAGCATTTTGCATCATGACATGGGCACTTGCATTTGATTTGAGAATTGCTTTGCGAAAGAACATGTGTTTACAAGAAAAGTTTGAAGTTTTCGAAAGACAAGATGGCTGCTGGTTGATCGCAGGGTATAAAAGTCACGCCTGCGAAAGCAGGGTATAAAAGCGTGATCTGTGAATCAACAACAGGGTATAAAGTATTTTATGGGGCCGTGGACCTATCAGCACGGAAAATAAAGTTATTTTATGGGGCCGTGGACCTATCAGCACGGAAAATAAAGTTATTTTATGGGGTCGTGGACCTTTCAGCACGGATATATGATATATGTAATAGGGCCGTGGACCTTTCAGCACGGGGTATAAAGTTATATGTTATGGGGCCGTGGACCTTTCAGCACGTTGTATAAAGTTCTGTTTGCTGTGGACTGATCACCCACAGGGTATAAAGTTCTGCTACGCGAAGAATATGATAAGAAGTATTATAAAAAGTTTGTGAAATGACACGCATGACATGTTTATGAAAGAAGACTTATGCATGGGTGTTGTGTGTGGTTTTAAAGAAGTTCATGCATCATGTTACACGAAGCATAAGATTTGACATGTAAGAAATGTGACTAGCTTATGACTTGCTTATGTGATATGTTGTTTTAGTACATGTTTGTTCTCGTATCTGTGTATCATTTATGTGTTTTATCTGTTTGAGGAATTCTTATGAAGATGCTATTTGCTAACCCGAGCACCTTATTTTGGGCAATGACTTGTACACTGGTGACTCGTCGTGTGTGATCCCGTAAGGTGTATAGACGGGTTACTTGCTGGCGATAATTTCGCTAAGAACAGATACTCTATTCTTTTTCAGGTGAGACAGAATATGAAATGATATTTATCGAAGATGATGGCGAGTGGGTTCAGTGGGAAGATGGACATGGAAGTAGATAGATGGTTGCTCACTTTCTTTATGTTGGAAAACTCGATGTTTATTATGCTGTACTGGAGGATAAGTTAGACAGTTGACTGAACACCCTTTTAGTTCCGCTGTACTTTCTGGTTGTATAAATGATGATAAAGTTTTAAATTTGATGACGTTTCCGCTGATTTATCTTACGTCGTGAATGATGTACACTTGATCTGCTTGACGCTTCGTAGTTCTCATAGTAGACTACGGCGGGTGCACTGGTTCCGATGACGGTATCGGGCCGGGGCGCTACAAAATAGTCCTCAACGTATACTAGATCATGTTTCCTGATTCTCTGCAAAACAACATTAGGGTATAGTATGAACGATAACACATCGGTAAGTAACCTGTCTGTACCCACTGTGGGATCATACACAGAGAAACAAATGTAATATATAATTAACTACATTTGCAAGTCCTAATCATATTCATAATTATACATATATATGTATATATACAGAGCAACATCTGCAAGTCATAATCATATTCACAATTATACATATATATGTATATATACGTGTTTTAAAAAACATATATTATTATTTATATATTAGTGTCAGAACTCAAATAATTGCTTTGAAAAACGCCGGTCACCACTCACACAGAGTACATTAATTTTCATTTCACCACCTTCACCTATATTCAGTTGGCCTACATACATATATATCTATACACACACAAATATTATATATATATATATATCTACACACACATGAACACACTTACCACAGCTTCACATATTAAGGTGCCACCAATTTTCATATATAAAGTTTCGGTCATGCCTGAAACTTAGATTCCAAACTCATGCATATATAGTATTAATCGGCACACATGAATATATATATATATATATATATATATATATATATATATATATATATATATATATATATATATATATATATATATATATATATTCAGCTACATATGAATATGTATATTCATTCATTTATACTATACCGATATCGAGTTAGAATTTTATTCGGCAAAATTTCTCCTTTCTTCCTCCAAATAGATGCGGGCCGAATCCACTGTTGGTGGATATAAGGGTGGCCGACTATTACTATATTATGGTGTATGGTTTAAGATATGTGCGCGCGTGTATATGTACATATAACTAGGGAATTAGGGTTTATATTGAACCAAAAATCCTCCTTTTCTCTCCAAGGAGGTGCTGCCGTTTTTTCTCAGTTGGGGAGGGAAGAATAGACAATTGGAATTGGGGGAATGAGTATGGTTTTGATTTTTGGTTATGGGTATATATATATATATATATATATATATATATATATAATTTTGTAAATCTACTATATGTGTGTGTAGATAATTTATGGTAGATTTACAAAATTATTTATAGGTAAATCTCTTATTTAATTCTATCCACTAATTTTCTATTTTAATCCAAATACTACATGATAAATTTTATCTATATCTAACTTTTACTCCCTTTTCTTATTATATTTTTTTTATTTTTATTTATTTCCCTAAAGCACGGGATACAACAAAGTGAGCCTCCGCCATTGATATTCCGGCCAAGTCATTAACTTTTTATATTTTCTTGCACGCTCTTCTTGGCTATTTTAACACTTACCTCCACTGCTCAGCACATGTGATGATGGATCTGTTAGCCCAAAATAAATACGGAAGCAAATAAAGTTACCTCCGGCCATTGTCGTTTGTAGAAGCCTTCTTCGTGTTGATGTAGTCCTTAGGGTAGTCTTCTAGCCTTGTTCCTCTTGGCTTGAATGAGATGGTTTGATGGACAACCATAGGCTCTTATTTATAGGCTAGGCTAGGGACCCCCTAATCCTGTCTTGATTAGAGTCCGTACCATCACAAACTCTACTGTATGGTGATAATCCCTTACCACCAAGGAGTTGTAGTCAAATACAAGTCTAGGAGATAAGATGACATGGTGATCCACACTATATGTGATTTAAATTAATAAATCACGGGATAAATCTTAAAGATAAACATTACGTCTAATATTTATCCAACATTCTTCCACTTGGATCAAATGTCAACACTAGACAACACTACACAAGTGACTAAGTAACTTGGCCAAAACAAAAATGTCACTCGAACAACTTGACTACCTCGATCGAAAATATAACACATACGAATCAAGGCGGTTGCGCTCTTAGATTAAACAACGAGCACTCCCTTCCAAGTATTACCATGCATTATACAAACAATCAAACAAAATGAATGATTTACTATAAATCATCTCAAAATGGGTCCTCGTCCATGGATCAAATAGATCCTACAACTTTAATTGCGCATATTCAAAGTCAACAAATGTCTAGACAAAATAAGATCAAAGTACAACAAATCAAGGAGAATTAAGAAGTCCCACATCAGCAGCATGATCCCTGAAAACTTTAACCGGTAATTCTTTAGTCATAGGATCAGCTACCATTGACTCCGTACTAATGTGTTCAATCTTTATTTCTCCTTGTTTGACATGATCTCTGACCTTCAAATACTTTATGTCGATATGTTTACTGCGACTCCCACCTTTATTATTTTTCGTAAAGAACACTGCCGCTTTGTTATCGCAAAAAATCTTAATTGGTCTATCAACACTATCGACAACTTTAAGACCACTGATGAAGTATTTCATCCAAAGAGCCTGTGACGTAGCTTCATAGCATGCAATGGTCTCAGCCTCCATTGACAATAGGTGACACACAATTCTGCATAGCAAATTTCTCAAGTACTTTGATGATGTAGGCCTCCTGAGAAAGACCAAGTATTTTACTTGTTCTATCTCTGTGAATCTCTATGCCAAATATATAAGAGGCTTCACCTATATCCTTCTTATCAAAGTTCAAAGCGAGAAATCGCTTAGTCTCATGCAATAACCCAAGATCACTGCTTGCTAGTAGAATATCATCCACATATAGGACTAAGAAAATGTATTTGCTCCCACTCGTCTTGAGGTATATACATTGATCAACAATGTTCTCTACGAAACCGAATGAAGAGATTACCTCATGAAACCTGATGTTCCATTGACGTGAAGCCTGTTTAAGCCCATATATGGATTTATTCAATTTGCAAACCAGTTGATCATTATCAGAATTGACAAAGCCTTCAGGTTGACGCATGTATACCTCTTCATCAAGAACCCCATTCAAAAAAAACGCAGTTTTCACATCCATTTGATGTAGCTCGAGATCAAAATGAGCTACTAATGCCATGATTATCCGAAATGAATCCTTCTTTGAGACTGGAGAGAAGGTTTCATGGTAATCAATGCCTTCTTTCTGAGTGAATCCTTTGGCCACAAGTCTAGCTTTATATCGTTCGATATTACCAACTGAGTCTCTCTTGGTCTTAAAGACCCATTTGCATCCCACCATAGAGGCTCGGGTTGGTAATGGAACGAGTTCCCAGACCTTGTTTTTAGCCATTGATTCCATCTCTTCTTTCATGGCATCATACCATAGTGACGATTTGTCACAACTCATGGCTTGTGAAAACGAGATAGGGTCATGATTTAGTCCAATGTCATAATCGGACTCTTGAAGATATACAACATAATCGCTAGAAATTGCTGGCCTTTTAGTTCTTGAGGATCTTCGTACTCCCACTGGTTCAGTAGATGTGGGATTAGTGGGTTCAGTTTGTTCTTGATGTGATTCTTCAATTTGAGGTTGTACAATTGGCGGCTCTTCATTTTGTTGAATAGCAACCGAATTGTCCACATATAAAGGTACAACATGTGTATCCCTTATTTCCTCAAAATCGAATTCTCGATTCGAATCACTCCCACTGACTTCATGATCCTCTAGAAACTTAGCATTTCTAGCTTCGACCACTTTAGGAGTATGTGAGGGACAACAAAATCTATATCCTTTGGAGTTGACTGCATATCCAATAAAATAACCGATTTTCGTTCGTTCATCCAATTTCTTTATGCTTGGGTTGTATACCATAACTTTAACTGGACAATCCCATATGTGTCAATGTTTTAAACTTGGTTTCCAATCATTCCATAACTCGAAAGGTGTTTTAGGAACGGCCTTAGATGGAATCCTATTTAAAACATACACAGCGGTTTTTAGAGCTTCACTCCAAAAGGATATAGGCAAATTCGTTGTGCTAATCATGCTCCTTACCATGTCCATAAGAGTCGGATTTCTTCTTTCAGCAACACCATTTTGTTGTGGTGTGCCAGGTATGGTGTATTGAGCAACAATACCCTCCTTTTGAAGGAATTCGGCAAATGGACCAATCATTTGTCCCTTTTCTGTGTAACGTCCATAATATTCACCATCTCTATCGGATCTGACAATTTTAATTGTCTTCTCCTTTTGTTTCTCTACTTCTAATTTGAAGATTTTGAACGCATCAAGTGCTTCAGATTTTTCAAATAGAAGATAGAGATACATGAACCTTGAATGGTCGTCGATAAATGAAATAAAATATTTCTGACCATTCAAGCAAGGTGTATGAAAAGGTCCACAGATATCCGTGTGTATGATTTCAAGAGGTTGAGAACTTCTTTTGGCACCCTTAATGGTCTTGTTGGTTTGCTTGCCCTTTATGCATCCCACACAAGTACCTAAATCAGTGAAATCTAGAATTTATAAAACTCCTTCATTCACTAATCTTTTCATTCTTTCGATTGAGATATGTCCCAACCTTTTGTGCCAAAGACTTGATGAGTTTTTATTGATAATACAACGCTTTGTACCAGTTTCTATTAAAAGAGTATGCTCGTAAATGGGATCTAACTCAAGTTGAAACCAGTTTTTCAAAATGAGCCTATAAGATTCCACTCCTTCAACAGTAGAGCGCATCCGGTTTTTCAGAATAGATGCATTGCTCACTTTCATTTGGCTTCCTCAGGTTTAGAAAGCCCTGCATGGTTTTCGTAATGTGAATTGTAGAACCACAATCAATCCACTATGTATTATCAAAAAACCTCAGTAAAATTAGATTCATGACACACAAAGAACAAATTACATTTCTTCTCCAGCCATCCTTTATACATAAGACAATCTTTCTTCCAGTGTCCATTTTTCTTGCAAAACCGACATGTGTCTTTATTGCCGGTTTTCTTCATTGGAACACCTTTGTCCTTCTTTGCATTTCTCTTAAAATGAGTCGCAAGATGCACAGACTCAATGGACTCATTTTTCAACCTCTACTCCTCTTGAACACACATGGTCAGAAGTTCATTAATTGACCAGTTTTCTTTATGTGTGTTGTATGAGATCTTAAATGGAGTAAACTCCGAAGGGAGAGAGTTGAGTATGAAATGCACCAGGAATGACTCCGAGATTTCAACCTTTAGGGAGCTTAATTTAGCAACAATGTCCCTCATCTCCATGATGTACTCGCGCACACCACGGCTTCTGTCATGGGTCATGTTTGAAAGCCTCTTCATAAGGGTGCTGGCTACCGCCTTGTCAGAGCTTACGAATTGATCATCAATGGCTTTCATGTAAGCTTTGACATTATCAAGATTAGGGATAGAACCCCTAATGCTTGGACTTATACGAGACTTGATGAGCATCATGCTGAGGCGATTAGATCGCTCGCAACGCTCGTAACTAGACCTCTCAGATGGCGTACTTGATTCCGTGAGATTTGGTGGTTTTTCCTCACGGATTGCCAGGTCTAAGTCCATACACCCTAGCGTCAAAAGGATATTATCCTTCCATTCAGTAAAATTGTCACCAGTCAACATTGGAGTTTTAGTAGAATCAAATAAAGCAGTAGTGGGAATAACTGCATGACCAAAGAAACACATATCATGCTATGAACATATATAACCAGAATGAATTAATCAAGTTAATTCAAATAGTATATTCTAAACCTTCCTGTGGGTAGAGGTCGCACTCATGCATAGAATATACTCAAAACGGTATGAAAATTAAACAACCAATATCTCCATACCTGTGGGCATAGGAAATGTATATGTTTAATTTTCTTGATCAATAAAATAACCAATTCCCTGTGGGGCAAATTGATTACCTTATTAATCAAAACCATAGGTATGATGACATTTTATTTTCTTTATACCATATAATTTTAAGATTTTGTGGCTAATCTTAAAATTAAGAAAATAATCCTCTATATGTCATCAACATATTTATAGTAATTTTTTAAAGCGATATGAAAATTAAACAACCAAAATATTTCCGTACCTGTGGGCATAGGAAATGTTTATGTTTAATTTTCTTGATCAATAAAGCAACCACTTCCCTGTGGGGCAGAGTGATTACCTTATTAATCAAAACGATAGGAATGATGACATTTTATTTTCTTTACACCGTACAATTTTAAGACGCTGTGGCTAATCTTAAAATTAAGAAAATAATTCTTTATATGTCATCAACTTTAAAACGATTTATATGACATCAACAAAAGATGAAAATCATAATGAAAATGTGAAATGAACCAATTCAGCAATACCCCAGGAAAGATCATGAATCAATTTCCTAGACAGGTATTACCATTCCACGTAAAATCCCAGGCCGTGCGGTGGGGTCACAGACGGTCCCGCTTAAGTACCGACTTTCTAGTCAGAGATTACGTGCACGGTGTATTTATCACACTTTTAATAGTTCACCTTTTGCATTTGCCATAAATTTTTCTCAATATATTTTCAGATAGAAGCAGCTTTGCTTTGTCACATGAAACAGATATGAAGCAACAATACAGAATCTCCAAATTTACGCAAAGGAAAAATTTAAAATTTAAATAAAAATATTAACTTAACTGAGTGACAGAGAGTATAGTATAAGGGACACAAAGTATAAGGTCAGGAGCATATTGCAGATGATCTTATGAATTTAAATTATGTACAACATTCGAAATCAGCAAAATCAGACAGAGGATAGTCATGCATAACGTGAAAACCATCATAACTTAGTTTGAGAAAATAACAATATACAATCAAGTCAGGTTATTATATGGACAATAATTATGATCAGCAGTTTCTCATCAATTAAAAGGGAAAATACCATCTTAAGGTTCTTGGTTTTCGAAAAGAGCATGCAATATTCATGCTACAGATTCTTAAATTCTCGAAATGATGGCCTATGAAATTCAAAGAACAAAAATGATATAAACTGATGCTTGCCATTTTCACTTATTGAGTGATCTGGGAAATCACGTTAGCCAAAAAGAAAATTTCTCCGGGAACAGAAATGAGATACAATCGTATGCAGCACTTTCGGCAGAATAACAATACACAACTGAATACTGAAGGCCTCGAAAACTATAATCCCGTAACCTTTGAACGATTGAATTGCATTAAAGGGTACGGAAAAAAGTTTTCTCAATACAAACGATATGGTCAGAGGTGGCTCTGATACCAATTGTTAGCCCAAAATAAATACGGAAGCAAATAAAGTTACCTCCGGCCATTGTCGTTTGTAGAAGCCTTCTTCGTGTTGATGTAGTCCTTAGGGTAGTCTTCTAGCCTTGTTCCTCTTGGCTTGAATGAGATGGTTTGATGGACAACCATAGGCTCTTATTTATAGGCTAGGCTAGGGACCCCCTAATCCTGTCTTGATTAGAGTCCGTACCATCACAAACTCTACTGTATGGTGATAATCCCTTACCACCAAGGAGTTGTAGTCAAATACAAGTCTAGGAGATAAGATGACATGGTGATCCACACTATATGTGATTTAAATTAATAAATCACGGGATAAATCTTAAAGATAAACATTACGTCTAATATTTATCCAACAGGATCATAATCGAAAGGATTTCTTTAGCTCAAGATGCTAACTTCAAATGGATGTTACATGATAAATATCTATATTACAAATCAACTTAAGCTAACAGCACTTGTTGCTGAGAATCATGAATCGAATTATACATTATTCTTCATGTGCACGTGTACAAGAAAATTTAAGAACAAAACGTTAGAACCATCTTTGTTCTTGTAACTAGTTGTCGACGTGCATGTCATATCACTTATCTATTTCTTGACCTCCATGACTCAACACTTCGACTGTGCATTAATTTAATCATTCTTATTAGGCAATCTCGTCCATAAAGACGTTCATTATTTAGCCTACGGTATTGGGTTCGAAATTATCATGACTCTCGTGATATTGTAGTACCGCTTCGGATTTTGTTTTTGGCTATTCATGCATATGTCTGTAAAACGCATGAGTTATTCCTTCAAGTATCTAAGTAAATCACAAACAAAACAACCAACGTTTACGTACCCTACGAGTTTTTCGATGAACGACCCAGAACATAGTTTAGTTGATATTTATGTTGGGTGTTGCTTCAATAGGTACTGAGTTCGATTCCAGAGATACGTACAGTGTAGGTTTATGGAAGTCATACTGAGTATCATTCTTATTCTACTCTTAGTTAATTACTTAAGATAAAATTGAAAGAAATCATGTAAATATTAGTCGAATGTAATAGGAACTTTGACCATTAATACTTAATATTTTAGAATATGAACAATATTTTTGTGACAAACCGGATGATAATATTCTTGTGAGTGAAGAAGTATACAGTAGTGATATTTTTGCAAAAAATCTTAGGTCTCGGTTTAAGATCAAGAATTTGATTCCCATCTCCAGTTTAAAAGAGAGAGAGAGAGACAAAAGAGTGATATTCTTGAAACAGTTTAAAATTTTCAGGTTGAGTATAAACATCCTATATTGTTGTATGTATGATATATGTAATAAATTGATCCCGAATTTTGCTTTCATACCCACCTGATCTTTTCATTTGTCTCTTGAAATAAAAAAAAAAGACGATGAATAACAAGTCATCTTATTGGATTCAATTGACACTGCTGGATACTTTTGTATCAGAATGATACCATAATCCAATGCTCGTTTTGGTTTGGGGAAAAAAAAAATAACCATCACCAATGTTATTTATCGATTTCATTTTACAACTGCATTAACAATAATTGGTAAACTGGTATAATCAGTTCTGGCCAAATCTATAAAATATAAATAAAATGATATTGAAATGACATTTGACAGCAAAAAAAAAAAAAATTTGTTCGCCTATCTTTGGTAAAAGAAAAAAGAAAGGACGTTTACCGGGAGAAACACATTAATACAAGTCATTGTCAAAGATGAAGAGACAAATCACAAAATATACTCAAAGTAAAAAAAAAAAATACCAATACAAAATATGTTTAAATCTTAGTTTCAAAAAGGGAGGTGGCTCCAAAATAGCCATGTATTTAAAAGTATGGGATATCCAACTCTCCTTCACCTTCCAGGCACTTGAACAATTGAGGCCACAAGTGCGTGCAAGTGGGGTCCACCGTCTTCTCACCTGACCCGTCATTAATGAAGTCGATGGCCCCATTAGTTATTATTATTCTCCGTTTAAGAATAAAATAAACTCCTAATGTTCTCGCCTTCATTGGTTAACGTTGTATTTAGATCATTGTCTATATTACAATCATTAAAACCTCACAAACTTATGAGTCTTTGAACAAACTGTTTATTGATTAATAAAAGACAAAATTGGAAATGTAATGAATACACTCACATTTTCAACAAAAGGACGACTTGTTTCATTTTTGGTTGCCTCGGACAGATTTTAAAATGATTATTGAACAAATATGATTATTTGTTCATTAATCAATCAAATATATATGATATATACGGGTCTTTTTCTGGCCAATTACCCTTTTACTTACATATAGTATAATTTATGTAACATTGTACTACTAGTTGATCTATGATCAACAAAAAATTTCTTTATGTGTCATGTAATTTGTTTCTATCTAATTGAGCCAGATTGATTATTAACATGACTAACTGTGAATATATATTACCAGTTATATACCCTTAGTTTCATTTTATTTCCTTAATTCTGAGACTAGGAAATCTTAGATTTAATTTTATAAAAATATCATGTCTCTATTTTACGGTGATATGTAATCTCTATTTCTTAAAAACATAGCTCAAAAGAGTTATGAGAATTCAAGTGTCATTTAGTTGGATTTCAACGCTTTTAGCTACAATAACCGTATAACATAAATAAATAATTATTTTGTTTTCCGTGTGAAACTCTCTCATTAGTCCATTGTCAACTTCTCAGTTTTCAAACATAATACAAGATTTGAGATGAATTATAATAATAAAAGAAATTGTAAATTGCTGGACCCAAACTAGAATCATTATTAGCATAAAACAAAGATTATTTGGACAGTTTGCAAATGGGATTTCCTCCAACTGAATATAGTTTAGAGAACTCTTAAATTATTACTCCTACTTTGTGGAGTAATTGAAATACATATGACTTAAATCCGTTTGAATCATTCAAATATCTAAATACAAAAACATATCTTTTGCGAATTCATAATTCCCCGACCTCAGGTTTATGGTCCAATATTTCTTCAGAAAATCCTAAAATATAGTCCACTTTTGATGATAAACCTGCTAGCTTTAGTTTAAAAAATATACTTGAAAATGACCAATAATGCGTAAATGATAAGCAACAACAAATCAAAGTATAGGCTATGTGGTTACGAAGGGGATATCTTCCGTGTTCCGGAGGTTATGGTCCTATCTCTGTTAGCTCAAATTTTTATTGCGTAAAGCATGTTTAATTTTGAAACTTATGTTCTGAAGACGTGGATAGAGCATACGTACAATTCTAACATATTCTGGATTTGTCGTAACTCTATAATAACTGAATCATATATCTCAATCTGTATATGAGCTGGGATGAGATCTCCTCACCGCGCGGTGAGTCACCGCGCGGCTGAGGACGCGACACGTGGCAGCAGTAGGGGTGGTGAGGCTGGATGCGGGTTACCCTCATTCAGCCTCACCACCCCTCCTTGCTGCCACGTGTCATGCGGTCACGCACGCGGTGAGGAGGATGCGGTGAGGGGATCCTATCCCATATGAGCTACATCAATAAGCTCTATAAAACTCATACGGATTTAAATAATTTAGTCATGTATCAAATGACATACTCTTTTGTAATTAATGTCTTTTATGTAAAACTGGGACGATTGGAGTAATTATAGAATCCATTTTTTTTGGTAGCATTATTTAAGAAGAAGAATAATACATAGGCGTCAACCACTCGTTGAACATATGGATAGTTGCTGATTTTGTCCCATCAATTTATAACTTCCTGTGCGGTAACACTTGTACACACAGGCAAGCTATCGTATGGCTTCCGCTGCCTCCTTCCCACCCAACTCCATCGCTTCTCCGGCCGATTCTTTCCGCTATACTCATGCAACTCGCCGACTTCACCTGGCCTCCGTCTATACTTCATCCAAGAGCCACCACCGTCGCCGTCGCGCTCCATTGCGCTCTCTCTTCATGCGGAATCGGCGGTTTTTAGTAGCAGCTCCTCGAGCTGGCTCCAGGGCGGATGACTCGCTTCCTAGTGAAATGACCCTGGAGAACGCCTTGAAGGTGTTGGGGATTCAGGCTGGAGCTTCTTTTGAGGATATTGTCCGAGCTAAGAATTCTATTCTCGCCGCTTGTAAAGACGATCAGGAGACCATTTCCAATGTTTGTATTATACTTTCTTTATATTGATCGTTTTCCGTTTCTGGATTTTACCTTTTTTTTATTTCTTAAATATTTATGCACGATTCGGATATTTACTTTGCATTAGTTGATCTTATGAGTGCTCTTGGGCAAATTTAAATTAGTTAAAGAGAAAGTATGAAGAGTGTTTAACGCTATAGAGTAATTTTGGTGGAAGAAGAACTATTTTCTTTCATTCACGTTTTAAACGTACAAGATTGTCTATCTATAGTATAATGTTATTGTCTAATTATAGTAAAGTTTCTATACATTAATGCTAATTGTTAATCAGTGGCTAATCATTGACTACTTGATTCGAGGCCTTGAGCGATATGCTAACAATCTCTCTCAAGTTGTATCAATGTTCAACTTGCACAAAGTTCTGGTAAAAATTTATCATGCAACCATTTTCATAAGGATGTATGCTAACTGGTAATAATTATAAAGAGCAAGTATGAAGAGTGTTTAACGCTATAGAGTAATTTTGGTGGAAGAAGAACTATTGTCTTTCATTCACGTTTTAAACGTACAAGATTGTCTATCTATAGTATAAAGTGTTGTTCCACTGCCACATGTTTAGTTCTTTCATGTTGTACTTGAATTTTCGGAAATAATTATGGCGCGTTGTTGTCGCATATCAGTTGACTCGGGAGACTACGTGGAAAACGAATCTCCGTCCTTAACTTCTTTAGCCACAAAACTTCCGTTACACCCTTAGAAATTCCTCGGAATTTCGCTTCAGCACTAGATAGCGCCACAACCTTTTGTTTTTTTACTACTCTAAGTGACGGCAATTCTTCCAATGAGTGTAACATATCATGACCTAGACATTCAATCATTTCGGTTGCCGCTCATTCTGCATCAGTATATACCTCGACATCAAGATGACCGTTTCTCTTGAATGTAATTTTGTCCTGTCATACCTTTCAGATAGTGTGCTATCCTCATTACCTCTGTCATATGTTCTATCTGTGGATGATGCATGAACTGACTCACAACTCCAACTGCACATGCTATGTTCAATCTGATGTGAGCCAGGTAAATCAGTCTTTCCACCAGCCATTGATTTCTTTCTTTTTTTGCAGAGTCGGCACCTTCCACTATTTGAAGTCTATGATTTACCTGTATTGGGATATCTGTATCTTTACTGTCAGTCATTCCTATTTTTGCAAACGTTCTATGGTTCGATCAGTTTTATACTTGATTGTAGAGACCCACCTGCACCCAATTGGTTTCTTTCCTGTCGGAAGCCTGCACTTTTCCTAAATACCATTTTTTCAAGGGCAACCATCTTAGTGTTCATTCCCGACCGCCATTCCTTCTTCTGTTTTGCTTCTTGACCATTTATTGGAATCTCTTGGTCTTATAGAAGCTTAGTAAAGGCCTTTGCTGTTTCTGACATGCTTCCCCTGACCAGATTGCTCACCAGGTACCTGCTCGTTTGAAAAATATGCTTGGGTGAATACTGTGAAGGTGAGAGTCCGATTTATCATGTGAGGTAAAACATATCCCCTTTCTATAGGCGTGTCAGTAATATCATTATCCCTATGAGAAGAAATATCCAAACTGAACAGCGTCACTTACCTATTGTCGGATATTGTCTGAAGGTGGATCAGTGACAGATACAAGCTCATTGGCCTCTACTTCGTTGATGGACTGCCCTGCGAGTAAATTACGTGTGGAAATATTATCTGATATGATCAAGTCATTTAACCAACCTAGTGAGTCGGTAACATCTCCTCCTGAGAATGAGGTTAGATGTGATAGTAAAAATAGTTTCCAAGAAGTCGCACTCCATGGTGACGCGAATGCGATGGCAACTGGATTGTAACACCTGTATCCCTTTTGGTGTGATGCATACCCCACAAATACAAATAATGTAACACAAAATCGAGTTTCGAGTGTTCATGTTTTGGGACATGGACGAAGACATAGCATTCAAAAATACGTGGAAGAAGGGTTAAAGTTGATGGTATTTGTGTTCGGGTTTCCAAAATCTAAAGGGGTGCTTTGTGGTCAAGTATTTTTGTGGGTAAATGATTTAGGAGGTATGTAGATGCAGCAACGGCTTCAGGCCGGAAGGTCTTTGGTCCACTGAATTCGATTATCATGGCACAAGTCATTTCAAGAAAGATATGATTTTCCGTTCCACAACTCTATTTTGCTGGGGTGTTTTGGGACAAGATATTTGGTGTATAAGGCCAATTGTGTGGAAAAAGATTTTCATTTCGTGGTTCACGTATTCTCCTCCATTATCGGAGCGAAGAATTTGAATTGTCTGGTTGAATTGTGTTTTAATCAGTCGGAAGAACTCAACAAATTTGGTATAAACTACGGACTTATGTTTGAGAAAATATATCCATATCATGCGAGAAAAATCATCAACAAATAGGACAAAATACTGGAAGCCATTGATAATGTGCAAGCCCTCTTACATCTGAGTGTATTAATAAAAAACGTTTTGGCCACGAGTATTATTTGAAATAAATGAAGTACGATGACTTTTTGCTAGAACACAAGTTTCACAAGATAGATGAGTATCGTTACTTGTGAAAAGTGAAGGAAAGAGATGACGTAGATAACCGAGCGATGGATGTCCGAGACGCCGATGCCATAGCCAAATTTGTCTGTTTTGAGTTCCATAGGAAAGTAAGGCAGTCTCCGGGTGGGCCACTTCATCAACATAATAAAGACTTCCATGCTCAGTACCACATCCAATTATCTCCTTTAACGAATATCCTGCAAAAGGCAAAATTTAAGATACATCAGTACAACACAATTTAATTCCTATGTCGCATGGCTCAACGATAAAATTTCACAAGATAGTGATGGATCATAAGAACAGTGATGTAATTTAAATTCAGAGAAATAGTTATAGATCTTGCTCCCCTAACATCGCTACGCCATTGTTAGCAGTATGAAAGTGGATATGTGATGGGCATACTAAGTCGGTGATATCAGATATATCGTGTATCATAATGTCGGTTGTCCCACAATTGAAAATCCATCTTTTATTAATTTTGTCCAAAAAACTAAGGGGTTGGTTTTGGATTTACCGTCGAAATAGAAGTTTGACTGCGGGATATGGATCCACTCACTCTGATTTTTTTTCTTTTCTTAATTTTCTCCCTTATTTTATTTCTCCTTATCTTTCTCTCTCTTCCCCCCTTAATTTCTTCTCTTTCCCTTCTCTTACTTTGGCTGCCACCATAGATGAAGGCTGTCATACCTCATTTCCATCGGCATGTCTGCTGCCGCTATGCTCCCCACTGCCACTACCTCTGGTGGCATCTAGGATGCTGGTGGTGGCGCGTGCTCTTGCTTTGCCTCTCTTTTTCTACCATTCGGAATAGCCAACGATCTGAAAGCATTGGTCTCGTGTATGTTTGCGCCTTCCACAAGCAATAAAGTTTCGATTTTTCATCCCGTGATGACTATTTCCCCGATTTGCCGTCGGTCTTTGAGCGGGTTTCAATGCGGGGTTCCTTGTCCTCTCCCGCTGTCCTATGTTCTGATGGTGAGTCCTATTCCGATTTTTCCCAATGATGATGAGCAGCCTCGTGGTGGGTGGTTGCCAGCTTAGGCTGCCTCCATTTCTTCCACTGAGAGTAGAGGTTCTTGCTTTAGTATGTCCCTTCGAATTCCATCATATCTGCCATCGATGGCCGTTAGAAACTGATGCCGTCTCTATTCTGCAACTATCTTGTTAAATATTGCTGTCTTCCGGGTCCTTCACATGGTTCGATGCTCTTCGATCAATACTCATCTATATGCTTTGAAGGGTATTCCAGAGACCCTCAAGGGTATCGTTGCTCTGTTGAAGCATACTTGTCATTTTGTGGAGTTCATAAGTTTGGATGAATTCCCTCCACCGTCGTATGTCACGGCCAGCCTTCCTAAAGTGTTTTTGTTGTAGGATATTGAGCAACATTGTTTATCAATGATGGTTCAATATTTTGCACAATCCAGGTGAACACGGCCTGGTCCCGTTGTTCCCAATTCCAAATCCAGGACTTGTGATTCCTGGTGATGCGTAGGTGAGGTGTTGCATTTTTTCTCTTCCTCCAATGGCCTTTTTCACAAGGCAGAACCATAATGGGTAATTTTCATTATTGAATATGAATCTGATTGAAAGGGTCTTAGATGGGGTTCGGTTGTTTGTGGGTTACTTAACATATTTCTGAGCAGATTCGCTATCTGCAGTGATGAAGTTGGATCTTCACCAGGTGGATCGAAGACGATCCACCTGGTGTGGGCATTTTAGTGTGTAGTTTATGTTGGAAGCAAAGGTTGTAAATAACTTGTATAAAGCTCTCTCACTGAGATGGTGGCTGTTTATATAGGTTGGCTGAGGCGCAGTGTTGGCCGAGATGATGGGTCTCAGGGGTCACTTGGACTTGAAGAGACTCGAAAAGGACTTGGTCTTCTGGACCAGACCTCAAGTCCTGGAAAGTGACTTCTAGAAAAGACTTGGTCTTGCTTGTGTCGATGAAGCTTTTATTCATAGCTGTTGAAGCTGAAGGCTGCGTGGCCTGGAGCAAAGGTGGTGATGACACATGGCCGTCTAGGTGGCAATTCTAGCTTGCATGGTTGCCACGCAGCAGTCGATGTTGGCTGTGCTGGCCATTCTCCTTTGCATGTTTGACATGTGGAGATGAAGGGCTGCGCTGTTGGTAGTCTTAGGTTGCATGAGGCCAAGTGGTGCCACGTGTCGGGTTAGGAGGCCAAGGTTGCTGTGTGGCAGGACTGCTTAGGCACACTGTGGCCGAGCTAAGTCTGCCGAAGCGCACTGTGACCGAGCTGAGTTGCCCTGTGCGTGGTTTGGCCAAGAAGAAGAAGTTTTGACGAGTTGAGCTAAACAGACTGGCAGTAGGTCTGACCTTGCATATTGATCTGGCCGAGCTGACCTGCCTAAGGCATCAGGCCGAACTGACCAAGAACTGAGATGAGACTTGGTCCTGCCTTAGCTGCCGTAGGTGACCTGCTTCGGCTGAGCTGAAGGAGGCCGAGGTTGACGAGTCAACTAGCCGAGCTTGACTTACGTTGACCATTATTGACTAACTTGAGAGTCTTACTTCATCCGAGCAGGTGAACTTTGGTCCCATTATTTTGCCTCCAGATTAGTCTGGCCGAGCTGACCAGCGAGGGTAGACTGATCTGTTCTGTCTTGCTATCGAGGTGTCAGTTTCTGGTTGGTGACGTGTTCACCTTAAAACCACAAGGCAGAGAGCAAATAATTTTCCCCCCAACGTGGGAAGGCATCTTTGTCTGAGCTGAAGCCTCATAGGGCAAAGGCCTGCAGAGAATCAAGATAGACCCCTTACAAACCTTAAGACCGAGGCCCACCATAAGGCAGACATACACGCTGAGGTGAGCCCCTTATGAGCCTTAAGACCGAGGTGAACCTTTATTGTTGCTGGGTGCGTAATGTATCGTATCCTTAATCCCATGAGCCATAAGAGAGAAGTCATAAAGATGGGAAAGTTTGTGTTCCGAGTCCCTTCATAAGCCATGCTGCAGAGATCGGCTAGGCGCGAATCCTGTCGGGCCCCAATCCTGTTACAAACCATAAAGAGGACGTCAGGTATGCACAGAACGTTTCTCGCAGTCTCAATGAATCTCCTCATGAACCATAAGGTAAAGGATTGATAATTAAGCCTCCAACACAGGATGAATGCCAGATAGAATGAGTGGTCGGGCTGAACTGAGCCAAAAATCTGAATAGAGTGAGTGGGGATCTCCATGCCCCGAGAGAGGTCGAGGAGAACGCTGATGTCTCCTGGGGGTCATAGGTTTTTTGCCCCCTGTCTGACCATTCTTATCCATCTTCCTAACGATGGACTATAGGCTGGTTGCCGAGAAGGCCTTTTGAAGGCTATTTTAAGGGAAACAGAGGTTCATGCCCTCTTTCTAGCGCCAGATGATGAAGTTGGATCTTCACCAGGTCGGAGACGATCCTTGTGGTATGACGTCAGCTCTCCGTTAGGGTCCGTCACTGGAGCCTGAGAAGAAAAGGTAACGTTAGAGGCCCAGGGTCAATGCCCTGGGGAAAATCCTCCGACGCTCACGTTAGTTGTGGGTATTTTAGTGTGTAGTTTATGCTGGAAGCGAAGGTTGTAAATAACCTGTATAAAGCTCTCTCACTGAGAGGGTGGCTGTTTATGTAGGTCGGCTGAGGCGCAGTGTTGGCCGAGGTGATGGGTCTCAGGGGTCACTTGGAGTTGAAGAGACTCGAAAAGGACTTGGTCTTTTGGATCAGACTTCAAGTCCTGGAAAGTGACTTCTAGAAAAGACTTGGTCTTGCTTGTGTTGATGAAGCTTTTATTTGTAGCTGTTGAAGCTGAAGGCTGCGTGGCCTGGAGCAAAGGTGGTGATGACACATGGCCGTCTAGGTGGCAGTTCTAGCTTGCATGGTTGCCACGCAGCAGTCGATGTTGGCTGTGCTGACCATTCTCCTTTGCATGTTTGACATGTGGAGATGAAGGGCTGCGCTGTTGGCAGTCTTAGGTTGCATGAAGGCTAAGTGGCGCCACGTGTCAGGCTAGAAGGCCAAGGTTGCTGTGTGCCAGGACTGCTTAGGCACACTGTGACCGAGCTAAGTCTGCTGAAGCGCACTATGGCCGAGCTGAGTTAACCTGTGCGTGGTTTCGCCAATAAGAAGAAGCTCTAACGAGCTTGAGCTGAACAGACTGGCAGTAGGTCTGACCTTGCATATTGATATGGGCGAGTTGCCCTGCCTAAGGCATCAGGCTAGGCCTGTCAAAACTTACCGGATATCCGACATCCGAATTCGAATTCGGCTGTCCGAATCGAATATGGTAAGAGATGTACATTCGTTTCACCGTATTCGAATTCGTATCCGAATAGTATTAGAAAAACAAATACGAATATGGTATAGTCATTACCGTATCCGAATATCCGTATCCGAATAGATATTTTTAAAATTAAATAAAAATATATAATAAAATATATAATAATATATAAAAAAATATGTAAAAATATTTATTTTTAAAATTTTAAAAAAATATATATGAAAATATGTATACGGCCGCTATACCACTGTTGTAAATTTGCTGATTTCGAATTCGGATATCCGGATTCGGATATTCGAACAAATTTGAAATAGATATAATACGGATTCGGATATCCGGCACCGAATTCGAATCCGAACAAATTCAAATTCGGATGACTTCCTAAATATCCGTCCGGATTCGGATACGAATTCGGATATAGTTAGACAAAAACGAATTCGAATACGGATACTGTGTTACCGTATTCGTTTTATCCGTTTGACATCCCGCCGAACTGACCAATAACTGAGATGGGACTTGGGCCTACCTCAGCTGCCGTAGGTGACCTGCCTTGGCTGAGCTGAAGGAGGCCGAGGTTGACGAGTCAATTAGCCGGGCTTGACTTACGTTGACCGTTATTGACTAATTTGAAAGTATTGTCTCATCTGAACAGGTGAACTTTGGTCCCATCATAGTTTGTCGGGGACAGTTTTGATTCTTGTCTCCCATTCTGTCATGTTTGAATTGAATGTGGTTGTTTACTGTGGCTTAGTGTGGTAGTTCTCTGGATGGTTGTTTGTATTACTTTGGTGACTTTTGATTTTCTGTAGCTAGACGTATTTGAGCGGATTTTTGGTCTTTTGCTGATTTGGCTAGGAAGGTATAGGACGGAAAATTTGATTTTCTTGTCGGAGTATGCCGGAAAAAGTATTTTAAGACGATGATGATGTTTGTTTGAATCCCAAGAATTTCGAAACTCGTTATGATACTATGCTTAACGGTATAAAATAACTTCGATGGAAGAAGAACTATTGTCTTTCATTCACACTTTGAACGTACATGATTGTCTATCTACAGATCAAAACTGTTGCCTAATTAGTGGTTGATCGACACAACTTGAGGCAATTTTCATTATGGGTCATCAGGAAACAACCTCTGTGTGTTTCTAATACATGGGTATGGTTGCGTACATCCGACTCTCCATACCATGTCATAGGCAGGAGCCTCTAAAGCAATGGGTAATGTTATCGGGAAACAACCTCTGTGTGTTTCTAATACATGGGTATGGTTGCGTACATCCGAGTCTCCATACCCTGTCATAGGCAGGAGCCTCTAAGGCAATGGGTAATGTTGTTGTTGTTGTTGTTGTTGTTGTTGTTGTTGTTGTTGTTGTTAATTAGTGGCTAATCATTGACTGCTTAATTGAAGGTCTTGATTGATATGCTAACGAATAGTAACTCCCAAACAAGTCGAAATGTTACAGATATTCTTAAGTCTGTTGTAAAGATCAATCGTCTCTCCTGTTTGACATTTTCCCCCATCTGCTGTTGTCTTATTGGACCATTAGTTTATATTTCTTGGTCCTTATTTGGGGTAATATACAATCTCCTTAGCTTTCCTTATTCAATTTGAATTTCTTAGATTGAGAATATCCGTGGTAAAGAGTGAAATGACGTTTAATGTTTGGGTTGAAAATATTCTCAACCAATGGAAAGCTCTCTGTTGCAGTAAGATTGTTGGTTCTCCGTAAAATATGAAGATTAGTCAACACCATCTTAGTAATTAGAGTTAACGTCAAGTTATTAATTAACTGTAGTTTAGCAACAAGTAGCATGTGAGGTTAGTTGTTAGTTATGCTTAAGATAGAGTCCTATGTTTATGGAAGTAGTTGTAAGTAATGGTAGTGATGGAGTTGTGGCTCCTTCTTTGTAGGACGTTCGGTTTCGTTTGTTATTTAAAATGTGTACTGCAACGGTAGTAAAATGTGTGTGGCTTCAGAAGCTTTTGCGTACAATAGTTCTCCTTGTTTGTCAATGTGTGTATGTTCTTGCGAATCAAGCAAAGAGTGTGCCGGTGAGTTGTGAGTGTGAGCGTGCCAAAGCGTGCCAGAGTGAACCAGAGCGTGCCATTGCGTGCCAAGTGCATTAGCGTGCTAAGGGTGCTGTGTGTTTCGAACCAACTGTTCAGTTTCAACATTTGGTATCAGAGCCTCGTTGCCCCATTTTTTCTGATCATACATCTAGGACATCACTATGGGTGATTTACAAGTGATCGGTGGAGTCAAGAAACTGAATAATCAAAACTACAATTCCTGGTCAACTTGCATGATGTCATATTTGCAAGGCCAGGATTTGTGGGAGGTGGTGAAGGGGAATGAAGTAACCCCGCCAGAAGATGACTCAAATGGAGCTTTAAGGAAGTGGAGGATCAAGGCTGGCAAGGCACTGTTTGCACTAAAGACAACAGTTGAGGACGAAATTCTGGAGCACATTCGGGATGCAAAATCTCCTAAAGAAGCTTGGGATATTCTTGCAAAACTATTCTCTAAGAAAAATGACACACGGCTTCAACTCTTGGAGAGTGAACTGTTGTCAGCTTCACAAGGTGAACTCACTGTAGCTCAGTACTTTCACAAGATTAAGTCCTTATGCAGGGAAATCTCAGAGTTGGATCCCGAAGCACCCATTGGTGACACTAGAGTAAAGAGGATTATTATTCATGGATTAAGGTCAGAGTTTCGGGGGTTTGTTACTGCGGTACAAGGATGGTCTGCACAACCATCACTTGTTGAATTTGAGAATCTGTTAGCAGGACAGGAGGCCTTGGCTAAACAGATGAGTGCAGTCTCCCTCAAAACTGAAGATCATGCTATGTTTGTAAGCAAAGGAAAAGCTTATCATCACAGTTCCTCTGGATTCAGGAAAAAGCAAATGAATGGATCTACCAATCGTAACTTCAAGCATGATGGTGAAGGAGACAACACAAAGACTGGGAGCAGTTACAAGCGGTTTGAAGGAAAGTGCTATCACTGCGGGAAGAAGGGTCATCGTGCAAAGGATTGTTGGTCCAAAAAGAAAAATGCTGAAAGCAATGTTGTGACATCTAAAGAAGAAGATGAATGGGATGTGGAAGCACTAATTGCTGTCGAGGAAGAAGAGCAGGCTATGTCCTTAAGTGCTCCAGTTCATGTGAATTATGAGGCTGATTGGATTCTAGATTCAGGTTGCTCCAATCATATGACAGGTGATAAGAGTAGACTGCAAAATCTATCAAGGTATACGGGTAAGCGTGTTGTTGTCACAGCTAGCAACACTAGATTGCCTATAGCACATGTTGGCAGTACTAGCGTAACACCACACCAGGATGCCTCGGTGATATCTCTGCAAAATGTATATCACGTTCCAGGAATGAGCAAGAATCTAATCTCAGTTGCTCAGTTGACATCCTCAGGACATCATGTTGTATTTGGTCCGCATGATGTCAAGGTATATACTGCGCTTGATGTTCAGAAGAAGCCTGTACTAGAAGGGAGAAAAGTGGATTCTATTTATGTGTTGTCCGCAGAAGAAGCCTACATTGACAAAGTGAAGTGCAATGAGACTGTGGATCTGTGGCACTCGCGATTGGGACATGTCAGCTATTTCAAGCTTGATATGATGATGAAGAAGGCAATCCTGAGAGGTTTACCTCGTCTAGAAGTAGCAACTGAGACCGTATGCGCAGGCTGTCAATTTGGAAAAGCTCATCAGCTGCCATTTAAGAAGTCCAAGTTTAGAGCAAAAGAAGCGTTAGAACTAATTCACTCTGATGTCTTTGGACCAGTTAAGCAGACATCAGTTGGAGGAATGCGGTATATGGTTACTTTTATTGATGACTTTTCACGTTATGTTTGGACATACTTCATGAAGGAAAAGTCACATGTGCTAGAAAAATTCAAGGAATTCAAGACAGCTGCCGAAATCTTAACAGGAAGAGTCATCCGTTGTATACGTACAGATAACGGGGGAGAGTATGTTTCAAGTGAGTTCAGTGACTTCCTCAAACGCAACCGGATACAAAGACAACTTACATGTGCTAATACACCCCAGCAGAATGGAGTGGCTGAACGCAAGAATAGGCATTTGGCTGAGGTGTGTAGGAGTATGTTGCATGGAAGGTTTGTGCCTGGACGTTTTTGGGCAGAGGCAATGAAGACAGCCGCATATGTAATAAATCGCTTACCTCAACAGAATCTGGATTTTAAGTCTCCTCTTGAGAAGCTGCTGCACAAAGTGCCTTCTTGTAAGTTCTTTCGTGTGTTTGGGTGCGTGTGCTATGTTTTTGTTCCAGAACATTTGCGCACCAAGATGGATAGGAAGGCTGTGAGATGTATATTTGTTGGATATGATGAACAACGCAAAGGATGGAGATGTTGTGATCCCACAACAGGGAAGTGTTATGTTTCTAGAAATGTTGTTTTCGATGAAGCATCCTCTTGGTGGCCGGAGAACAAAGTACAGCAGTCTTCACCCATAATTGAGCATCAAGAGGACCAAGTGAAAGTTCAGATGGATCATGACGCAACTGAGGTTGAAGAAGAAGAAGGACCAAGAGAAACCAACGGCAATCCATGGCACACTGGAGTGCATCACCATACAGAAACTCAAACATCAGAAGAACCAAGAAGATCCAATAGGATTAGGAGGCCTAACTCCAGATACGTAAATATAGCCTTGATTGAAGAAGAACCAGAACCTGAGACTTTTGATCAGGCTGCAGGTAGCCAAGCTTGGCTGGATGCAATGCAAGAAGAAATGCGTGCATTGGAGGAAAATCAAACGTGGGAGTTAGTCCCAAAACCTGCAGGAGTAAAACCAATTTCGTGCAAGTGGGTGTATAAGCTAAAAAGGAGTGCTGATGGCGTAGTACAAAGATTCAAGGCGAGGCTGGTAGCTCGCGGTTTTTCACAGCAGCAGGGACTGGATTATGATGAAACATTCAGTCCAGTGGCTAAGTTTACCACGGTTCGTGTACTGCTGGCAATAGCAGGAAGCAAAGGATGGAATTTGTGGCAGTTGGATGTGAAAAACGCATTTCTAAATGGTGATTTGGATCGTGCAATTTATATGTCTCAGCCTCTGGGATTTCAGAATCAAGATCATCCGGATTATGTGTGTAAGCTTCGTAAAGCTCTTTATGGTCTAAAGCAGGCACCAAGGGCGTGGTATGGGAAGATGGCCGAGTTTCTTATCTGCAATGGTTATCACTTGACAGCTGCAGATTCGAGTTTATTTGTTAAATCCGTTGGAGGGAAGATAGCTGTGGTATTGGTGTACGTCGACGATCTGATAATAACTGGTGATGATAAAGAAGAGATTTCTCAAACAAAGGAGAATCTAATGGTACGGTTTCAAATGAAGGAGTTAGGAGATCTTCGTTACTTTCTTGGGCTACAGATTGAGTACACAGAGGAGGGCATCTTCCTTCATCAAGAGAAGTATGCCACAGAGCTATTGAAGAAGTTTGGAATGAATGAGTGTAAGCAAATTGGTTCACCAATTGAACCAAATTCAGTTCTCAGTGCTCACGAAGGAAAGGGCCTTGCAGATGTTGTGATGTACCAAAGACTAGTAGGTAGTTTGATCTACTTAACATTAACTAGGCCTGACTTGTCCTATGCAGTTGGAATTGTTAGCAGATATATGCAAGCTCCAAAGAAACCACACTTGGACGCTGTTCGACGCATATTGCGATTCATTAAGGGGACAAGTAATTATGGTGTAATATACCGCAAGAATAAAGAACTGAAACTTGAAGGATATTGTGATGCAGATTATGCTGGAGATCACGATACACGAAGGTCTACTACCGGGTTTATGTTTTTGCTAGGAGGAGGACTTGTGTCATGGTCTAGTAAGCGGCAACCTACAGTATCCTTGTCCACTACAGAGGCGGAATACCGGGCTGCAGCTGCAGCAGCTCAAGAAAGTGTTTGGCTTATGCAGCTGCTAAGGGATCTGCAGCAACAAGTAGACTACGCAGTATCTTTGAACTGTGATAGTCTTTCGGCTATTCAGCTAGCGGAAAATCCGGTGTTTCATGCAAGAACTAAGCATGTTGAGGTACACTATCATTTTATTAGAGAAAAGGTTCTGCAAGGGGAAATTGAGTTGAATCATGTGAGCACTAAAAATCAATTGGCGGATGTATTTACTAAAGGACTAAGTGGCAGCAAGTTGATGGAACTTCAAAGCAAACTGGGCATGGTGAAGATGCAGCGGGATGGTGTTGAGGGGGAGAAATGAAGATTAGTCAACACCATCTTAGTAATTAGAGTTAACGTCAAGTTATTAATTAACTGTAGTTTAGCAACAAGTAGCATGTGAGGTTAGTTGTTAGTTATGCTTAAGATAGAGTCCTATGTTTATGGAAGTAGTTGTAAGTAATGGTAGTGATGGAGTTGTGGCTCCTTCTTTGTAGGACGTTCGGTTTCGTTTGTTATTTAAAATGTGTACTGCAACGGTAGTAAAATGTGTGTGGCTTCAGAAGCTTTTGCGTACAATAGTTCTCCTTGTTTGTCAATGTGTGTATGTTCTTGCGAATCAAGCAAAGAGTGTGCCGGTGAGTTGTGAGTGTGAGCGTGCCAAAGCGTGCCAGAGTGAACCAGAGCGTGCCATTGCGTGCCAAGTGCATTAGCGTGCTAAGGGTGCTGTGTGTTTCGAACCAACTGTTCAGTTTCAACAAAATATTCTCGTGTAAACTCTTGGTTGTGCTACTTTTCTTTTGAGTTAACAATAGGATGCAGTTTGCTATCTGCTGAAGTTTGTCATCCCACTTTGGAGGTCCTATCTCGTTGGCATGTTATCTATATGCATAAAAAGTAGTTTGTAATACATCTGGCTTTAGATTCATGTTCCATGAGTGTCTTTTCTTTGAGGTATTTACCTTGTTTTGCTATAAGTCACAATCTATTGTATTTGGACTCGGCTAATATTGTCACCAGTAGTAGATAGTGAAGGAAACATTAGTTCCATACTAATGCTGGTTTCTGCCTGCTATTGTAGTGGCATTTAGCCCACTTTCGAAACTTTTTAGATATCATTTTAGTCACTGGACAATTCTTTTTCGGCACCTGGAAAACATGTAGATTAGGTTTACAAGTTGTGGTCTTAGTCCTCTTGTGTTACACATTTGAGCTAAGTCTGAAAAGCATTTTCAGAAGGCTGAGGCTAATCCACCACCCTCTTTTGCTTTTTCACCACCTCTAGGACTGCAGTTCATTTCGGAACTGCTTTATACTGGTGGATCTAGTGATTAACTTCGGTACTGCTCTAAGGATGGTGAAAAAGCAAAAAGGGATGGAGTAAAAAAGGAATACCTGCTCCTATTGGGATAAATCTGACCCCTTCCCCTGTTTCCAAATCTTTTCGGTTCTTCAAAAGAAACTAGCATTCTTTGTGGGCTACTGATACGCAACTGAAAATTGGTGAATGTTTCATACTCTGATACAAGGGAGAGATTCCTTTCAGAATAAACACTATGAGAATTTATTTATTTCTGCTTTCTGTGCTTCCCAACGTTTTACTCATGCTCTCGTACATCTGAATTTCTCGTCAGCAAAGTATGTCCATTTCTTCACGCATGTGATGTAGATGATCTTTCAACTTATCATCTCTCTGTCTGCCTGTTACAACACGTCTTTATATATGCACATTTACCTCTTGTCAGCAATGTAAGCTAGTCTTGAATTTTAATCATGTATTGAATGCCGACTTGCTTCAATAGAGACAAAATTTTGCTGTTAACTTTTTCTCGGGGCAATTCATGTGCGTACTTGAAGAATTTTCCACCTTGAGACTCGATCAGCAGCCCAAGGGAATTATCCCTTGTTTTGCTTGTCAATTCACGTGTGTAAATACTTGGCGACTCTTTCCCAGGTGGAAGCTGCATATGATATGCTGCTAATGCAGAGCTTATCACAAAGAAGAGTAGGCAAAGTTGTAAGTAATAGCGTTCGTTATGCTGATGTGAAGCCAGCAAGCTCACCTAGAATTGGACCAATGCCTCGGTGGCTGCAGACTACTGTAAAGAACCCCCCTATATCTGTGGAAACACCATCAGCTAAAGAATTAGGTGTGGAGATTGGGGTGTATGGAGCTTTGATGGTCTTAACTTATGTAAATGGAGCCTCGTCATCGTCTGTGATGCCATATGCTGGAGCAGACGTCCCTGGGTTGATTCTGGCTACTAGTTTTGGGGCATCATTATATTTCATGACAAAGAAAAATGTCAAGCTGGGTGAGTTCAAGAAATTTGTTCTTTAAGGGGTCTTAGTGCTCCATTTTCCTGTCGTTTTCACACACACACACACTTGTTGGCATCTCTTCTACCAGATGGACTTTCGATATTTATCTTTTGTATAACATGGGCATTGTATTGAAGCTTCAGCTTTGGTCAATAACGTGCTTTCTTCTTATTCATGCTATAGGCATCCCATCCACTTTACTCCATTAGTTAATTGGGATATGCTTTGCATGCGTCAAATACCACTTAAAAGGGAAAGTAAAAGGGTGGGTTGGATGTATGCACATTTTCCAGCATCTGTCATATTAAACCATCATCGAAAGATGAACAGGAAACAGTGTAGAGACATGAAACTTACTCATTCTAAAGATTTGACATCTAGTAGAAAGTTTTTCTCGATCTATTTTTCCTTTCTGTTTTGGAGCTTCATTTGGAGTTTGTTCACCTTCCTTTTTGATCGAGTGGACAGTAAGTATTCTTGTATAAGCTATTTGTGCTATTTACTTTGAGAATCGCTTGTAGATGTCATTCTACATCCTTTTGGCATCAGCGTGAAGTAATTTCATTTGGAGACGGATGTATTCCCAACTATGGGGATTTTGTTAGCATGCATGCCTCGGTTGCGATACGGTTTAATATGTTCTGTTTATAAGGTTTATACTTCCTGTAGGGAAGGCTACAATCGTGACAATTGGAGGGCTTTTTGCTGGTGCAGTAGTTGGATCCGCTGTGGAAAATTGGTTACAAGTTGACATAGTGCCATTCCTTGGTATACACTCACCAACAGCTGTTGTGAGTGAATTTATACTTTTTTCTCAACTTTTGGTTTCTTTGTATCTAAGATAGGTGGAATCAAGATCTTTAGGATCCTATTTCTGAAAATTCTCTTGGGAAGGACCAGTTATGCACACAGGTTTAAAACCTGATTAGGTAACTAGCTTGAAAGATGTATAGGAATGTCTAGCATTTATGAACTGTTGCCAAGGAGCCCTGTCCGTCTTCTACAATTGCTCTTGATTGTAGTTAATCCATGTGAATTTCAGAAGGTAGAATGTGTTCCTTTAGGCAACAATCAGATCATTGGTAATCTATTAGCATGTTGTGGCCTACCACGAAGGTCTTCTGTATACTTTATTCTTCATTTGGAAAGATGTATACTTATCTCACTTTTCAAGCTTACCCGTCTCTTTCTTGAATGTTGGTGCTGGTGTTACTTCAAGTGAACGTAAAGAACAATTGAGATTTGAGAGGCATGTTTCACTTGCTCTCGTTTATATTTGGGGTAAGTCATGCATCGAGGGAAAGCTACCTTATCAGTGGGTTCTTTATTTCCTTTCAGTGGGAGATGTCCTTGCATAAATGGCTGGAATAAACTGAGGCTAGAAATTGGAGAATTGGAACAACCCGATGCATAAATTGGAACTACCCGAGGCTTGAATAGTAGCGGCATTGCTTCTTGTTTACAAAGGCATCGAAGTAACACCCAAAGAATCTCTCGCAATGAGCTGCTAGCAAAATTGTGTTACTGAATTACATAATATGTGCAAAACCATAGAATTAACAGCCTAACTCTAAAGCATTAAAGAAAGGCGGAGGGAATTACACCTCAAATGCATAAATGAAAAACTAGCATCCTAGGTGAAACTATTGTCATCCTGAGTGGGCTAAGGTGGTCTAATAAATATATACACCTATCTATAATTCATACATACATATACACATATAAACATACACACACATGTAGACACGCAACCAAGAAAAATTGTTAGAATAAGATATAATACAAAGAACTGCTGTCTTCTTTGCAAACAACTCTAGGAAACCCAAGACCATTTCTTCTCCTGTTATCTTCCTTAGAATCATTTTCGGACAGGGCCACTAATACATACTGAAAGACTAAGTCCCAAAAAAAAAAAAAAAAAAAAGATTACATGGTCTAGTCTTGCTGTTCTTGATTATAAACTAAACTTTATACCCACATGTTTAGTCTATTTATTCATAAGTACCTCTATGTGGAAAATCTACGTTTACCCACTTCATATATATACATGATTCAGAAAGAATGAGTCTTTCATAAATAGTAAGAAAGTTTCCACAAGGAAACTATTTTCATTCTAAAATTGGTTGTGCTCCTTTTCTTCTGGAAATCGTTTAAAAATATTATACCTGATCGGTACATTTATTATATTTGGCGGACTATGATACATATCCATTTCATACAGTCAGCTCAGTACCACCAAATTCCATTTTTCTTTTCTCCTTTTCCTTCATTTTTATTCCCTAGAAGTTTCATCAATTTCAAGCAGCATATGCTCCAAATAAACAGTATGTTTTAATTAGCAATTCCATATTATCATCGACGCAGCAAAAGAAAACTTGTTTTCGACCTCTAAAAGCAAACTAATACACTATGCATGCAACTGCAAGCTTCATAATTTGGAGTCTCCAAACTAGAAGAACCAAATACATTAAGACAAGCTGGAAAAAAAAGAAACAGGCATAAAAAAACAAAAGCAGCACTAGCTGGAAGACCATTTGGTTTCTGGGATTATCTATAATGTGGAAACAATAGCCATACATATACAAATAACAAAAGAAACGGCAAGACACTAGATGCAAATTAACAGAACCTGCTCAAAGCTACAATTCACTCTTCCAAGGTTGCTAAAGGCCCTCCCTTCCAAGTTTCTTACTCTTTTCTTGGATAACAAAACCCAACTTTCAACTTTTGAAAGATGAGAGAATAGGATTTACCTTGTACACAAAAAACCACCATGGCCTCTGCCCCTATCCACTTACGGGCCACCCGGTGTTTAGTGTTCATACGAGAATCTTGCAACAGACAGTGAAATGTAGGTGGGATTTCATCAAGTTCCAATGGTATTTGCAGGTGCAAGGAGTAAAACCAAAGGCATTATTTTTATAACGGTCCACCAGCCTCTGCAGGGGTAGTGCAAGGAGCCAATGTGTTCAGAGGGAGATTCACTCCACCCCCTTTCACAGAAAGATTTGTAGACTTCATTGAGCTAGCCCTGCTCTCCATGTGCGAGTCTAGGAAAACAACTACCACAGTGATGTCATCATGGAAATGGCGTCGCACACCGCGGTCAATCTTCTTCAAGTCTGAGTACCTCATCTCCCTCTTTTTAGCTGCTTCTAGTAGTGCAGCTTTGACCAACCTCTTAGCACAACCCTGCAAAAAATGAGGCAAATGAACTCCAGGTAACTAGAGATATGTCAACTTATGGGCGTTAAAACAGGATCTTGGTGGCATTACACGTCGCGGATGCCTTTGGACTATTTCAACAGCATCTTGGTTGCTCAGATGCTCCCAGAGACCGTCAGAAGCAAATATGATAAACTGATCATGCCCCTGCAATTGGTGCACTGTGATTGCTGGTTCTGAGCTCAATATCGGTCTTTCAAATGGTTCAGGAAGGCGAAACTTCTGATACAAGGGCTCCTTGTTGAATTCCGCCTTCTTCAAATATACATCACCGATTGACCTTGACACCTGAATGAAACAAATGTACTAAGCCCATTACAGAAAAAACCAAGTGTGGTGGAAGATAAATCAAGAATGGTTATTTGACTTACTGCTCAAGAAAGATGAAGAAAGTATACTGCCCTGCTAAAAAAGAAAATGTCCATACCGCCACCCCTTAAGACAGTACTTCCACTAAGCATATCAATCCGTCCCTACCACCGCCCTCTTGGAGTAACATTTTATCTGTTCTATTGGTAAAAGAATACTAAGGAATTTAATCCTAGTAAACACAACAAAAGAAAATTAACATGAAACTTTGATCTCCAGCAAAGAGACACTAAATCTAATTTATTGGCAAACCATGCACGACAGATCAAGCCATAATACTCGAGCACATGTACAATTCTGAAACATCACTGAGAAACTCTTTAGAAGCAAAGGCAGGCAGGTATATATCAAACTTATTCTGGCATATTTCCAAAAAAGACAATAAGCAATCATATGACCCTGCACGTTTATTACCAAATCTATTTATCAGCTCCTATTCCAAAGTCATACAGTAAGTGAAACTGCTTAGGAATACACAAAAATTACTACTAGCCTATGCATAAAAGTTTTATGTGCAGATGTAATACCATAATGAATATATTGCATTTCTCACAAACATAAGGTTAATTTCCAAATCTCCCTTCCCTAACTCTATCGAAAAGTAAACTAAAGTGGGTAAGAAAGAATACTGAAAACGGAGGACAAGAAAGCAACCTGAATAAGACCCTTTACTCGCCACACATTATGCTTTAGAACAACAATCCTCGAGTCATCTGGATGGCGAGAATGCATCTCCCGTCTAACGGACTCAATACTAACATTATGCTCAGAAGATAACTGAACGGGTAGTACTTCCCCTGTTGCCTTGACAAGCCTCCCTAAAACAGCACGAGAATCGCCAAGGTTGGCAATGTAAAGAGTCCCAGAGCATATCACTCCAACAAGACAGCAAGATCCAACAGCTGCAATTTGTGGTATCGTTGGCCAATTTCGGCTTACAAGAGACATAAATCCCTCTTCTGTAGCTTCAATAGCTTTCTGAATCACCTCCACTGACATGGACTGTTCTTCTGAAGCAAACCCTGGCATTTAACAGTAACAGAATCAAACATTAAGCCGATAGCCAATACAAAAATGAATACACGCAAACGTTATCCAGCATGACTCTCCATCCTCATCGTGCTGTCTGTTAACTGATGCACGCATATCAAACCCAAAGGTGTTCACGGATATTATGAATTGGATACATTTGAATGAGGAAAAATACATATCTCTAGAACGCAAGAACTTTGATTACATACTCTTGAGATGTTGAAACAAGTGATTGTTGATAAATCGAGATGTCTCGGGGCCTCCATGTCCATCATAAACTCCTATGAAGGTGCCATAAGGTCCAGACTCGTGCACGCTTAGACAGCCTGATTCGATTTGGCTCTGATCCTCGAGCAAATTATTAGCCTGCACTACAGCCATCGAAAATTCTCCACTGAAATGTTGCCCTGTATCCTTGTACCACAACAAGCCATCTTGTCGACCCACAGATTCTGAATTTGCGTGGGCATGTCGATCTTCCCTTGGCCGGACACAACCCCTCAAAAGGTTCATGAATTCTGATAGCATACCTCATCTCAACCAAAGAACCCTCCAAGGTACCCGCATATTAGTGATGTCCCAATGCAACCATAACTCTTCAACGAATGGCGAGTTGTACCTGCTAGAATACCTACTTCCATGTACCACAAAGAAATTCAGAAGAAAAACAGCCAAATACTTGTGTGTTGGGGGGGGGGGGGGGGGGGGAGAGCAAAAGGTGATGGAGCTGTTGAAATTTACTTATAGAAGAAAGGCAGGAGCACATATAGCATAAATTAGGAACACCAACTTCAACTTCCTCCATAAAACATAGTCCAGAAACTTGTAAAGGCATTAAAAAAAGTCAACTTCGTAACATACACGAGGGTGTTCAACAAAAAGAAAGAAAGGAAGAACGAAAACGGACTTTCCCTTTTCCATCATACACCTGTTCTGTCCGCCAGCTGCCAGCTTTTTATACCAGAAGCTCAAGAAATGAAGTGACCCATTAAATAAAGATTCAATCCTACAGTAACGCAAAAGTCTTATACACCCACATTCTGAAAGTCTTTAATATCGCGAGTAATATTTTCCCAGAAACAAAATCTTCCAGCAACCCATACAAGTTGAATCTTGAAAGAATACAGAGGAACGAACACAAAATAAAGCTCCTATCTTTAAAAAAAACAACAAAAATAACCTGAGGATGAAAGGGCCTTGATCTATTGAGAAATCAAACAGAGACAAGGAGGAAATGTAATGGGCTGCTGTTGCTCAAATCCAAAGTTCTGAATTTCGTTTCTTGAGCATGAATATTGATAATGAAAAGTCTAATGAGTGGTGGTGGATAGATTCTGCGGCACAAAGGCCAACGGCCGAACAATGAGGAAATTGTTGGAAGCAGCAAAGCAGAAGATGAGCATGGGAATGGGATCACAATTCCAGCTCCAAATAGCTATGCAGAAACAAAATATAGGCCAGCTAGCTTACTTATAACGGAGGAGAAGATGGTAGATATGCAGCTCTTTTATCTTCAAAGCTCCAACTCACGGAGTCTTACCCAAATAACAAAAGCACTAACAGAGTCCATGAAAAGTAAATTTCACTCGTGGGTTGGGGGTTGCCCGGAGGTTTTCTACTTATCGCTATTGCTTTATCCAACTTCATATATTGCGTCATTATTTGGATTATTCATTTTCATTTCGTAGTTGTGGCTTTTGTGTTTTATTCTCTATGTAACTTAATATACATAGAGAGAGAAATACAAATACAACTAGTCAATCTTTACAATGTAATGTAGCAGGGACCGATGTAAGTGAATCATGGAAGTAAATTGTGAATCCATCACGCGCGGGTTCAATTTGTGTCATTCGCTCATACGGTCTGTTATATAAATAAACAAATGTTTTTTTTTTCATTATAGATAGGACCAAAATATGGAATAAACTGACATTTCTATTCAAGAATTTTAAACTTCTTCTTTAGATTGTAATTGAAAAAAATTAAGAAAAGATAAAAAAGACAGAATAAATGAAATCCTTACTTGGTCTTAAACTTAAAAGGGAATTTGAGTATAAGTATACACTATATTATGACTTCAAGTATATATAGGAGCTGCCATTCAATACACGGGTAGCAAGTTTTGTTAGTAGAGAGCATATATGTGAGTGTTTGATAAGGAGTTGAGGTGATAGAACTTTGGCCTCCTTCTGATTTATGTGAAGCTATAACGTGATTATGGCTCGTGAACACAAACCAACTTTTGACCATTTCTTGAAATAATTGGAGGGTCAATCCGAAAATTTGGTTAAAGGTAATAAGGAAATGTAGAACAGGAACTTGAATCTTGAAGTGATAGAGGTGATCCCTTATCAGACTTTTGCCGACCATTAATTACATGTGCATTGCTGTCCTTTACTGTGTAGCTGCCAACAGATCAAAACTTGGAATTGATTAGTGGTGTTGCTTTCCTACTTCTCTTCTTCTATCCTTAAAGATTTGGTCCAACCACAAAAAAAAGGGAAGAGATAGGACTTGAAGTCATTTACCAAATAGATTTGTGAGGGCGCAAGTCAATAGCTTACCACTTTTAATTTTTTTTTCTCCTGATATAATATTATAGGCCAATATATATACAATCTGATATATGCATGGCAACTTCTAAGACAAAAAAGTGAAGAACTCACACAGTCACCAACTGATGACAAGAAGGAACCTCTTCATATATATGTCTATAACCCAATAAAAAAAATATGAAAGTTATAATAGCAGCGAGTTAGATGAAATTGGGTCAGGTTCAGTAGTTGGTGACTAGAAGGAACCTCTTCATATATATGTCTATAACCCAATAAAAAAAATATGAAAGTTATAATAGCAGCGAGTTAGATGAAATTGGGTCAGGTTCAGTATACCATTTGTTTAGTTTTTTTTTTTTTTTGTATCTTCTCTATAATGTAATTTGTGTATTTATTGTGATATTCTTTTAAAATGGTTAATCTTACACGTGCGACATTAATGTTTTGCCTAATTAAACCATGCTACGCAAAAGGTAATGTATACCATGCACACTTATGTGGAGGGAAATCCATATTAGTTATATTATTGATGGTCCAATAGTAGTAGTAGGGGCGTGATGAGGCGCACTAATTGGCACTCTCTTTTTATAGGCAGAACAAAAGAGTTAGCAAAGGGCTCTTTGGTACGCAACACATTCATCATTTTCCCTTTTTTCGTCTTGATAAGTAGGACTGCGATAGTATAGTGATTGATAATAGCCGCGGGTTCCCCCTTCCCTTTAGCAATGCCCAATAGGAGTCTTATTCAATAAATCCTGTTTGTTCTTATATTTTTATGTGTGTTTCAACCATTATTTTATATTTTTTCCCTTTTATAAAAATTTTTAATTATATATATATATATTTATATATATATATATATGCACATGTATGTTAATAAACAAAAGATACACAAAACATACACATAACTTAAAATAAATGCATAAAACACTTTAAAAAAATAAAAAGTATTAAATAATAAGCAAAACATACAGATAGACCTTCAGAACATACACAAAAAAAAACAAAGAAAATATTCAACTCTAAAAATGTAAAAAAAAAAAAAAAAAACATAATTTTCATTCAACATGCTGAAAAGAAAAACTCCATAACAAACCCATCTCTTACTATTTGACATTTAGATTCTTATTTCGTTTATCAATGAACGTATCATACTTATGGACGATCAACATATCTATAGTTGGTAGTCGGGTTGCGATTTGTTCTTAGAAGTTAAGAATTCGAGTCTAAGGACACGCACAGTGTAGGTATTCTACGTTTGCGGAGGACATATTATATGGGTCACTGCATAAGTCCTCACCCAACCTAGAAGACCGTTGTATTCTTGATTTTCATCTTACATAATGCTCTTTGGGACTAAAGAGGTGGGCTCCCATGGCCAAGTTATGACTTTTTTTGATCCAACGCATATTTTACCTTTATTAACCTAGCACTATATGCTATATATTAACTAAATGCTATCCTAGAAGAAATAGTACAACACTCATTTTAGCGACGGCTATTTCCACTCCCATATCTATTTATCCACACCTTTTTGACGAAAATTAGTAGCAAATGGACAATTTTGTCCTTTTTCTGGGTGATTGCATATAACAGATTTTTTTTTGGGGGGGATCAAAAGAGACAATCCCATCTAACCTGATTCACGGTCATTACCAAAAAAAAAAAAAAAG